>JAJKFI010000057.1:5205139-5224132 GCA_029204185.1 Lerista edwardsae | reverse complement strand
TATAATATAATATAATATAATATAATATAATATAATATAATATAATATAATATAATATTACAGTATTAGAGTCCAGAGTAGCAGGTAGCTGTTTTCAGCAAACTTAGGTCTGCCGGTGACTTTACTGCTGTTGCAACCTTTTGCTATCCTGAACAGAGAACCATCAGTCTTCACATAAAGGTGTGTCGTGGAGATAGTCGGTTCATAATTAATAATAATTTAATGCATGTTTACTGGGTCATTTGAGTGGATGGGGTACCTTAGCTGGCTGTTGAGAAGGGACCATATTTCACTGGGTGTGCATTACATTTCCCCCCGCCCCCACCACCTGTATTGGCTCAGGTAACAGGGCCAGGAAAGATCCCTGCCTGAGATTCTGCTGTCGGTCAGGGTTGGTTGGTGACAGTAGATGGGGCAGGCCACGTTAAGTGCAGTCCAGCCCGTTCGGCGTTAAGCCGTGAGATTGTGCCAGCCCAAAGAAGGCTGGGCGTGAGGCTCACTCTGCAGAGCCATTCAGAGACCTGCGTTGCTGGCTCTGATGGATGGAAGCCGTGCGTTCAGTCAGCGGGTTGCACACGCTCACGGAGAGTTTGCACGGCTGTGCTGGCCGGGGCAGGGCGAAGGCAGCAACACGCCCCCCAGGATTGGTAGCTGCCTGGGGCGACGGGGGCCGCAAGTGCCTTGCCTTTCGCAGCGCTGGGCTCCGGGGATACGGGGAGCCTTCCGCGGGGCTCCCCAAATGTCAGAATGGGTTTGCGACCCACTTCTGGCTGTGATTGCGAATGGGAATTGCGTTGCTGCCTTTGCCCTGCCCCCGCACCATAAAGGCAACGGGGCAGAAGCTGTCAGGCTGGGGCATCGTGACCCCCCCCCCCCGGTTGAAAACCTCGGCTTCTAATGAAAATTAAAACACTAAAAACTATTCACAAGCAAAGCCAGTAGCGCACTGGAAACAACAGTCAGCTCACGCGATGCACATTGTCAGCGATGAGCCGGAAGACTAGTCCTCTGCTCAGCCGTGGATTAAATTGGCAGGGAAGGAGAAACTTCCTTTAGCTAATACTACTACCCAGCTGTATGGCACATTTCTAGGCTCATGGGACAGAGAGGGAGGCACTCTTGTCTAATAAGGCCCGGGACAAGAAGTATGGCGTTTGTATGTTTTCTGCCTTTATCCACGGGATTTTCCTGAATACTTTGGTCTTTGCGGGATTCGACATTGCAAATGTGGGCTATTGTTGACAACATTGCTGCTGCTGCTGCTGCTGCTGCTGCTGTCGTCGTCCCAGTCTCCACTCCTCCACGTTGGCTCAGTTTGAAAGCCAGCTGTGGCTAAAACACCCCCCACCCGCCATTCTGGATCCAGGAGGCAGGGTAGCCGCAGGCAAAAGCCACTGGAAGAAAAGAGATTCAGGAGACCGGCAGCCTGGCACAGTGGACACGCAAGGGTCTTTTGTGTTTAGTTTGGGCTTTGTTTTGATCTGGTTGTCTCATGTTCTTTGGTCCACAGGAATCTAATCGCCTTTTCAGAAGAAGGATCTGACCCCTATGTCCGAATGTATTTATTACCTGACAAGAGGAGATCTGGAAGAAGAAAAACGAGTGTTGCAAAGAAGAACTTAAATCCAGTGTTTGATCAGGCGTATGTTGCAATCTCCATTTTGCTAGTTTTACAATATGAGTGGACTGAATCATTAAACTGGCATGCACTGAAGTGGAGTTTTGATAAACTTTGAAAGAACAAATCAGTTCCACAAAATTGTTCTTGCATGTTGTTTTCAATCGTATTAGTGGCCTTGTTTTTTGTCAAAATTGATAGAAATGGATTCAGTAATTGAATTTTTTTAATGATCGCAACAGAAAAGACACAAATGCAGTGTTATCTGTTAAGTGTTACATGTCAATGCATTGTGGCTTGCTCTTGTTAATTCTGTATAATTGAAATATTGCTTTTTAAAATCCAGATTGGAACTACGGCACAGAAGGTTAAGCACTTCCCTCTGTGCCATTTTTGTAAATATCCTCCTTCCTGCCCCTTGAATTTGTCCCACACACCTGGAAGAAAAGGGCTTTTGAATTAAGGATCTTTGCGCTAATCCAGGCAGAACAACTGGGTTTGGAGCTAAGAATTAGACTGCAGGCAAAATATTCCTCCTGTAATTAAGTCAGGATACTGTAAACGGAAGCAAGCCTTTTGAGTTCTATTGAATAATTCTATTTTGGGGTCTAAATTGAAAGGCAGAAAATTAGCAAATAATAGGTTCCAGGTGTGCTTCAGTATCCACGGGACACCTATTAAAAAGATGGGGGAACATTAAACAAATCCCTTTTTTTACCTTGTTGCAGCAAAACTTTAGAAGGGCGTCCCCCGTATCTGCGGTTTCAGGTGTCCACAGGGGGATCCGAAACGGAATCCCAGACGATACTGGGGCTCGCCAGTGTTTCCAAAGCTAAAAACAGGCATTGCTGACCTTAAGACGAGTGTTTCTCAAACTGTGGGTCGTGACCTGATTTGGGGGGGGGGTCGCCATCCCAAAAGTAGGAAACTGCAACCTGAAATGGGATTGGCCTGCCTCCGTGGCCGCTTTCTGGTCCAAAAATCTGATAGTGACTGCAGCCACTGGAGCGGGTTGCACACCCGCGTGACCCAGGAGCGCTTCTGGTCTGCACCCCGTTTTAGTGTGCAACGTCCTGGCCTCAGTGGGCCCTGCAGGGATCCCCTGTAGACCACACAGTGGGTTGCCAAGGTCGGTGGCTCGATAGCGTCTGCCTTAGACTTCACAGGAAGTGATTTTCAAATTGCTTAATAATACATTTGGGCTCTTCGGCATTAGTGATTGTTGCTGAAATCCTTCTTGGTTTCTTGGTCTAGCCTGTTGTCTGATATATTCTAAAGGTGGTAAATATCAGTTTATGTGCCTGCCTTTGCAAGTTCATATGCAGGCTTTGACATCAAGGCACAGATGAGAAAGCAAACGGTGCTTTGCAAGAGGCAAAAGGCAGTTACGAATATTTATTTCACAGCGTAAGCTCACCTGCCGTCCCAATGGCTCCCTATAAAATTTTCAGGGATTATTTATTTATTTATTTATTTATTTATTTATTTATTTATTTTTGCAGTCCTGTGATTTAGAAATAATCTCTGGTTTTATTTTATTTTTTAAGACTTTAAAACTGCTGATATCATACCCTGGATGTTGTATGCTGCCATCTGCAGGTTTTTAAAGCCTTTGAATACGTCGTTTTCTGAATTATTTTCTCGCTTCTCAGCTTTGATTTCAGTGTTTCATTACCTGAAGTGCAGAGGAGAACTCTAGATGTAGCAGTAAAGAACAGTGGTGGTTTCTTGTCCAAAGACAAAGGGCTGCTTGGAAAGGTAAGTGTAAAATTACAACTTAATTTTGCCTTGGGACACAGATTCAGTTGGTAAATGTGGGCTGAACTATTCTGATCTGACCCTGTGCCTAATAGCTTCAGGGCAAGCTTAATTACTTTCTGTTGCTTAGACTGTAAAGGCAATCCCATTAAAAAATTACTCTGCAGAACTCAAAATGTGAAATTATATTTGGCTTCTTTGCCTATTTACTTTGATTATTTGGAGTTTGGGGCAAGGGAAATAGAAAGGCAACCAAATTTGCAGGGATTCACTGGGCAACAAAATGGCAAATGACATGCTATATGACCTTAATATAATTAAAGAAATGAAAGGAGGTTCATTAAAGCTATCCGTAACTCAGGAGAAATGCTCTTTTATTGTCGCATCGTCCATGGCCAGTGACATGGACTGTGGGGCGGCAGTCCTCTTAGAGTGTGGCCGGAAGGCTGGTGTCAGTCTGCAAGCTATGGACTGTCAGGCCACAGTGTAGCTTCCATCGCTCCAGCTACGTGGTATTTCCTGAGGCCTGCCCCTGGACTTGGATGTGTGCCGAGGCTCGCAAGAGGCTAGTCATCAGCGGGAAACAAATAGGGAGGTGGGGTGGTACAAGAGGCAAGAGATTATATACCACATGTCCTTCTTCTCTCTAGAGCAGGGGTCTCCAAACCTTTTAGCTGGAGGGCCACAACAAATATCTGAAATGGTGTTGAGGGCCAAATAAATAAATAAATAAATACTGATAAAAATTTTAAATAATACATTAGAGACTGAACTTGGAGGGAGAGAAGGACTCCCATTTCCCCCACACCCCACAAGCAGCTTACTTATATGTCCTGGAATTAACATCTCAGAACCAGCATATCACAGGAAAGGACCATGTTATGAGGGCTGGAGTGGCCTCCCTGACCCTTAGAAAGGCCTTCAGAGGCCTTTAAACATCACTTCCAGGTCTTTGGGAAAACCAGTAAAAGGTAAAGGTTTCCCCACAACTGAATAGTCTAGTCGTGACCGACTGTAGGGGTTGGTACTCATCTCCATTTCTAAGCTGAAGAGCTGATGTTTGTGCGAGGACACGCTTCCGTGGTCATGTGGCCAGCATGACTGTAGCGCACGGAACACCGTGACCTTCCCACCAAAGTGGTACCTATTTATCTACTCGCATTTTGATGTGCTTTCGAACTGCTAGGTTGACAGGAGCTGGGACAAGCGACGAAAGCTCACTCGGTTGTGTGGTCTTGAACTGCCAACCTTCCGGTCAACAAGCTCAGCTCAGCGGTTTAACCCACAGCGCCACCACGTCCCTTACTTGGGAAAACTAGGCAGTGACTATTTTCACCCTTCTGAAGGCATGCTGTGTGGCTCAACATTAGCCCCCAAAGACTGAGGTTTTTTTTAAAGTTTTAGATGGGACATAAGTGATAGTATTGTCTCCTCTTTCAGTTATACAAATTAAGTGTATTTACGAATGTATGCCTTGACCCACCAGAGAACAGCATGTCCATTTTTTTCTGACCTTTACTTACCTTCTTTCTCTTGCACAGGTATTAATACCACTTGCTTCTGAAGAACTTGCCAAGAGTTGTACCCAGTGGTAAGTGCAATCAAAATGACTTTCTCTCCATCTCAGCTGTTTTTTGACACCTTCAGCATGTCTTCTTTGCTATCTTCTCTTTTGTTCATCTTGTAGGTACGACTTGACAGAAGATGGTACACGGCCACACGTTGCAACTTAGGATGCCAGAAGCTCCTGCTCGCGCACCTTTTGCCAACCGTTATATATTTTATCAGCATTGTTCACACAGATGTATCAATAATATTTTTTATAACTTTTAGTTAGAGACCTACCACCACTCCCCAACAGTTTTATTAACATCTGGACATTTTATGTAGGCTTATGTCAGTTCAGTTGTTAAATCTTTTTTTTTCTTTTTCATTTTGTTACAGCTACTTTAATGTGCAATAGAGGTTGTAGAGTAACCATTTGTTTCAGTGAAACCTTTTATGGCATTTGTACCCTTGACAAAAGTGAGAGGAAAATATCTGTCTGTTTTTCTTAACTTGTTTTATATCTCACCAAGGTGTCTGCCCTGTACATAGAAACTGCTTTTTATCATTTTTCCTCAACAATTTGAAGGCAAAAGAAAATGTCAAAACAAAGAGAGACTTTCTTCTGAATGCATGCAAAAACCTTAAGTCATAATTTCTGGGAAGAGTCTTTGCAGCAAAATAGTCTTAAACTACTAATTATGAATTTATTGATGTCTTTTTTTTAAAATCTGGGAGAAATTAATTAAATGGCTAGCCCATGTATATGTGTCCTTAAAGGCTTGCAAAAGGGGAGAGTAAAAATTATTAATTTTGTAATATTTATATAGTAACATATTCTTGGAATTTCACTCCTATTTTTCATATAATTCATAAATTTATTCAGATAATATTATAAAGAAAAGTGAGCTGGCATATATACTGTATAAAAATACTATTATCTAAAAAAATAAGATTATCAAGGTCCTGAAATCACAGTATATGCACCTGAGGTCTCCTAGGATGCAAAAATGAAGGCTTCAGTAGTACAGAGTTTTGTAATGCACTTTTACAGTCATTGCTTCTTAGAATTTATTTGCCCCACCCCATAATACAAGAAATCTACCTATGCAAAACCAAGGTTTGAATAGTATTTGTGTTACGAATTAAGATGTGGTAGTCATCTTGATGATCTAAGAATTGTGGTGGTATCCTATTGAAAACTACAAATGGGAAAACTGTTTACAGCTGTCTACTATAACATGCCATCAGGCCTGTTAAATTCAAGTCTTAGAAGGCTCAAATCTAGATTTGCGACTGACTTTCCACAAGTGCTTGAAGAATTTAACACTGTTTCGAATCTGATCCATATGAAAAAGTCACATTCCATCTAATCTCCACTGGGCTCTACTGCAAGGACCAGCACTGCAATAATTTGTGCAACACACACCAGGGAGCTGTGCATTTCACAAGTTGTGCTAAATCAGATTTAAATCTGGAGTGTGTTGCTTCTGGATGTTATTGCAGTAAAGGAGCTATTTAATTTTAAATCCAATGCATGTCCTAATCCATGTAGTTTTTTCATTCGAATTTTACAGGCCTAGAAGAAATGTAGGAGCATTTTGTGAAACGAGCTGATAAAATCTGAATGAATTTTGCTTCATTTTATTCGTTGTTGCTTTCAGAGCAACATCAGTGGCACATTGGTTATATCTCCCCTCCCTATGGATACTGTTTTTTTTCACATGGTTTCAACAAAAAATGTATGTTTTGTTTCTGAACCCAAGAAGACAAGCAGACAAGTAGCCTTGATAATTTTGGGTAGATATGCAATTGCTTTTTTAAAAAGTACTTATTGTAGCTGAGAGTCTTCAGCTCACTTCTGGCTACAAAGTAACTTTAGTAACTTAAACTTCTAGAGTCCTAGCTTTATAATTAAACTTGCGTAACCTTAATTCTAGCTTAGAAAATGGGTCTAGTCAGGCAGGCTCTTCTCCTGCACAAGCACCATTCAGTTAAGCGTGCACAGAAGACATTCCCATTTGTGCCCTGTAGTGACACCAAGTATACCAAAGTGCCTGTCACAGTTGTAGGAGACTGTTCATGCCAAGTTGACTCAACTTCATGTGTTGCTCTGACTTCAGCATGAGACATCTATCCATATCTTATCGACACCCCTTATGGCAGCATTGGAGTATTTTATTTTGCTTATGGCTTCACTGGGCAAACATCACCTGGGATTTTGGTCTGTACTGTATATAGGACAGCATACCTGAGCTCTGTTGTAAGTTCAGCATAACCTAGTATAAATCAACAGGGTCCCCTGCTCCTTAACTCACATGTAATGCACACTCACCCGCCCTCCTCTTTTCCATGTATGAGCATCTTCAGCGGACTGTGATCAAGAGAGGAAATGGAATAGGAGATGGAACCAGCCAGCCAGTTGCCTTTGAAGGTTTCCTTCCACCTGCACAAAAGGTCCTTGCCAAAAGGATCATGATGAGCCTTCCTGGGACATGGGGAAATGTGCATAGAAGTACTGTTAAGGAAAACTAGCAGGCCACCGAGCCTTTTGGCCAAGCCTAACCTCAGGGAGAGCCTTGTGCAGTAGCATTTCCTTCTGCAGGGATTCCCAAGTGATGAATTGTTTCACTGCGTGGAGAACAATGGCCAGCATGAATTTCTCTTTTGGGTCAGAAATTGACATTGGCAGGAGGGTCAGATGTAAAGCACAATGCTTTAAATGAGTTCCCTGGGTATGATTTGGACACCTTCTCCTACTGTAGTGGAAATGGGTTGGGAGTTCTGGAGGCCTCTAGTAAGCAAATCATGGGCAGCACTTTCAGTCCATTTCAAAATGGGTTGTCATCATTCCTCCCCCTACGTCAGGAATTTCAGTGTTCTTTCCTTCCAACAATGCAGATTTCCTACATGAGGAACTAACTAACATGCAGAGAGAGTTTTCATGTTGAATAATGGGTGCGAGAAGCGATGTAAAGCAACATGAAAAGTCCTCTGGGTGAGTCCCAAATATAGAGCTCACTTGAAAATGTGGATCTAAATCTGGATTATTACTATTATTAAGAAATGCCTTTTCTTTAGAAGATGCATGCAGGAATCTGTTCAGTGCTCATTTGGTGACCATGCAGAGAGAAATGAGAGGTTTCCATTAGCAAAGCAGAGACTGACTGTCATCAGACTGGCTTTCCATGTTCTTTATTTTTTTAATCCTGTGCCTTAAAAAAGGAAAGCTTAAAGCTGTGCGTGTTTAAACCCAAGCTGTGTTCTCTGTGTTTACCAGTCTTTCTGTAAACGTGCTGTTGAAACTGTTCAGTGCAGTGTTTGGCTGGTGAGAAAAGAAGCACTTTGCATTTGGAGCTCCTGTAGACACAACCCCAAATCAATGTGCTGCCTGAGTTTGGGGTGACAGATTCCTTTTGATGTGGACTCTGTTGGGCCAGCCTGCAGCATCTGGCAAAGGGCAAAGAAAGGGTGATCAGTTTAGTGCAGATCGCCTTTTTGCTCATGGAATTCTGCAATTGCATGTATTTATTCAATAAATGATTCATATGGAAGCCTTTGTGGTGGTGGTGCTTCTTTTGTCCTTCATTCCAAGGCTCAGTCTTCAATATTTACTCACAACTACCGCTGGCCGTCCTTTGTGCGCTGTCAGGGCACTGCCGTTTCAGAGCGTTGTGCTGTGTGTACCCTCATTGATGACTGAAATCCAGTCCAGGTTTCCTGTGGTGTAAAAGATTTACTGATTGGGCCTAAAATTCCACTGTTGCTGAAAACACCTTAGCTTAGGAAACAGCTGCTAGTTACTTCCAACCCTGTTGTTGATTTGTAGCTGCTGCTTATGAGGCTGTTCATTGATTGACTGAAGAAGATCCATTCCTATTATACCTTTGCATGTATATTACCATCTTGAAGATAATCAAGGAGGAAGGGACTTTAGAGAGAGCTCACTGGAACAGACGACGTCTCTGAGGTTTCTCCCAACAATGGAGCTTGTAGCACCATATTATTGTACTTTATTGTAGCATTTGCTTTTGTGGACTATAGTCTTCATCATAGGCATGAAATGTAATCCTCAGTAGACGGGTTTGTTTGTTTGTACGCATGCAGGCAGGCAGGCAGACTGGAGGGAAAATGTGGAAGTCAAATGGCAAAAAATGCAAGAGGCTGAATTTTATGTCAGATGCCACAAAGTCCCCAGACTTTTTGCTGCCACAGAGCAATCCTACGCATGCCTACTCAGAAGTAAGTCCCATTGTGTTTTAGGGGCTTATTCCCAGGAACCTGTGCATCCAATTATAATCCAAGGGGCAAAGAGTCCTTTTAGCAGCTTTTTCTGGCCTAGATGGACCCTGGATATAAAACAAGTAGCTTATGCTTGAGACCTTGGGGCTTGTCTAGAGTGCAAATGTGGGAGATTCCATTTCTACAGGTAGATTTTTTTCAAGGGTATTTGGGCAAATTGGGCCTGACGAAAACAGAGGGGCACGTTCCTGCAAAGCATTGCTTAGATCAACCATAATGACTTAATGGGCAGATGTGTTTCCACAAAGCGTAATATCTCAGGACAGTATCTGCTCATAGTTTCAGCTGGAGTGCTCTTTCCTTTGCCTGCACCACTCAGATCACTAGATGGTGCTGCAGATTCTAATGAGCAAGTCGTCTTCCCATTCGTTCTGCTTTGGACTGTATTCATGGATGAAAGCTTTTCAACTGGGCTAGTTTCTGCAGTGCCCAATAATTTTTATGACCTGTATATCTAGGGCTGGGGCGGTATCTCAGTGGTAGAACGCATGCTTTGGGAACCCATTTATTTATTTAGCCTATAACCTGCTTTGTGAACTTTTTGTTGAAAAGCAATATATAAATACTGTTGATTGATTGTATGCTAAAGCTTCCGGTTCAGGCTCCAGCCAACAGTGCTTTGAAAGACTTTGCCTGAGACTGCTGGTTGGTTGGTGTAGACAATGCCCAGCTAGCTAAACCAGTAGCCTGGCTCCTTATGCTCATCATGGACAGAGCCTTCCTCCGCTTCTGTCCCCAGACGCCTGCAGGGTGGCCAATCTCCTTCAGAAATGGCGCAAACATACTTTATGGCACGCTTGCAACATTCCATCCTTTGTGCCAGCATTTTGGCACTTTGCATTGCGCTAGCTGATGTCTGACAGTTGTTTAAAATAATATAAATACTTCCTCCCTTGTTCTGCCTGTGGTTGAACAGAGATGTGGTTGAACAGAGATCTGGAAACTGAATTTGTATCAGAGCAGCAAGGAAGAAACAGCTAATTTGGCCACAAAAATGACACCCAAACTCTGTACAGTGTTAAAAAAATGTTATTTTGAAATTATATCTTTTAATGTCAGCCTATTTTTATTATTATTATTATTATTATTATTATTATTTATTGATGATGATGATGTTTGGAGCACTCCCACATTTCTAATGCTGCAGTGGGCATGCTCATGGGGGCCACACTTACTCTGCTTGATTTGCTGCAGTTGGAAGATGGGGAGAAAGGCGGGAAAAGAATGATGGACAGGAGAGAACGTCAGTAGGGCATGTTTCTTCCTTCTGGCAGTTTGGGATATGTTGTCCTTGAGCTTGGAGGCTCTATTTATCATAGTAATTGAGAAAAGCAAGTAATGGCACATTCAAGATTCTCTGCATAAAAAGTGGCACATGAAGTGCTGTGAGTCGGCCACCCCTGATTTAGGCTGTTTCCTAGTCTGTGTTAACTGAGACCCTAATCAAAAAAGAGGTTATTAAATGCCCTTAAGATTCAACCTATGTTCTGTTTCAGAAAAGAAGCAGAAAATAAACCAGAATCCTTAGGAAAATAAACTACGAGGTGCCACAAGACTTTTTCATCTAATCATTAAATAACTTCTGCAGGACTCCTGAAGTTGGTTGTGAAATCTGGCAAAAACTTCACAGTGGGGCACTTGGGTTAAGCAGAGACAATAATATATGAGGAAAATAAAATGACAGGAGGAATATCCCTTGTCCAGACTGCTTGTGAGGGGAAGGTATCCCAAAATGGAACTTGGATTGTCTGGATTTTGGAATAATTGCAGACATCTAATGACAAATGCTTCTTCTTGCTCTGTGACCCATTTGGGTGTCTGCTGGCCTCGTTGACATTTTTCAGCCATGGTGCACACCACAGAGAACTTGCAGCTTGTATGTGGGAATGAGCACAAGACTTTCTAGTTCACACTATAGAGATTTTTTTTTTTAAGTCTTGGACAAAAATGACTGGATTTCTGAATAAACTGGATTTTGGATGTCCGAATAAGGGTTCAGTTCCCTGTACAGACGTTCTGACCAGGACTTGTATGTATCAGATTTAATATACACAGTTCTTTATCCCCTTATAGCTAAGTGTCCATGGGGCAGAAAGGCGGGATATAAATTAAATAAATAATAATAATAAAGCCTAGCCATAGGACCAAGCCCAGTGGCTGTGCGGAGCCTTACACAGTGTTGTCGTAGCCTTCCATGACTATATTGATCCTATAATCCCCTCAGCACAGAAAAACATCGTTAAATGAGTTCCCCTCATTTCTAACATGGAATATGTTTACACTGTTCGGGGTGACATAAAAATAAAATGAATAATTCTACACAACCACAATGTTTTATTGTACAGCAACAGCTCTTTTTAAAAGCAATGTTCATGTCACCTAAAAGGCCTCGTTGTGATTTTCATTCTAGTAATATGTCATTGAGGTAAAATTACACTGCAACATTAGAAAAAAAGAAATTTCTCATTTACTTCTAAATTTCCCCTGGTGACATGCTCCTGATAGATTTTTCTGTGCCAATGGATGATTCTTGTGGTGGGAGCAACTTTACAACAATTTTGCTTTTTAGAGAGGGAGTATTCCTCCAATGTGCTGAGCTTTCTGAAATGAAGCGCCTTTCTTTCTAGAATAGCCACACAAAAGACAAACTTAAGAAGAAGAAATAACAGAATACCAGGTTGCTTCAACTGAAATCATGGTGAAGCCCTCGGATTTCAAACTCCGGCTCTCCTTGGTGTCTAAATCCTGATCTCAGACTATGCTGGGGCAATAGCGGTGTGTCTTAAGTGTGAGGAATCTCCCTGCAAAGCACATTCCTAGCGGGCCTTTCTTTCACAACTGGTTGCAGACAATGGAAAGAGGAAGAAAGCAGCCATTCTGGGTAGCAAAGGAGGACAGATTAAGCTTCCCTCACTTGTGAAAATAATGGTTCCTGGGTATTTTTTTTAGAAAAGGTATTTTATTCCAAGCTCTGTACTTTCTTGAGCTCCAATCTAACGTCAATCCTCACTTATTACACAAAGGGGTTGTCTTCCACAGCCTCAGCTGTGCTACTTTTTAAACCTTTTGCCCTAATGGAGTTGGATGAATGCGCTACTATCGGTTTGGCACAGTGGGGAAGCACTTGGCCTGCAAGGAAATGTAAAACGGGAGAAGGTTGTGTTTTCTTCAGGTAAAGTTTTCTCTGGCAGTGGGCAGTGCAGAAGAGAGGTAGAAGACATGCCAGTTTTACAACACTTAAACAAATATCCTGTATAAAACACTGAATGATGCTCTGATTCTGAAGGATAAGCTGCAGAGCAAACCGCCACTAAAGTCAATTTAAAAAAAAAAAGACAGGGAACACCCAACAGCTACTCCAGTATTCAAATATATTTTTCAAAGAAATCACAATACACGTTGCTAGAAGTAATCACACTCCATAAGTCCAAAATACCTTCACATCCAGTGCTGTGAAAATCCAATATTCTGAAAAGCTCAAAGGAAGGTATTTGCCTGGCAAGAGAATGTATTTTGGGGGCAAGTTTATGAAGGGATGGAACAGTCGTGTTGCCCCAATTGGGGAAGCAATTTGCCCATAGGGTGGCCATTAAGAACCAAAAGGGAGACTTGCCCCAAAGTAGGGAGAGAAGCAAAGGATTTTATTATATTTGTGCAAATGGACTATCACTCATCCCGACCCCTTCAGGCAAGTGGCGTGCCCCACAAATTCTCACATTAACACTTACACTTTCTTTTTTGTCACGAAGGCCAAAATGTATCTTCTTTGAAGGTTCTTGCACAGACTCTTGTTTTAGCTAGCCCTGTGCCTACCCTTGCAGTTGTGACAACCCACTGAAAGTATCCTGCTTCAGCACATTCCACAGGGCGGGGGAGAGACTTACACATGACCAAGTCACACGGACTTTTATTTTAAGATGGTGTTACTTTGACCACAGGTAGGTTGTGAGGAAGGATACTGTGAAGGATGCCTTACTTTGTCCTGATGTTGGCTGCCCAGCTGAACAAACAGAGGAGAAAAGGCCGAGGCAAGATGGGGGGGGGGAGGCTGTGCGCTTTGGGGTGGAGAGACCGGGTGTGCTACACATTGTCCTCTATGGCATGAGGGGGCAGTGGGGAGCAGCGTTTAGATCGCACAATCGGGAAGAAAGGCCATGATGGCAGGAGCAGGGGCATTGTGGGGTGGACTGGCTGTTGGGGACAGCAGTTGGAACAGTGAATGGGACAGAATTTCTTTCACATGTTGTTGTTCAGTCGCTAAGTCATGCCCAACTCTTCGTGACCCCCTGGACCACAGCACACCAGGCCTCCCTGTCCTCCACTAGCTTCCGGAGTTCGCCCAATTTCATGTTTATCGCTTCGGTGACACTCTCTAACCATCTCATCCTCTGCTGCCCCCTTCTCCTTTTTTTATTTTTATTTTTATTTTTTTACTTGGATTTATATACCGCCTTTCTTAGTTCACTAGATTTCTCTAATGACTATAACTCAAGGCGGTTTACATGGGCAGACTTTATTCAGAAACCCGAAGGTTTTTAAAATTTATACAGAAATGTTCTATCTTTCAAGAACTACACACATACAGATGGATCTTTCTGGATTTAGTCCTTCTTTCTGGCCACCTGTTTGTCTTCTTGCTGGCTGATAAATGGCTTCCCTGCTCCCACCAGAGAAGCGGCTGAACTTCGGCACAACTCCCCCTCATACAAGGCAGCCGAAGCTCAGCTATTAATCAGCCGCAATTAACGAGGTCTGCCGCTCACAGAGACTTCCGGCTGTCCCGAACTGGCGACCTTCAGATCTTCAGCTCTTATCTTCAGGCAAACGGAGGCATTAACCCTCTCGACTAAATCTTCTGCCCCTCCTTTTGCCTTCCATCTTTCCCAGCATGAGGGTCTTTTCTAAAGAGTCCTCTCTTCTCATGAGGTGGCCAAAGGATTGGAGCGTCAGCTTCAGTATTTGTCCTCCCAGGAAGCAATCAGGCTTGACTTCCTGTAGGATGGCCCGACTGGATCTCCTTGCAGTCCCAATATTGGGATCCAATATTCCAATCCCAAAGAAGGGCAATGCCAAATATTGTTCGAACTATTGCACAATTGCACTCATTTCACGTGCTAGCAAGGTTATACTCAATGACATGAAATGTCATGAAGAAAATGACATGAAAAACAAGACTGGAAGGATGCTTTCTGATTCAATGTTAGTCATTTGTAACTACACAACATTTATAAATTTTACCACAGTATGAATAGCTACACCTGAACGGTCTCCTCAACTCGGAGTCTGTATCATAAATCTGACAATTGTGTAATAACTGTTCCTGATGAGGCAGCGACAGTGTATAGTCAGAAGGATTCACTCGCTGTCTATCGCATAATGTCACATTCAGGAAATATTTCCCTTGTACTGCTGTTAATAACAGTGGTGAATAACATCCCAAATTAAAATGATTGGCCTCGGGCGTTCTAGGCTACTTGACAGCTAGTAAGAGGGATCTCTTGACTGGGGAAAAAGGGGAGCTTGTCTGATGAAAGGGCTGCATGGAAGCAGATCTGTATTTGCTGTTGCTTGGCAACCCTGCGTGGAAGGTCCCCTTTTCAAGATTGCTGTAACAAGATTTGACAGGAGCCTGATAATAAGTGTGAGATTAATGTGAAAGGTAGGGGTTATTCTGAACTGGCGTGCAGCCGTGTC
The DNA here is from genome assembly GCA_029204185.1 of Lerista edwardsae. Classification (NCBI taxonomy): domain Eukaryota; kingdom Metazoa; phylum Chordata; class Lepidosauria; order Squamata; family Scincidae; genus Lerista; species Lerista edwardsae. Next base: position 5,209,215 of record JAJKFI010000057.1, on the reverse strand, counting down.
AGAATGGAGGCGTGCAATTTAGGTGCTGCTGAAAGAGGCCTGCGACAGAAGCTGGCAACTGGGAGGTTTGCTCATTATGAGGCGCACAAAGCCACTCTTCCAGGAATCACAGAGCACTGGGCCCCTCCCTTCTCGCTGGTTCTCCAGCCTCACTTCACTTCTGATCTGATCTTTGCTATTTGTTCAGACTGCTGCTATACTATTCCCCTGTCAAGCTTTAGTTGCAGAGTAAGGCTGAAATAAAACCCTGTATTGGACATGCAGCATCACGTGAAATTCTGCAAAGAAGTGCCCTGTATGCAGCACGACTCTATAAACAGACTTATTTAGCCGCAAGCCCCCCTGAACCCAACGAGGCTACTCCCGAGTGGGCTTAGGATTGCCGGCTGAATTTATCCGGTAGTATCTTCTAGAGTTGGAAGCATAAACTGATAAACGTGCGCCGCAGGGACGCTGTGCTCTTCGCCAGTGGAAGGTCCAGGCAGGTGGAGCGCCTTGTCGTGCACGCATTCGGGCTGAATCCGTGTCGCTGCTGCTGCTGAAACCCTTTCCTCCCCCCCCCCCCGAAGGTCCCCTCATCCCAGCTCCTCTTCGCCAGGAAGCCTCCCGGGTCCAGCCGCACTGCGAAGAAGCGCCTTCCTTCCTCCCAGCCGCCCGCAGCTGTTGCAGAGCAGCGGCCAGTCCGTCTCCCGAGGCTCGCCTCGTTTGCGCTCCCGACAGCCGCGGCCCCTGCCAGCGTCTCCGGCTGCCTCCCGCCGGTTCCAGCCCCCGCCCTTCCACGCGCTTCCACGCGCATTCCCTTTTTATTTGGGCCGCCTCTTTCACGAAGGCTCCCCAGTCCCACCCCCGTAAAGCACAGGCGCGCCCGAGGTCCGCCGGGGGTCCTGCTCAGACCCCGCCCTGCATCCCTGGAGCCGCCGGTGCCGGGGCGCCTTCGCGAAGGCGGCGGGGCGCGGCGGGGCTTCCCTGCCTCCCTGGCGGGCGTCCCAACGCTGGCGGTGTCCGCGGATGACGAACGCGGACACTGAGTCGGCGGATGCGGGGGCAGCCTGGGCAGGCCGAGTCCGGCCGCCGCGGGGCCTCCACGGGGACTCCCGCAGTGCGGAGCTGCCCCGGCTAAGCAGGGCCCGGCCCTGCTTGTTATCTGAATGCGAACGAAGTGAAGCTAGTGGGCGGGGTTAGCGGTGACGTAAATACACCCGAAACAATGCTGATTCCAAGCATTTCAAATGGGTTTTCGCATGATGTTTAGGACTTATTTGTTTACTCCTGAAGTAAAAACTTACCAAAATAACAACGTGTGATCGTGGAGGAACGTCATTGGTAACCTAATTATGATTCAATATGCAATTCCAAGGTTTAATTCCGCGTAATTATATTACTGAACATACCGGACGAAATGCCGCTTGCTGTCTATTTAAACTCGGATTGCACTGCTTTGACAGACTCATTTTTTGAAATCTACACAAGCAGAAATAAAACGGCCATGCCCCATTTAAAAAATGTCTGTTAATGTTCAGAATTTCGAAAATATTACCGGTCGTTTTATTGAGCCGATGTAATGTGAATACATGAATCTTTCCGCGGAAATTAAATCCCATTTTTCGTTCAGCGATTCGCACATCCGTATGCAGAACACGCAGGCATGCTTAAAGAGGTTGAAATTAACTTTTACACGCGCGCCGTGCGAGCGAGAGAGCCCCTCCGGCGGCAATCCTCGTCGTTCGCGGCGCTGATCTGAGTCAGCCATATTGTTCAGTCCAGGCTTCAAGAATGGCTTCTCCAGTCATTCAACATTCTTGCTCTCCGCCCAGAAGGACCCCACTGCGCACGCGCGGCAGCCCGGGCGCTTCCGCCTTCCCCTCGCGCCGCCGGGAGGAGCCGCCCCTGCGCGCGCATGCCCAGAGCGCGCTAGAAGGCGGGGCGGCGTGACGGGCGGCCGCGCGAGAATTCGAATCGGCCGCCTGGGCGCCAAGCGGGGCCGCCGCGAGAGGCAGGACGGCGGGCAGGCGGGCGTCGTCGTCCCCTCCCGTGGGGTGAGCGGGGCCGTCCGTCCGTCCGTCGCTGGCGGCTGCGGAGCCCCCCTGACTGCCGCCTAACAGCCAACCCGGGGTTCCTGTTGCCGCATTTTACCTCTCGGCTGCTCGTTTCCCACCGGCTGAGGCGACATGAAGAAGCGCGAGTCTTTCCTGCGGGCCGTGTGTGACGGTGACGTCAGTGAGTTGCTGCATTTTGTCCAGCTTCACGTAAGTAAATGCGGCAAACCCAGGAAGAGCCGCAGTGCTGAGCTTGGGCGACACGTGTCACAGTTTCACTGAGGAGCTTTGCTGGTTGGGGAGGGAAGTCCGGCAGTTCGTCTCAAGAGCAGGCAGCCCTGAGTAGCGTTGGGCCAAGGACGCTGCGCTGCTCCCCTGCGGGGTTAGCCGGGCCGCCTGCTAAACAAAACCATGGGAGAGAGAGCGCAGGATGATGCCTTTGGCTCTAAGCATTGTGGGGGGGGGGATGTGAGTGTTATTCATTCCAGGTGGAAGCCTCGTTTGAGGGCCCAAACTCTTGACCCTCTTAAGCCCCCTGGGATCGGCACTGCATGTGCCAACCACTTACATTTTCTAAACAAAGGTTCTTCCTCAGTGCCTTCATTATGAGGCAGAAAAAAAAAACCAAAGCCGATCCTGTGACTTGGCAAAACACGTTGGCTGATACCCAGCTTTGGTCCAAAGTTGCCAAAGCCAGCTCCAAATAATTAATGTTGGAAGCTCCGTGTGTAGTTCTGTCTCTCATGGAGGGCATGTTTGTTACTCTGTGTACTCATCTTTGCCTCCCTACTGATGGATTATGTGGTGAAACCCAGTTCGTCAGAGTTATGAACACGTCCCTTTCCCTGCTTTTCCTTAAGTGAAAACGTCTGTTGAATCTCTTTATCTGGAACTGATGGCACATTTAAAAGAATGGATGGTTTTGTAATGTGACACAAAGTATGCAATGCTGTGTTTAGTGACAAACTTCTGTTTGATCATTTTCTCAGGAAGATGCAGCTGATTCGTTTGATTTGAATGAGGTCCTTCAAGAATTATCAAGGAAACAGAAAGAAGCTTTGTGGGATAAGTTAAAGCATGTTTTGACACAGGTTTTGCTAGAAGATCCTGTAGAAGAATGGCAGAGAGTTGGAGAAGGCGATGATGACGCTGAAACAGAAAGAGCTCCCCAAAAGGTGATTCTTTATTTGTCATTGTAGTAGCTTTCACCATAGGCTCATAAAGAAACTGTGCATATGCATTCCTTTTATGTTCATTTTGTTTATATCCTGCTCTGTCTGTTTGGAGTGGAGTTTCTAGGCAGTCCTCTAGCCTTACGCTGTCAATTCTCAGTACTGTGCGTTGCCTTGTGGCTTTCCTGCCACGTTTCTCTTTACATAGCATTTGTTTACTCATGCATACTCCTGTATGTAACAAGGATTTAATCTCTTGATTTTTACAAAACACACAAATCTGGAGTGTGAGCATTAGCTACCAGCCCTACCCTGCAAAGACACATCAGTACTTGCAGTGCTACAGCAAGAAAAAGTGTGTATGGTCCAGCTAAAGTTAGGCAATTTAAAGGTGCAATCCTAACCAGTTAGACTGGCACAGACAGACTGGCACAAGGGCCGCCATAAAGCACATTTGGCCCACTCTCTTACTTAGGGAGGAGGGTGCACATTTGTGTGCTGGCCTCTGACTCAGAGAGTGGTACAAATGTACTTTATGGTGCCCCTTGTGCCGGCCAAACTTTGCTGGCCTCACTCTGCTGGCTTAGCTCAAGGTTAGGATTGTGCTCTTAGTGACACTCATTGGAGTAAGGATGGATTGAGTACCTTAAAAGATGGATTGGGACAGTGGCACTCATACATAGTTGTGAAGACTGCTCAGTAAAAAAAATGTTATATTGGCCTTGAATATGTTTGCAAGGAAAACAGTTAAAAATTCTTAAAGGAATGTAGATTCATATAATAGAATTGGATTTCACATCATTTTTCTATTGAAAGTCTTATTTTGTAGAGTTCTTTTGAAGAATTTTGATTTGCTTTTGTAGCGCAT
>JAJKFI010000057.1:5177831-5200139 GCA_029204185.1 Lerista edwardsae | reverse complement strand
AAAGCACGCAGGCCCAGAAATATGGGATCCCACCATGAAGCTCTCTAATGTGGCTTGCTGACGGCCACGCTAGAATAATAGCACATCAGTGTCCTGTTGCATTCATGTGCTTATACACATGAATGCAACAGACAGCCAAGTAGATGCTTCTATGCAGATGTAGCCTGCCTGTTCTTGTGCCTTTCCGCAAGTGTGTTGGCACTGCTCCAGCCTGTACCTGTTCCGATTTTTCCAGACAAATCTCCAGAAGGAAACCGGATGTCAGTTGGGGGTCTAATGTACGCCTTTGACTGCAGTATTGGCTTGTTCTCTCTGTTGACTGAAACTTCTCAGCATCTGCGCTTCTTGCTTTCCTTTGCAATGCAGCACTTTACAAAAGCGTCACTGAGTGTTTCTTCTCCTTTAGGGTGCAGATATAATTCGTCTCTGGCATCTTCATCAGGCTTTATTGTGCTTTGATTATGACTTGGAGGAGAGTAACGAAGTGAAAGATTTATTACTTCGGTGCTTTATGAGTATTAGTTGTATTAAAAAAGAAGAGGTAAGTGTCCTTTTAATTGGTTTTATAACTATTGGGTTCAAGTGACAAGAAATTGTTCTGAAGGAAATTTCAGGGCAAAGATCATTTTCTTTTTCTTGCACGAATTCCCAGGAACGGAAGGAATGGAAGAGTTCCTTGTAGTGACAAAATTGCCAGTTGCAACATGCAATGCTGTTGCCTCTGAATCTTCACACGTTTTGGCCTTCTAAGCCCTATTATTTTTCAGCCCCGTGATCTGTGGACTGTCCTTTGAAATATTGCCAAGCTAGCTGGGCCGGGGAGATCCTAAACGTGATGTAAAAACCTGGATGTACAACTAATATGTTCACACAGTGCATAGTTATCTGTGGCAGTTCAGTAATGTAAGATGTGCTGACGACTACAAGCTTAGCTGGCTTTAAAGAGGCCTCTGGACCTCAGCATGGAAGCCCTGAGCTGCCTTCACAAATGCACATTGTGTGCTAATGCACGGGCACCACTGAAGGACTGCCTGTACCCACATGCTTCTGTCCAAACCCGAAGATTCTTGACCCTTGCCTGAGCCCTGCTCTCTGGCCTGCTGCTGACGGATGCGCAGTTGAAAGGGACCAGAGACGGGGCCTTTTCTTCAGTGGCGCATGGCTGTGGGATTCCCTGCTGGCCGTCTGCCAGGCCTACACGCCAACTGCTGCAGGTGCTCCCTGAGCCACGTTCTCTGCTTAGCTTTCATGGACCAGCTTCGGGCTTCTCATGGCTGCAGAAACACCTTTGATGCCTGGTTCTGATGGTAGCTGTTGCAATTTTTTGTTTGCTGTGATTTTTGGCTTGTTCTCTCTCTCTCTCAGCATTATTGTATTTTTTTAATGTTCACCACTTGGTGTTTTCTTTTAATGGTCTGCAAATCTATTAAATTGATTGTAACGCACATCTCTGTTTTAATTGTCTATGTGTATTTGTCACCTAGTGTGTTATAGATTGTAGCAGTCTTTTCACTCAGTGGGGGTCCAGTGGTGTTTTTTTTCTCCTCAAACGTTTGACTGTGTAGCTCTCTGAGTGATGGACCAGTCACATGCTCTCAGTCTGAACTGCCATTGTTAAGGATAAATGTTTGGGGATACAAATAAGATGCAAGTCTGAGTACATCCTATTGAGCTCCTTTAAAAATGCGTGGTCATAGATGCGCTAATTAAGCAATACCTTAAACTGTGTGTTTTGAAGTGAGTCTTTTGTGTATGTATCTTAAGTAGGTAAGTATCTTAAGTGTTGTACTACTTAGTTGCATGAGTTGTTCTCCGTGTACGTGGCACTTTGCAGAGGGTGATAGAAAACTCAAGTTCCTGCCCTGAGGGTCACATTCTAAAAGAGACAGCAGAAGGGGCAGGAAATGGAAGGGCAGAGGAATAATATGCAAACCCTGGTCATGTGCAAGAACCTATGGCACGTTTACTGGAGTGCCTGGTCAGTTTCGCTTCTCTGCGAGGGGCAGAACTGCCACCTACCTCTCATTATCTGCGACTAGTGTTGGTGAGAGCAGCTACGAGTAGGGTGGGGGTGAGAGGTTGCTGGTGGAGGTTTAGAAAAGTCAGTGGCCTCCTCACAAGCAAAAGGATGCGCTGATGCCTCGCAGGGACACCTATAAAGCACCCAATTGCCTCAAGTCCTGAGACTATTCAAAAGTCAGAGAGCTGCTCACTGCCCTGCAAAGAGCTCAGCTCCTGCAGTTTGCAAGCTTGTGTCAATATAGGGAGGTAAACGTGTGAGCATCTTTTTTCAGGTCTGTCAATGACAGGTGGGGGGGGGACAGGTGAAGGCCGGGGTCACCTCACTCAGCCCCATAAGCCTTGAGGCTACTCGTTAGGGCTGCCTCATTACGAGAAATGGGTCCAGGTCTTTTGCAAATAAATACATAAAATATTACTTGTAAATAAAACTCTAGATCACCTTTTTAAAACTCTTGTAAAGCCAGGTGGGTCCTGGTGGTTTGCACAGCACTGCCATAGAGTGCCTAGTGAAGAGGGACCCCGGAACCCAGCCCCACTTGCCCAGAGGGCTCCGTGATTCACCCTGGCGGATAACAAGAACTGACTGCGTTTGACTGTTTTTACAGGGGAGAAGATTCCTGAGCTTTCTCTTCACCTGGAATGTAAACTTCATCAAAATGATACATGGAACTGTTAAAAATCAATTACTGTGTTTTCCTAGGTATGTTTTCCTTAAGATGATCGCCACTCTGTGTGGTATGTTGAACAACCTATTTTCTTTACGCTGTGCTCTTGTTTCAGGCTTGTGTTGCTTTTTTTTCTCTCTGAGACATATTCGAAAAGGCACCTCATTGACCAAATAGCTTTGTGGTTCTGTCATCACATTTAGGGGGTGTAAAGGAAATTTTTTTGTTGAATGTGGGAAGCCTCACTTGCTGTAGAACATAATCTTACAAGTCCTCTATACTTGAAAATCTTGAAATTGCATTTAATTATTATACTTTACCATATTATATTATTCAAAATTATATTATGCATTACAATAAACTATACTTGAAATACCAAACCCTTATACTTGAAATTTGGAGGGTAGGGCTGAGAGGATGCCTTTGCTCACATTGGCTGGCACGGGAGAGGGGATATGCGCTTTTAAAAGGAAGGATGAGGGCAGATGGAACTCTGACCACTCTCGGAGTCAGGGAGGATGGCGCATGTCTGTGTGCTGCCCTCTCTGACTCCGAGAGGGGTCCAAACACACTTTAGTTTACGGGGTCCTTTGTGCCAGCAAACTTTGCTGGCCTAACTCCGGGTTAGAATTGTGCTCCAATGCTAAATGCATGTGCTCTAATGCATTTCCATCTTAATGTATCTTAATTTACTAACACAGGTCTCTGATGACAGACATTGCAGAAATTTATTTCAGAGCCTGGAAGAAAGCTTCAGGGGAGATTCTGGAGGTATGTTGTTTCAAAGCTGCTGTTTTCATTTTAAGATTGAAAATGCCTCCATGTCATTGAGAGTAAAGGTAATTTAACAGCACAATAATGCCAATATTCATAAGCAAGTAGGAATAGGTAAACAGACTGTGTACATACCACAGTTGGTAGCTGGAGCCTACGTAGGGCGCAATCCAGTAGTGTCAGCCTACCGGTACACTGGGCGTGTCTTCCGGGTGAGCGGCAGCGAGCACGCTGCTGCGCACCTGGAAGACACGCCCAGCGTACCGGTAGGCTGACACGTCTGGCGCAATCCTAACCTGCGCCAGAACAGCATAGGCCGGAGCCCTCCCCCCACCCAGAACCGCTCCTGCACCAGCTGAACCCATCAGCCCTCCTGAGCACCTTGAATTGCATCCTTAGTGAAACAGAAAGTTGCCTTTACCTGAAATTTAGTTATAGGTCTTGGTACAGATGGTTGCACTATTGGCATAGTGGCACATAAAAGTGGCATTTAGATGTTTAACAGCCTTTTTAATATTGTTAATCAGTCTTTTTAATCAGCCTTTTTAATACTGGGAAACAGGTTTTTTTTTTGCAGTCTAGCCCTTGTTAACTTCACAAGATATTGATGGAAAAGAACAGTGGCCTAAATAAAACTTGTAAAATTTTGCCCAGCAAAATTTGGATGGGCTGAGATAAGGCAAGAATGCATGAAGGATGTCTTGTGACACTTTTTGCGTAGCTAGTACCTCTGTTTGAACTATATTTTTAATAGTGTCATAGGATTTGGATGCCAGATCTGATCCTAATAATAATTCCAGTACTTATATACTTCCTTCCTGGTCAATTAATGTCTGACTTTAATCAAGGCAGTTTACAGGGGCAGGCTTTTCTCAGCCCCATATAGGGGTTTTTACAATCACAAGTTCTGTCTTTCAAGAACGCTGCAGCCCAGGTGGTCTCCTTCACAGTGCGGCATTTCTCTGGCTGCTCTCACTCCCACCCATGGCTTGACAGACACTCCCCCTCTCTCAGTTACTAACCTTACTTGGTTAGGATATGAGCTGCTTTTTTTTCTTACTGGGAAATAATCTTGACCCACAATTCTGTAGCTTATGAAGGCACTAATGGTTCTTTTCACTATTATGATTTCACCAGTAGAATCACAATAACTATTTTAAGTTACCTAGAACAGTGATTTCTCAAAGGATGGGTCTAGGACTCACCAGTAGGTTGTGACCTAATTGTTGTTGGGTTGCAAAGCGGACAGGGCAGATTAACCCCTGCTAACTGGGCAAGAGGCAATTTTTCAAGTGGTATTCCTCTTACATTGAGCAGGGGTGTGTGTGTGACTGTCCCTCTTCACCCCAGCACAGTGTCTTTTCTAGTGGCTGTTACTGGTGGTGTTTTGCATTTTGGGGGGGGGATTGTGAGCCCTTTTGGGACAGGGATCCATTTAACTTTATAATTATTGTTTGCCTGCACACCATGTTGTGAACTTGTTGAAAAGCGGCTGCATAAATATAAATACGATTGATTGGACTATGTGCATCAAGGCTTAAACACGCTGCTGATTGTGGGGGCACTGCTGCCCAACCACCGTCATAGCCACATCCCTGGCATTTGTAAATCAGGCAGCAGCATCAGGGAACCACTCTAAAGGATTTGCGAACCACTGACCTGGAAGCTATTCTACAATAATTATTTTGGCTTAAGTTCTGCCCCTTTTTTGAACACAGGAATGAAGAAGAACAGAGGAAAGGTGACAACATTTGGTTGTGACAATGTTCCCTCTTGCCCTGGGCCAAATGTCAGCCCAAATAGAATGCCAGAGGCCATAGGTTTAAAATATGTATTCAGAAGATACATAAGGGGGGGAAACTATATTAATTGACTATAAATAATTGTAGTGTGGGAAAGCTGGGAGGAGGAAAAAAATTAGTGAAAGAATGAAGGAGGACAAAAATAGAATTAGAAACACTTTAACTGCATAATGTGTACAATATTAGTTCTGTTTCCTTCAAAGATCAGTTTCTGTGTGTGAGAAATAAAATGCTGTATGTTAATTGGGACATGTGTAAATTCTTATTTTAGCTGATTGAACATGGCTGTATTCAGGATTTCATGCATCATGCAATTCACCTTCCCAGGAGTTCTCCATTGCATCCGAAAGTGCGAGAGGTGTGTTGACTATCATCAGAGGATTGGTTTTCTAGCTCCTCTTGCAGGTTCCAATTTTTTTCCTCTCTTTCCAGTTCACAGTAACTGTGGTGTTTCTGTCCAAAGTGGGCAGCCACATTTTGCTTCCAAACTAGAACTGGAAACAGTTCAAACCATGGCTCCCATTCTAGAGACTTGAGCACAAAATTACCTTGAGTGTGAGATGGCGTATTTTTTCTGCTGTCTGCCAATAGGATGTTGATGCCAATACGTATGTATGAATGTGTTTCTCTTAAAAATATATAGGTGGGGCCTTTTTATCCACAAGGATAAAAGTTCCATTCCTGGAATCCTCGCATATAAAAAAATCTGCATATGAATAAAAGGCCGGTATCCAGAGTGCTTTCTGAGGCTCGCCGAGGGTGGGCAAGGGCACCATGCAGGGGGCTGGCAGCCATTTTTCCGCCTCAGCCCAGCACCCAGGGCACTTGTCCTCCTTCGCCCCCCCCCCCCGAGTGCCTCTGAATATGTCATCACATGTATGAGCTTGTTCTTGGACAAATGCAGAAATCCTTATTTTGCAAAACCCAGTAATTGGATAAAACAGGTTGCGTTTCACGTGAAATGACCTCTTGTACCATCTGTATTGATTGTTTCGCCAGTTGCTGAGCTATTTCCACAAACAAAATAAATGTCGCCAGGGAGTTGAAGAAGTTCTTTGTAGACTTTATCAGCCTATCCTTTGGAGAGCATTAAAGGTAATTCTTTCAAACGTCGCCTGGTAGGTATTTTATATCCGGTTTATTTTTACAGGTAACATTAATTTGGGAATTTAGACACCACCAGCCCCACCCACCGGACAGGATAAAGGCTGGGGGGGGGGCGCGTGTCCTCTTCCGCTCTGCGTACCGCTAGGACAGCCAGAATGTCCAGATTGGCTAAATGTGATGAGTCATGGTTTGCCCCACCCCATCCCTGTGTGCAAACAGCCTGCTGGGAGTGGGAGGTGCTCCTCTTGTGAGTTGGTTGACAATCTGGATGCTATCACCTGAGGCAGGCCACTCTTGTTGTTCTGAAAGGTGTTGCCGATGCTGCTTGTGCACACTTGTCAACCTCTGCGCGTGGAAATGCCCAGTCTTGGCTCTGAGTTTATCCAGCCTAGAATGAAAACCAAACTTCAGGAATTCGTAGTCTGAGACCAGGACGCAGTAAACCACCTCAAAATGGTGGGGAAGGAAATGAGAACACCACAGTTCTGTCTCTGGAGCAGGGTGACTTTGTAGTCACCTGAACAACGGCAGAACAAAGGCAGGTGATGGTATCTGGGACACCTCTTGGGTCTGCAGCCAGGAGTGTCCTGGGTCTGTCTGGGTCAATGTGGGCTGTTCCAGGAGGGCACAGAGGCTTAATTGCACCCCAATCGGAGGCATTCAGGAGAAAAGGTTTGAAAGATGAGCCAGGGAGTCTTGTCACTGGGCAGTTGAGTGCTTAACGTATTGTCCAGGAAAACGATAAACAAGGCGGTGTGAGATGGGGAGCCTGAATTGGCAAGACCTCACAGAAGGAGGAGGGGAATCAGTGAATGACCCTCAGCTAGCATGGCCTTGATTGGTTGGAGCCATTCCTCACCCCCTCCGGGGGAAGCCCTTGCAGATCTCCTGGAATGTCTGCTGAGGGACCAAGCTTTAGCCTGGCTGCTTCCCTGGACAATTTCCCTCCTCGTCGTCATCCTTATGGCCTGATGAGATGTTTAGGGTTTTAAAAGCGGTGTGTGCATGTGTGCTTCAGTCAGTTTAATGATTAATGCTTTTGTTTTTTGTTTTTACTTAATGTTGTTGCATTGTACTTTCATTATGAAGCTCTGTAAGCTGCCTTGGGCATGGGAAAGGCAGGATATAAAGTCTTCAAATAAATGGAGTTAGGAGAGACTATACATTATTGGAAAGGGAGGTCACTGGCAAGAAAGGCTTTCGAAGAAACGCATGACAGAGGATGGTATCTTTGAAGTCCTAGTTGGACTTTGAAGCTGCAGTAAGTGCTTGCAGGGGGCGGGGGAAGGAGCCGGTGGCGTTGCAGTGATTGTGATGCTGTGGGCATTGAGGGGCATGTGCCCTACCTTAGGGGAGGGATCCAGAAGGGTTGGGAAGGCCTGCTGGCACCTCTGTGGACCACCCTGATGCTGAAAATAGCTCTGTTGTGAAATAGGAGCTCACTTCCTGTTTCTTGTCAAACAGGACGTTAGCTCTGACTTTCCCCTTAAGAGAAATGGCCCCTCTTTTGTGCTCTACGATGGGTTGCAACCCACCATTTGAAGAGCACTGAGCTAGAGGATGACTTTGCTTACTAGGTGTGGTGTGGCCAGGCAGAGGTTGTTGGTTTCCTGCTTGGGGGAAGGGGAGATGTGTTGGGCTCCAATATTAGAGAATGTACAGCCAAAAAGCATTTTTTCTTCAATGAAGGCAGAATTCTGTGTTTACCAACTCCTGACCTTTTCTCAGAGTTGTTTGGGAGCTTCCCTGCTGGAGTGGCACGACAGAAAGTGCTCAATGCCTGAAGAATTAGCGGTTCGTGCACATTTATCTGTGTTATTGTGCAGATAAAAGCTGCATCGGGTGTCTGCTAACGTAAAAGCAACCAGCAGTGCTTCTGCTAAATTGAGAGAGTACATTCTCTGTTGCTGTGTGGAAAGAAATGTAGCATAGCCATTGACTCAGAGGCTTGGAATCAAAGTATTACTTTTTCAAAGAATTTGAAAATGTATTGCTAGCCTAGCGGAAAAATTTTTATTTGCAGACTCTGGTACCAGTACTAGATTTCAGTTGGAGAGCATTTTTAAATGTATTTGTTAAAAGTATTATTGACGAATGTTCACGCCTTTAAAAATCTTGTTGTTGTTGTTCAGTTGCTAAGTCGTGTCCGACTCTTCGCGACCCCATGGACCACAGCACGCCAGGCCTCCCTGTCCTCCACTAGCTTCCGGAGTTCACCCAATTTCATGTTCATCGCTTCGGTGACACTATCTAACCATCTCATCCTCTTAAAATCTCATCATCTTAAAAATCTTACATCCTCTTAATTTGTTATGCATGAATTCATCAGGTTACAGAAAGGTGTCTAACTTGACAATCTTTCTCTCCCTCTCTATCAGGCTAGGAACTCAGAAGTCCGATCAAATGCAGCATTGCTGTTTGTTGATGCATTTCCTATTTTGGATCCACATTTTAACAAAGAAGAAACCGATAATGAAATTCAGAGGCAGTTTGATGAACTCTTTGTAAGTATTTTGTGTTTGGTTTCCATTTAACTTTCTGCATCAAACTGAAAATTTAAGGTTGACAAAACATTCAGAAGTAAGATGCTTGTGCTGTGTTAGTACTTTTCTTGCAAATTTGTAGCATTGCCTTATTTTGGGCTCCTCTGAACTCTTACTATGAGTAAGATATTGGACCAGAAGATACATACTGGAATTTGTCATGGGCAGAATAGCAGGTGCAGGCTGAAGGGCTTGTAGTTTTTCCCCATTTATTTTAAGATAAATGATTTCAGATGCACACTTGATGGCCAAGACCAGCTCATGTTACAGGCAATAACAAGAGTTTAACTAAAAGCTGATATAACTGAAGATATTAAGTTAGTTCATACATAAACTTAGTGAAAATTTAGTATGAGCTGCCCAATAAATCAGGGGAATACTTTGTGTAGTTCCCATTCATTTTGGGCTTGCACAGGACAACTTTTTCTGGTGAATTGTGCACTTGGCCTCTATAATTTTCCAGTCTTTTGGCATTGCATTATTTTGTAAGAGGATAGTGATATCTGTGATAATAGTTATATTACAACTTCTTTACCATAACCTGGCCTTCAAAGGTGACGTAAGAAACAAACCTAGGCCACAAGCTACCAGATACCTTCCCCAGGATTGGCTGGAGAAGGAAGCTGTCTTGGACCAGAGTGGATGGCATGAGAATCGCCCAACTGGTGCCTCTGTGGCCTGGTGCTGGGTCTGGGCTCTGTGGCAAGGGAGGGGTCGGGAACGGGCTCTGGGCAGCTTGCTGCCCAGGCTGAAAAGCCCCTTTTGTGCTCAGAATGGATGGACTTGAAGGCCCCTGGAAAAAGGGGTACTAGGGAAGCTCCCCATTGAGGAGGAAAAACTTGGTGAAGCTTTAAAAAACCGCTCCCCATAGTGTTACATAGGGTTATTTTACAGTAACATGCCATGGACTAGTGTGGCTTTATGTTTGCTATTTGTTTCTCTTTGAATTTTCCCCCACTTTTATTTAAAAAATGCAGTTGAGGGGGAAAAAGGACTGTGTGGTGTTTAATTACTACTTTTGTTTATAGACCCTTTTAGAAGATCCTCAGCCTCTCGTCCGGTCAACGGGGGTACTTGGTGTTAGTAAAATAGCGTTCAAGTATTGGGAGATGGTTCCTGCCACTGTTCTTGCCGACCTCTTCAGAACCCTCATTGAAGATCTCGCTTTTGATACAACTTCAGCTGATGTTCGTTGCTGTGTTTTCAAGGTAAGCTCATTTAGTCACAGGTGATCTCTTGTGGGGTCTAGTTTTCTCTTAAGCATGTTGCTTTCATTGTAAATTTCTGCCAAAGCAATCTATTCATGAAAGAATTGTGGAACTGTGGTGATCATAAGGAGGAGAAGGGTTGGCTCTGCCTCCTCACCTGGCTGAGTAAGTAGATGTATCTGAACTACCTAGCGAGAAGTTCCCCTCGTGTCTAGCGCACACTGTCTCCACCAGGGGTGTCAAACTCATTTAATACAACAGGCCAAATAGCACTTATTATGCCTGTTGAGGGCCAGAAGTGATGTGATAAAGCAGGAAGTGATGTCATTAAGCAGGTCGTGACCAGCACTTGTTTCTCACTTAGTTCTCATTTAGGAACTCATTCGCTGCAAATAGACAATACACAAATCTTGATCATATTTTCACGATATGGGAGAGCCCAGCCCTCGCATGGGCTGCCCTTTCAGCGATGACACCTCAGCACAGTTCAGCAATGAACAGCTGATGGTGGTGCTGGGGGAGCCTGAGAGCCAGGTAAAGATCTTCCTTGGGCCACATCTGGCCGCTTGGCCTTAGGTTTGATACCCCTTATCTAGACTGTGAATGCAGCTTTAAAAAACAAACTCCTCACTCGGCAGTAATTCCAGCCATAGAAGTGCCTGAATATATTTGAACTGTGTCTTCCACTCAGCTGACCTTGTAAACGAATTCCCCACATGCACACATGTGATCTCGCTTGCACCGAGAATGTGCTCTCCACCTCCCCCTACCTCCGTGTGGTTGGCGAGGCCAGTGGTCCTTGCTGTCGGCCTCCGTTTATGACCCCCTGAACACTTGCCTGCTCTCCACTCCCCGAATACTCAGTGGTGTTTGGATGGGCTAGCAGAAGTGATTCCTGGAGGCCACTACTTGCCTCAGGAGTGGAAGGCTGACCGTCCGGAAGATGGGGGGGGGCTGCTTTCACTTGGAGCACCAAAGACGACTCCTGCAAAACGAACACGCTTAAATGGGAGGGGGTGGGTGGGTGGGAAATCTGCCTTCTACGTGATGGAGTGATTTCCACGGTTATTTAAACGCAGCTGAGCTCCTGAATAGTGGCCCACTTGTGACCACAGTCCTCATTGGAATCCAGTGAGAATGCTTTAGTAGACAGTTGCATAAATAGGAAAGATATCCAGAGCAGAATTTTTTTGTTAACCAATACTTTAAGCAGAAATAAAAAGGTGGCGCTGCGGGTTAAACCGCTGCTGCTGGGCTTTCTGACCCGAAGGTTGGGAGTTCGAGACCACGCAGTGGAGTGAGCTCCTGTTGCTTGTCCCATCTCCTGCCAACCTAGGCACCTAAATAAATGCAAGTAGATAAACAGGGACCACTTCTGGGGTGAATTGTGTAGGTGCATTGTGCCTTAAAGGTGAACTATGAATTCTATAGGTGAATTGTGCCTTAAAAAATTTTAAGTCTATACTTTCTTAAATATATTTGCTGTCCTTATTCCAGTTGAGTTGGCACAGGCATGAGAGGAATATTCAATAGAGTATCTTGTAAGCACAGCATATGCCACTTGCATTAAGTGGAGCACTTTCATAACGTGGGCTGGCTGGCTTTTTGTCATTCTCCCGATCCAGTTCTCAGAGCTGCCTGCGTTGGGCAATTAAAATAGTTTCAGTTGTGTATTCTCTGTTTTCTTGTGATAACCTTTTATTGGCGTCTTTCTTTCTCTCCTGCAGTGCCTGCCTATAATTTTGGACAACGTGCTAAGCCACCCATTATTGGAACAGCTCCTGCCAGCCCTGAAATACAATCTCCATGACAATTCAGAGAAAGTTAGGGTGGCTTTTGTTGATATGTTGCTGAAAATCAAGTCTGTCAAGGCTGCTAAGGTAGGATAAATTAGGTTTGCTAGCTTGCAGACAGGATGTACAGAGCAAGGCAATTTATTCTGAAAGATGTACATTCATCAATACTGCAGCAGTCCTGAAAAGAAAAGGGGTGCAAGGAGCATCAATGTTTCACTTCAAGCTCTTTACTATGGCTGCATTTTAAATTAATCAGTTCTTGGGGAAACTTTAAGCATCTTTTCTTCAGGTTTTCTAGCAATTACCTTGATTGTCTGTCCAGTTATATTAAGGAGTCACAGAAAGGGGTATTTATCTCCTAATCATTTTTTTTTAAATCATCTAGTCTCATTCTGAGTCTAGTCATGAATGACTTGTTGTTTGTAGTCACAAAAATAAACTACCTCTAAATGAAAAAAAAAAATTGAGAACTCAGCTGTGCATGATTGGATAGCAGGAGTTTGAAGTGTTGCTGAATTCTTACGAAGGTTCAGTGGAAAGAGGAGAATAGAGCAGTCCAACAGAATTTAGGACAAGTGGATGCGACCTCTGCAATTCTTGAAGTATTCCAGGACTACAGATCGGAATAGGGGAGTCGTAGTCAGTACTGATGAATTCATGTCCGGACATCTGTCAAGTGCTTTTATATATTTGTATTTGACAAAAGTGAAGCACGTATGGAGAAAAAAATCCCAGAGAAAAGTGCCTTTATCCGTGGCATTGCTTGCAGCCACTCTTGTTCTTCCCCTTTGTCCTTCAACCCTTCTTGTGTGGAATGCGTTTGCTGCATGCTCCGTGCACCAAGAGGAGGGCCTGATTTTCTTTGAAAAGCAAAGAACTTGGGCTGAGTTAGACCCGCTGGTCTCTGTGCTTAGGTCCCTCTTAGGCAGAAGCAAGGGAATGTTGTTCGGTTGTCTGACTGCCGTACTTGTGAGTAGGCGTTGTGATGTGCCAGTTTGAAAGAAGGCGCAGTGCCCCTTACGACCTACGTCCAGCGCCCATTCTGAACTTCAGTGGAGGAGGGACGGTAATACCAGTGTCCCTGGCCAAGGAAGGGTATTCCTGACTCTCTGGGAATGTCCTTGCACCACCGTGAAATAGGGCCAGGTGTTTGACAGCTTTCCCTCCGCACAGGGGCTGAGAATTAAAATGATGCATGAACACTTAACTTACTGTTATGTTGCACTTTTCTTACTTTTAACACCCTATTAACTTGAGCATTAATTCTCCCTCGTCTCTGTGCATGATGAATTCAAAATGGGCCTTTGCCTGTAGTTGCCTGGGTGCAGAAACTCTTGATATTGGGCATGTTTTTTGTTCAGTGGTTAATTAAGGGAAACTACTTAAGGGAGTTCTTGGGTCTGAATATGTATGGCATCTCTTGGGTTTGCATGCTGACTTGCATATGGGACGAAGCTTGGGGAGAAGCACACAAGTCAAAGTCCAGCTTCTGATTGTACTGTGTAAAGAAGCAGGCAGAGCTCTCCAAACAGTTCCTCCTCTGAAGAAACGGGAGAACAAGCCCCTTAATTTCAGCTGGTTGTGCAAATCTGCATGTTCTGTGTTTTAAAGCTCCTGCTTGCTGCTGTGTATTTACCTTCAGTGGTGTTCTAGGAGGCCCTGATGCAACACAGAAGTAGCACTCCCTACGCCCAGCTGGCTTATGTCAACCGGGGTCTTCAACCTGTTTCATGCCATGACCCCAATATATAAAGTATGAAACGGGATCCAGCTGTTGATCCTGCCTTCTCGCAGGACTCCCATCGCCACGCCCATAATGCCCTCCCAGCACTGTTCTCTGTAACCAAATATTCTTACTGGAGAGAACAAAAAAAGGTACCATGAAGCCTGGCACTCGTGAAAGCCATTTTAACACAATTGCTAAGAATCTGAGCACAATCCCCTGGTATCTGAAGGGGGACACCAGATGTCTCCCCTTTTACCTTGTGGTGCTCTAGTCCAGTGGTCTTCAACCCCTTTCATTCCTGTAAGTTGCTGTGACCCCACAACTGAGGCTTTGCGGCCCCATTGGGGTCCCTACCCCAAGGCTGAAGAACAGGGATGTAAACTATACAGAAGGATGCAGGCGGAGGCAGGAAACCAAGTAGTGAGGACTTGGTGGCAATGGGCTGCTTGCTAGCACAAACGATGCCAGGTTAAAGCTGGGTGGCCCATAGAGGACTTGGCTGAAGTGGGCAGTAACAAAAAAAAAAGGAGGAACTCAAGAATGAGATTCTGTCCGCAGTAGAGGAAGGGGCATCCAAAAAGGAAAAAGGGTTTGGTTGGATCAGGAGTTTGTCAGGAGCGCCCCACAGGGAAACCTCTGAGTAACTATGAAATGTCCTTCCAATGCCTTGCTTTTCTTCCCCACAAATCAGTTTTGGAAAATCTGTCCGATCGAACATCTTTTGACTCGCCTTGAGACCGATTCCCGGCCTGTGGCACGTCGCCTGGTAAACCTTCTGTTCAGCTCCTTCTTGCCCATCGATCAGCCGGAAGACGTCTGGTGCGAGCGCTGCGTTGCGCTCATCCAAATGAATCCAGCAGCAGCCAGAAAGTTCTACCAGTATGCTTATGAGTACACAAGTCCAAACAACATAGGTAAAGTTCTGGAATGCTGTGTTGAAATAATTAGCAAGTATTTTCTAACGTATCAGTCATGTCAACGTACTGCTGTGGTGCTACAGGGGGGTCCTGGGCAATCTGATTCTGCTGATAGAAGCTGCTTCTCACCTGGGTTCACTTTTCATTGGTGCGCTACAAGTGAGACATAATCCATCCCCTGGAATGATCGGCTTGATAGCCATTTGGTTTTCTTCCCGCTGACGGCCCCCCACCCCACCCCACCCCACCCCGGGTGTTCTAGGCATCGTTAAGGTTGAATTCCTGGTTCAAGTTGTGATAAATGGGAAAAGCCTTGCCAAGTGTGGGGAGTCACTTCCCAGGGCACTTGGGGCTCCTGCAGTCAAGGGAATTGCCATTTTCTCCTCTGCAATCCTGTACACACTTACCTCAGAGTAAGTCCCATAAAATTCACCGAGGTTTACTTCTGCAAAGACTCATAGGGTTTGTATGTTAGTAATTGGACTCAAATTTGCACACCTCTGTTTTAAACATAACAATACATGTAATGGGGGCCATAATCCTGTAGGTTTTTACAGGTAGGATTTTTGATTTGGCATAGAATTCTTCAGAAGTAGATCATCTGTGTTAATGTATGTAATAAAGTAAATGAAATTACGCTGGAACAAACTTCTGGAGAATTATGTGCCAGATTGCAAATGCCAGGGAAGAGGAGGGAGGGAGGGAGGAAGACTGCTATATGGGGTTGTTTCTGACTTGTGTAATACATGCATAAGTTAGTATCTGCTCAGCAAATTCATCTCTAAATGGAGTCACTATTTGACTTTTTTCTAATGTGTCATCTTCGAATTATACTGGGTGTTCATCCCCATTTTAATTTTTTTTATTTTAAAATGTATAGATGTGAACATTTAAAAAATTGGTCCAAATCACAAGAAAAAATTTTTTTTTATTTAAGCAGCAGCATGGTGTATTGTTAAATCATTTTTTATGTTAAAGTTGATGACATTTAATGTTGATCCTTTTAATATAATGAAGCAAAGTGTATTAAAATACTGGGTTGATTTTCCTGTGCACTTCTGAATTTTTTTGCTCCAAATAATCTTTTGTGATTTTACCTTTTGTTCTTTCTTTTAGCTAAACTGATGCTTGCCATTAGGAGTTGTTTGAATGCCTGTATCCAGCAGAGATCAAATGCATCATATAGTGGTGAAGATGACAGTGAGAAAGAGAATATGAGTGTAAGAATTCAATAGCAAAGTTTCCAATATAAAAAGGCTAATTCTTTTTTGCATGAATGCTTCTTGTCTGTGATGTCTTGTCTCTGGGATAAACTATAACTGACATCAGTTCACTACTCCCGCCCGTCCAATGATTCTGGGTACTTCAGTGTCCTTCTGTTTTGATCGAATTTGTCTAAATTACAATCTTACTATGTGTCAGATGAGTTGAAAGTGTTTTGGTTTACAGTTGATCTGCTGTAATGCGATCTTCCAGTCGTATATTATACCACTTTAAAAGGGGAGAAATAGGTAGCAGTGTTGAAAAATAGTTCAAAGATCTTCAGCTAACTCTATGTTTGGTATCCACAGTTGCCTTGGGTGAGCTGCTTGCCATCTCTAGCTTTTCTGCTAGCTGCCTTTTTTAAAAGGGTAATTAACAAGGGTCTGCATTTGGTTGTATAGAGAGATTTGCTTGCACAAAGCATTGGGGATAGTTACTCTGGTACAGCATAATCTTTTGTTTGTAAATAAGATCCTCTCTAGATGGCAGCAGTTAAAATGGCCACTAGCCACTCAAACCGTGTGAACCATTGTTATAGATGTGTGGAAAGCTGGAGCGTGGCAATCCTTATGACGGGTTCAGGTTCTTCCAACTGCAGTGACGGGAGCACACTCCATCGTGTGGTCTCAAACTGCCAACCTTCTGGTCAACAAGCTCAGCAGCTCCATGGTTTAACCCATAGCGCCACCACGTCCCTATGTAACTGCATACCAATTCTCAAATATCTGTGTTTCAGGTGCCGAATAATATGTTGTCAATTGATGATGTGCCTACCATGGCAGGGTTACTTGAGGTTATTGTAATTCTCTGGAGAAGCATTCATAAAGCCCTGGATCGCAATGAAGGAGCCAAAAATCATATTGTCAGAAAATTTGCTTCTGTACTGTCAGAATACTTAAAGATTTTTAAGGTAAATTTTGTGCAATTACCGTACTTACAACTGTAGTCCAGTCATTGATCTAAAGTCGTGAGAGAAGGAGGTGGTTGCGCTCTTAGCAGGCAATCTGCTACTTGAAGCATCTAGTATTCTTCCTTGTAAACAGTCTGTTCACTACTTTTTTCATTGAAAGTTCATTTTTCTTATTCCTAGGATGATCGTTGTATGTCTCCAATAATTATCCTAGCATCTTTCATGCCGCCTGCTGCTATACCAGCATTCAGGTATTGCTTTAAAAAAATGTCATGGAAACTTTTGCTGCCTATGTTTTGATACTTCCGTTTGTAGTTCAGGGCAGCCTTGTGACTCAGTAGGTGGGTGGGTAACAACACAAAAACCTGTGCAGATTCCCTACCGCTAGAATGCAGATTTGGTCCATAAACCCTGCGGTGCAAATGGGGTGAGCGTCCTCCCCTCCCATTTAAAGCCTGAGATCCCCAAGCCCAGAGACCAGCTGCTGTGCGGTATTCGGCAGTCAACTGACCAGGCTGACCTCGACCTCTATCAATCAATCAATCAATCAATCAATCAATCGTATTTATATACCGCTTTTCAACACAAAGTTCACAAAGCGGTTTACAGGTAAATAATAACATTAAAGTTAAAGTTAAATGGCTCCCTGTCCCTAAAGGGCTCACAATCTAAAAGAATGGAGAACACCACCAGCAACAGCCACAAGAAAGACACTGTGCTGGGGTGAAGAGGGACAAAACCTCGAGCACCCAGGTTTTTCCGTTCAGATGAAGTGTCCTGTCCGGCACACTTGGGGGTAGGGAGCATTGCTGCTGCTGTTGTGTATGTTCTCGCTTCGACTTGGCTACCGTGTTTCCTTTTTTTGCATCTGCTTCTAGTTGTGGTGTGATCTCTAAACTGAGGAATCTGGAAAATAGTGCCACTGAACATAAGTATGGCGCCCTCTTGGACTGCTTGTGTCGCTGGGGAAAAGTGGGACACGTCCTTGACTTGATCTCTGATTGGCTGAGCGTTGAGCCCGGCGTGAGAGAGGTGCGCTAACTCTTCGACTATCAGTCTCTTCACTGATGCAGCTCTTGCTGTCGATGGCTTCAGCTAACATTTAAATGGCATCTTTCTAATGCCACTTAAACCAACGGGGCTCCCTTCTCTCCTCTCTTCGCTTAGAGTAATGGGATTTCTGAACGACGCGTCCGTATCCAAGAAACACTTGAGTCAAAGCCAGAATTGGCACTTGATTACCTAGAATATTTGGTGACCCATGATATGAATCGGGATGCCCTCCTGTCACTCCCCCAAGAGACACTGAACCAGCTCTTGAAAGTTCTTGAAGTTGGAAAGGTAAGAGTGAATAGTTCATTATTAGCAATTAATACTTCTAGTGCCGTTTCATCGTTCATGCAGAAGGTTTTCTCTAGACGATGTTTGCCCAATAAACATCTGAAGCAGCTTTTTCCATTGACCGTTTCAAAGCTTTGGAGTGCTGCCTAACAGATAAGTTTTACAATCCTGTCCTCGTGTTACTGAAGGCCAGGCTAAAGTCAGTGCTCTTTCTGCAGAGAGCTAATTTTTGTGTCAAAATTTGGTGTCTTTTTTTTTTTGGAATAAGACACTAATTAAGACCTTTGGGTAGGAGGAAAGCTTTTAAAGAGAAATTTCTAAAAAAGTTTTTAATGTGCTTTTTTCATGCAGACTAAATACAGAATTAATAATCTTTTCTCTTAAACATTCTGAAATTTTAGGATGTTCTAGACTCTCATGTTAGGGAAACTGATGCAAGGTCTTCTACCTTTCACCAAGCAACTGCGCTGAGAGCTTTTGGTCTATATTGCAGATTAAGTATTCATCTTCAGTACAAGGTACTAAACAGTATTTTAATACGTTGCTCTACATTTTGGAAAGATCCTGAAAAGATATTGAACTTGGTGTAACTGTGTGCACTGTTGCCTTGACAGTTTGCATCTGAAGGTCAGGATTCCTTGTCAGCTTTAGAGGAAACAGGAGCTTGGGTAGAAAACACCGTTCTGCCTGCTTTTTTAAGTGAGGAACAGGAAAGCAGCTTGGAGCAGCAGATAATTCAGGTAACAGATGTGTGTGTTGCAAGGTTGCTTCTATCTGTCATAGTGTGTGTGGGGGGGGGGACTGTACCAAGGCTAGCCTGTGCCCCTTTAGAAAGCATTCCAAATGTTGGTTTGCACTAGCCTTATTTTTAGACCCGTCCTGCGTCATGGTTTGAGAGCAGCTTTTCTGGTTTTATTTATGTGTTTACCATTTCTTTCCTCCAAGCGGCTGCAGGCAGAGCACGCGGTGTCTTTCTCCCCTTGCTGTTTTCCTCTTCCATCTACCCAGTATTTATAGTGCTGACCCCCCCCCCCCCCGGCCCGGTGCAGGGGCATCCAGAGGCAGGGCATTGGTCACAATGGTGAGATTTTTCAAGTCAGACATAAACAGTAGTGATATTCCGCTAATAAGATACAGACTTAAGCGGGAGTCTGACTTCCCATGACTACTTCTAATAACTGATACTATCTACTCTAAGCCCCTGGAGAATGCCTGTCACTGCGTTGCCATGGTAAGAGAAGCTTTTTTAAAACACTGATTGCTAATTAACGGCAAGTGTTTGTTTAACTTAAAGAACCTTCTCTTCTGCCGTGGCTACATGCTGAGTCAGATCAGCAAATGGGAAAACCGCAGATGAGAAGGCTGCACCTTAATTCTTAGTGCTATGCAGAAGGTTAACAGCCCCTTTGGTCCAATTCTGTTTGAAGGTTATATTTTGTAGCGGTCCAGATGCTTTCTGCAAAGAAAATTGGTCCAATAGCATGATCCTATTACCATCTTTATCTCTTGAGCAACGGTTGAAAAGGGCTGCAGCAGGAGGAAATTATTTTGGGAGGGGGAACTCTGGAAAGGTTGGAGGCTTTGACTACCATTGGCAGTGGAGGTTGGTTGGTTCTTTTAAAAACTTGGTATCTTTGTTTACATCTTTTTTTCTGCCACTAAATTTTGTAGGAACAGAGCACATCTCAAGGGGGGGGAGAAGTGGGTTGCAGCTGCCATTGCAATGGAAAATATTTTACGCCACCTGTTGGCTGCCTGAGTGCTCCCCACCCCCTAGGATGCAGTAGTCACCTTTTGGTCACGCATGTTTTGGTGCTGGGGAAGGGGTTGGGACCTGCTACATTTCTAATCTTTCAAAAAACCGTTTTTTCTTAAAGATTCAAGCTGAAAAGTGTGTTTTGTTAGAAGTATCTACGTACTACTAAGTATTTGTCATGTGAATTACAAAAATGGGTACCATTTTTCTCTCTTCAAATAGACTTACCTGATAGTTTGCAAGGATTTTATAGCAGTTGGTCTTGGTGATTCAGACTTTCAAGGCAATATTCTGAACCTGGCAGCAGTGATCATACACACAGGTATGTTATTTACACCACAGACCTCTCAGATAACGAAGCAGCCAGAACACAAGTTTCTGGTTGAATGGTAATTGGCACAATCCTGTGCATATTTACTCTGTGCATGTTGTCCCATTATGGACAAAGAAGGATCTTTCTAGCTACATGTATGTATGATTTCTTGGGGTGCTGGTGGACAACTCGATGAAGGTGTTGCAATTAAGAAGGCCAATTCCATGCTTGGGTAATTAAAA
Organism: Lerista edwardsae; assembly: GCA_029204185.1. Classification (NCBI taxonomy): domain Eukaryota; kingdom Metazoa; phylum Chordata; class Lepidosauria; order Squamata; family Scincidae; genus Lerista; species Lerista edwardsae. The sequence continues at coordinate 5,179,754 of JAJKFI010000057.1, read as the reverse complement.
AAGCGGTTGCGAATAGAACAGCCAAAATTATACCATTGTACAAATCAGTGGTAAGACCACATCTAGGGTATTGCGTACAGTTCTGGTCACCACATCTCAAAAAGGACATACTGGAGCTGGAAAAGGTGCAGAAGAGAGAGACGAAAATGATTACGGGGCTGGGGCATCTCTCTTATGAAGAAAGACTGCAGCGTTTGGGGCTCTTCAGTCTGGAAAAAAGGCGCCTGAGGGGGGACATGACAGACTTATAAAATTATGCACAAAAGGGTTAGTCAACAAAGGGATGTTCTTTTCCCTCTCTCACAATACCAGACCCAGGGGGCATCCACTGAAATTGAGTGTTGGGAGAGTTAAAACAGATCAAAGGAAATACTTTTTTACCCAGCGGGTAATTAAGCTATGGAACTCCTTGCCGCAGGAGGTGGTGATGGCGGCATCTGGCCTTTAAAAGAGAACTGGACAGATTTCCTCCAGGAAGTCAATCGTGGCTATAGGCCATGATGGGTTGGGCAACTTCCTTACATTAATAGTAGGCTACTTCAGAATGCCAGGTGCAGAATGCCAGAATGCTTGCAGGATGCAAGCATCTTGTTGTCTCATGCCTCCCTGGGGCACCTGGTGGGCCACTCTGAGATAGATGGAAGCTGGACTAGATGGGCCTTTGGCCTGATCCAGTGGGGCTCTTCTTATGTTCTTACTGTGTTGCTGTACATGCTCAGCCCCCCCCCCATGCCTTTCTCGATGTATTGTGCTCAAAACAGTAGTTGGGTGGCTTTTTGTTTTAGAATACCAAGGCTCATTTCTTGAGCCTTCTTTATTCCCGAATGAACAGCCATTCTCTGTTTGCACACAAAAGAAAAGCAGTGTGGCATTTGGTGTATATGACATGTGAAATGAGCAAACTCCTGCTTTGCTGCCCCTTTCAAGAGAGCTCAGAGATTTTTGTTAGGGAGGGCGGGGCCTGCCAGCGCTCTTTCAGTAAAATGGTGTCTGTAGGATCAACAACCTGCTGTGATTGGTCTGCCTTATACTTGGAGGTGGAGTCATGAAGTCCATGTTCTGATACCTAATTCAATTTCTTATTGTCATTTAGACAGAGGATGCGTTTTCATTCCAACGTTACTTCGTATCCTGAAAGAGGTCGTTGAAACTTCTCTACCTCACACCACCACTGGTGGAGAACACATCACAGAACTGCTTGACAATATTCAAAAGATGTTTCAGAGAATTCTAGAACGTATGGCACTTAGACTTAGAAGGCATCAGGAAGAAGGAATTCAGGTATTTGTTGTGTTCAAAATCAGCCAACTCAGCTGTTCCTAAAATCTATGGTGGTGGGGAGAGAAGCTCACGTTCTGTCCCACCGGACAGATGAACTGATGTGGACTTTTTTCCAACTCTGCGTATTCCGCGGTTTTGGCCAGACTAGGAATGACAACTACAAAAAGGGAATTTATCAGCTTCTGTTTGAGAGAATGCCCCCCTCCTGCCACGGAAGCCTGTACAGTAGGTTTACATCCCTCCTTTCCTCCCATGAAATGGGACACTCAAACATTTCAGATTGACTGTAACCATTTCTACTGCTTCTGATTTCCTTCCTACACTGCCAGTACTTCAATATTTTATTAAAAGGATATTGTATCCTTTTGGTGAAAGAAGTTGGAGAGATTTTCCAAAAGTGCCTAGCATAAAAATTACCTAGTAAACTTCATGATTGTTCAGGATTTGTACTCTGGTGTTCCTGGTCAAACATCCAACCACTATTCCATACTGTCTCTCTTGTGCTGTTCCCCACTTTCTCTGCTATAGAGTTCTCAGACTTCTTCCAGACTGTTAAAACAGAGGGTGCCCAATTTATACCCCCCCATTATTCCACAAAGTTCCATACAGGCAGTCAAAACAAGACCTGGAGCTGACTGTGGC
>JAJKFI010000057.1:5161135-5177431 GCA_029204185.1 Lerista edwardsae | reverse complement strand
AAGAGTCGGACACGACTTAGCGACTGAACAACAACAACAACATTATTCCACAAAATACCAAGGTTCCTCAACAACTTCCTTAAACAGTTCTTTGAATTTCCAGATTTAAAGGTGATATTTCCATTTTTCCCTTGAATCGAAAACCATTTACTACTTTCTGCTGCCTGTATTCCTTTCATTTTTCCCTAAATACCCTCGATATCCACCGTTCTCCTTTACCTCAAAATCCTGTTTCAAATACAGATGGACAATTGAATCCTGTTTTTCTTGCAAGGAGACCTCAGCCTTATTTTGCTAGCAGGCAGAAAACTAGTTTGAGCACTGAAATGTTGAAGGGGGCAACTGCCGAATCCAAGCCCATTCTGCGTCGGGGTCTACGTGCTTGAACGTAATGTGTGAATTGCAAAAATGTCTTAAGTCTGACACCAGTGGTCTCGGCTTCTACTAGCTAATTCACTCTGTTGGAGAAACGCTTGGAGAATTCCTGCACGTGGTCCAAGGTTGTTCTGTGGCTTGCCCAGCCGTTCCCCACGGAGTCCTGTCTTCCCTATTAGCCGCAGCAGTGGTTGAGATAGGCTACACGTTACGACAGCAGGTACAGTGTTCCGTTTTACTGTCTGTGCAGTGAGTGGCTGGAGCGTGTTCAGTGTCTGTGTTCCTCCTCCTTTGGAAATCTGGTAGGAGCTGGGGCAGGGGGAGGAAAACCCATGAAATCTGCAGGACACGTTCAACGGTAGCCGGGTGAAGCAGGCAGCCCGATCCAAGGCTGCCCTAGCAGTGGTGTTGCCAACAGGCTGGAAAGCATGTTCGCGTTGCCCAGTGAGTGAGCAGCACCGCTGAGAAGGCTTGCACGGCTCTGTCAATGCCACTGGCAGGGGGGAGGTGGAGGGTGGTGGGTGGAACGGGGAGGGGGACAGGCCCGAAGGAGGCAGCATCCTCTGGTGGGTCCCATCGGCCTTGAATGTCGGCCTTGAAACGGCTGGCACAGACGTGAGAAGCCCCACTGAGCAGGCTAGGAGACCTCCAGCCTGTTTGCATCTAGCATGGGATGCAGCAGTCGCTTTTGGAGCCACTGCTACTGTGTTCCAGATTTGGCCCTAACGTGGCTCCATGTGGCTTCTCAAGAACAGCTTCAAACTGTGTTCGGGCAGTAAGAGTTGAGGGTCTTCAGTCATGCAGTTTGCTACAATTTGATGCTGCTCAATGGTGGTTGTCTGGTTTTTTCAAACTGCAGATGTGCAGTTGTTTTCTTTCTAGGCACACTAGTACTTTTTCCTCCTCTGATTTTTTTTTTAACAATTTAACAGGATGCATGTTAGTTTTATGCTATGTTTATTGAGTTTTTATTGCCACATTTTAAATTTGAGACTTCTTTGGCTTAGGCATCAAACCCAGAAGCACTAACTCCACCCAAGACCTTTTCAGATCTTCCCCCACTTTCAAGCACTTTAATTGCCATTGTGAGCAAGTCAGCAAATGTGGCCAGGTGAGCTTTCTTTTTTTATGATGTATATAGAAAGCGCTTTAAACTATGGTCTCTCTCTCTCTCTGCCCTATAATGATACCTCTGTTCACACTGTGGATGAGCGGGAGTGTACGTGCTGGAGTGTATGTCCATCAATGCCAAACTGAGCACGTTGAGGGAGGGGTACAGTACCTGTCAGGGTTCAGGTACGAACGAGAGCAAGGTTTTAATTCTTTGCAGCGCACAGGTTATTAACACCCACTTCCAGTATATACTGGCTAACAGGTGCGCTATGCATTTCTTGTTACAAATTGGGATTTTCTGCTTCACTGATCATTGATAACTCCTGCCAACCCAAAGTTTTAAAATGACACAATCTGAATGTAAATAATACTTTGACACCCAGTTTAGCTTGTTGATTACCAGTCTTCAGACATAGAACAAAATGATGTGCTCTGGAACTGCACTGTTCCATTCTGTTTTTTGAAATATCCGGACATCTTGGTATGTTATAGGCAAAACAATTGGGAAGTATAGGTAGATGATCCTTATTTGGACATCTGAAATCCAGACACTTTTGTCCAATACTTTTTTTAAATGCCAAAAGCCACAAAATGCAGAGCCAAACTGAAGGCACATTGCAGAACTACAGAAGGAGCACTTACGAAGTGTGAATGTGAATACAAGGAGCACTCGTGTAGTATTTTCTGCAGTGTGAACACTAGATGGTCTTATGCTCATTCCCATGTCCAGTGCAGGTACAGGTTGTAAGTTCTGTGCTTTGTGGTGTGTACCTGTACAGACACATCTATTTATTTCATTATTGTGTTTCTGTATTTTCATAGATCATTTTTGCATGAACTAATGGAATCTATTGAGTTTGATGAAATTGAAGGAATTATTAGTATTGCAGCAGCTGTTTATATTGTTGCTTTACTTAAGGGTGAGTAAAAATATGTCCTCTTTTGAGCCCACTGAACGTTGCAAATGCTTCTCAATTTTGAATTTGAACTTCCAAACGCTTAACAGTATATCATCAAAAGTATATCATTCCCCCCCCCCGACTTTGGAATACCCTCCCCTTAGAATTAAGAACTGCTCCCTCTTTGGCAACATTCTGGCGGGGGCTGAAGACTTTTTTATTCAAACAAGCCTTTAACTGTTGACAGGCAGGCTGGCATTTTTTACATTCTATTTTTTAAATTGTGGGATCCACGGGGCTTACTGTTTTTAATATTGTTTTAATTGTACTATGGTCGTTTGTTGTACTGCCTTTTAATGTTGTAAGCCGCCTTGGGTGCCCTCGGGCAGAAAGGCGGGATAGAAATTGAATAATAATAATAATCATAATAAAATCTCCTGCATAACCCTACTAGTCATTGAATAAGAGGACAGGTCCTCTTAGGGGTCTGTAACTTGCTAAGGAACAAGAAACAGATGGTGGAGTAAACATTTCTCACAAGGGAGTGAGTTAAGCAATGGGATCCCCAAAGCATATGTATTGGGACAAATCACTAATGCCTTTTAGCTTGTTGCTAAGTGATCTTCAGTTAGGGATGGAAGCAAGGTAACCAAATAAGTAAGGTATAGAAGTAGGGTTACCTGATGCCAACTGGGACAGAGTGCCTATACCTTTAACCATGGTATAGAAGAGGGAATTTGGGCAGGTGCAGCTCAAACTGGAAGGGTTCAAAAGCTGCACTTGCCTCTTCTATACAATGGTTAAAAGTGTGCGTGCATATGTGTGTGGATGGTATGGATAGAGGTTCGGATCAGGACCATTCTGGTAGTTTTGACCACTTGGTCTGCCCTTTCCAATGCATGGCTGCCTATTCGTGAGTTAACGTGCAGTTTCGCTTTCAATAGGCTCCATGCATTGGGGTTGGTAGCTTCTGAGCATGCTCCGAACTCTATAGCCAATTAAAAAAAGCAGAGCTCTGTGCTGGAGCTTGAAAACACAGTCGGAATGATCCAGACACGCTCTGCAGCCAGCTCCATGGGCAAATTTCTTGGCACTTAATTAACTGAGCTGGATATTGCATTTTAGGGTTTCGTAACCCCAATTTTGTGGCAGGGTAGTCTAAAATGATAAAAATAAAACATGTCCGAGGCATGAGATTTCAGCAAACCCTTGTGGGAGAAATGGTTGATTCCTTCACAGTGAGTTGGATTAATAGCTTTGTGCTGGTCATTGACCATACCAATGAACTGAACTGGATTAATAGCTAGCTGTAATTGTTGCTTTGAATGTAATTGTTGGAAATGATTTGTAATTGTTGGGAATGATGCTAATTAGTCCTATAATCATGTTTTTGAGCAGGTAGGCATAAGCCTTCATATGTAAAGGATATTGTAATTGCCCTTCGAAGGAAGTTAACATCACACAGTGAGATTCTCAAGGATGATGTGAGCAGCATGCAAAGGTAAACTTTGGAGAGTGAAGGTTTGTTTCCTAGAAACAGAAGTATCTTAACCCTCAAAACCTGCTTGCTTAGGACTGGTGCAACGCCTAGCAACTGACATCCACTTCCAGTTTATCTCTTTCTGCAATTGGGATAAACTGGGATGATTATTCTTGCTGTCATGAGCCAAGGCTAATAGAGACCAGACCAAAGTGGGGGGGGGGGAGCAGGCAAAAATAAGACGAGGAGCTATGGAAAGGCAAAAGTCGAAAGGTGAAAAAACATGCAGAACATGTCTCATTTAAAAAGCTCCACTCACTTAGCAAAAACATTTAAGAGACATTTGGAACAATAGCAAAAAGGAATAGCAGAGTCTTCCACACACAGCCTTGTGGCATCACAGTTTATGGGTGGACAAACCTTCGAGTACCAGGAGGGCTTACAAAAGTCTCTTTGAGCGGCTTCTCAAACTTCTCAAATATAGCTGAAGCAGAGCTGAGCTCCTATCCGCCCATTAGAATCCCCAGATTCCACATCTAGGCTACTTATTTCAACTAGCTGCCACTTTTTAGTGCTTAAGGGCTTTGCTCAGATTCATGACAACCAAGAGAAAGTTGGTTGGAAAAAAATTACATTTTTGTGAACCAATCCTGCCCCTTACTACATTCAGCTTCTTCCAGGTTGTCTTGTGCACGCATCTTTGTGGATCCGCCCCCTTGTATGCAAGGCAGCAGGGCAGGGGGAAGGAATAGTGGAATCCATGCAGCATCGGGGGCTGAACTCTTGCTTGTGCACCCTTTCCATGGTCCCTTCTGAGAGCCATCCTGCACAGAAGGATTCCTTGATTGGTCTTTAGCGAGGAAAGAGCAATCTAAGCAATAAAAGTGAATCACATGCATATTAAATTGAGAACCATCCTTTTACAAGGACAGAAATGTCAAAGTAAGCAGATGTTTTTGTGTTAATAGAAAACAATATTTGCTTTATTTGCCAGTCATTTGTATAATGTCGGCAGCTGCTCATTGTTCTCTCTGTTTTCAGAACCTTGTATGAAACCGCACTGCATGCGTTGGATGAAATTCTAAGACCTTGAAGACCTGTTACAAGTCAACAGACTAAGCCATAACAATAATGTAACTATTTACAACTGTTGACAAGTCAAGGAAAGAAGCAGCATTGGAGCCTTCCAAGGAGCCAAACTAACTGTGCAGTGTTCTGACTTGGATGGAAGAATATTGTTTTGATGCTTCATTTATAATGCTTTTATGACTTGTTGGCACAAACCTTTTAAAAACAAAATTCAAAATTGTATATTTTTCTAAAAAATTGTGTACAGGTGTGCTAAATATTTTAGCATATTTTTATATATTGTGATACATATTGCAAGTATGTCTGAGTTGTATTCATTTAAGAGCCTGTTTTCCTTGAGCTTCAAAATGTATTTGGAGTTCTTACAGGAACAGCAGTGTACAATTATGTGGTTTGTGTATTCAGTTCAAAAAATTACAATGTAGCTGCTAATGGAATAGAAAATTCTGTGGCTGATGGTTTTGCTTAGCAACCTGCTCTTTCACCATACAGGTGTTAAACAATGAATCACCTTTTGTGATGGTTGATGGGACCACTCGTTACACCTGCACTTCATCTGGCTGATGCAGAATAACTGAGGAATGTCAAGTATGTGTTGCTCTAAAATGGTCACTATAATAAGGGTCTTGAGCCCATGCATGAATAAATGCATCACCCTTCATTGCCTACCTCATTTGGCAAATGCCAGACTGGAAGGGAAGACTTTTTTTCCCCTCTGGAGGAGGACCACCAAGTAGTAGTCCTCATGTGGTCACTGCATTTCCTTCTTGCTCCACATGGCTGCTGGCTCCTGTGAGGTGACGTCCAGTTGACTAATTACACATATAATAACAAAAGAGGGTTGCTTCCCTGTAGCTGCTGGTCTGTTGAGTTGAGGCCTGTGACTTCTCGCTGTATTCGGTATCCTCAACAAGTACTCTCACGTTTTGTTTCTTCTAATAAGGGAATTCAAGTGTGGGGTAATACAATAAATTAGCATTTCCAGCAAAATGCAGCAGCTCTTCAAATGGATTTGTAGAAGAAAATGATCCATGTTAGAAGCTATTGGTTTTCTAGGATAAAAGCAGAACATTGTCTTCTGTGCTCACCCTTGTCAATTTAGTAAATGGATACAGAGAATTTAATCTCAATTGTGAGATGGGGGAGACTAATCCTCTGAAACCAGGGCTTCCAAGGTGCTGTGAATTGATCACTGCTCCATTTCTACCTCCCTTCTGTCCACTTCTTATCCCGATTCCACACCTGCTTTCAAAGCTTTGGTTCCAACTTTGGGTGCACTGTTGCTTTCTGAAGTCAGGACTTGGAAACCGCATCTTTCTTCTGATCAATTTAAAGATCAGGAATAGGACTTGAGAATCCTTTGGTGCATTTCAAGTAGACACATTTGCAGAAAATTTTAAACCGTGCTGGGAGAACTGCTTTGTGTTTTTTGGGGAAAAAAATAATCAAATCTAAATTCACCTTAAGAACAAAACATACATTATACATGCTAACACATCACATTTTTCCATTTCGTAACTATATTGTGACATAATCAAACAACACTCCTGGAATGCAAACTGGCATACTTGGGCTGCAACAATTGTACAACCAGGAAACTTCCCTCACAGAAAGCCAGATTAGGACAAAATATTATGTAAAAACATAGAACTAAAAACAAGCTTTTTAAAAACCTCACTTGAAAATTGTTAACACAAAAGGACTATAGCAAGTGTCAGGCTTACAGCATCCACGATGGCTACTCCCAGCTTTCTGTGACCCACCAAGTGGGTTCTGCCCCATAGTTTGAAAGCTGATACAGGTCGTATTGCAAGCCTTCGTCGTAGCTCTCTGGATCTTTCTGCTTTGTCACATTTTATTGTTGAAATATGGTGTTTAAAATTAATTGTGGTGATCCTAAGTGCCGACTTGAGTAATGCTGCTTATTCTCTCTAATCCTCAATGCAATGCTAATGTTAATATGAACCCAACCAGGGTATGTGATGTCTTGGAATGCAGTATTCCTTCCCTTTTTAACTTTATTTTCAAGGATAGCCTTAAACACTTTTAGTCTATCCTTGAAAATGTTGTAATTATTTCCATTTCGCTCTCTTAAATGTTGCCAAAGCTCAGAAAACAAAAGAGAGTTTGGCACATAAATTGTTTTCTTACATAGGCCATGCCTCGTTACTGTAATGGGCGCGCGGGAGATCAAACGAGGAGGTAGCTGGTGGCGTCAGCGGTGGCCTCCCTTGAAGCACACGGGGTTAACCCCAGAGCGGCTAGCCTCAGGAGCACAGCTGCAGCCTAGGCAGGCTAATGAGGGCTCTGGCTGCAAAGGGAGGGAGACGAGCAGCAGGTGGGGTGCGGTGTGGTTGGGGCAAAGTTTGGCTTGAGAGGAGCTGGAGAGAACGGGCCGGCCTGTCTGGCTGGACTACCGACTGCAAGCCTGGATTCTGACCCGGCTGGGGTGCGGCACTGACCCGGCTCACTGAGCGTGGAGTGGAGCAGCAGGGCTGGTCACAGGACCCCTGAAACCGGCTCCAGCGCAGAAGGGGCGTCACCGAGCTGGGCTGCCGCCTCCCGCTGGCTTGTGGGCTCTGACCCGGCTTGCGGATTCCGGGAGCTGAACTGTGGACCGACCACGACTCTGATCCTGGCTTGGGCTTTGGGCTTTGGACTGACAGGGCTTGGTGTGGCTGCTGTGAGGGACCAGGCGACTGCGAAGGGGAGGCCCGGCTGTGTTCTCGCCACTGCTGCCCTGGAGCTGCTCAGAGGGGAAACGGGTCAGCATTGTACAGGCATTAGGACCCCTGGGGGAAGCCCAGCAGGGGGTTTCTGGGATAATTATCCACTGATTTGACTCACCACTCCATCTGTTTTTCCACTGATTTGGTATCCACTGTGGGGTCTGGAACAGAAACCAGCAGTTAACAGCTTTGTTTTGTTCTTCCATGTGGATTCTGGTTCCCTTTTTTCTATATGAAGCTTCCCTTCTGAGTTAGGACCGTTATTCTACCTAGTCCTGCAGTATCCACTGGTCGGTCCACTGTCAAGTAACTTGGGTGGAGATTTTCCACCACTGATGCTTTTCCTACAACTTCCTTAAAATCTCGCAATACATTTACAGAAATTAGTGCAACTTCATGCTAGAGGTGCAGGGGGCAAAAACCGTCTACACCCATAACAGTTCTCAAAACTGAGTCTGTGGCCCACCAGCCAGTTTCTGGTGGTTCACAGAACTGACAGGGCAGATTAGGGTTAAATATAATCAAGAATTAAACAAGCTGCTACTTGCCGGACGGGGGGGGATGCTCAATCCTAGCCACAGAGGCTTGGGCGGCTGAGAAAGTGAATCTTTTTTCTTTGATGAGCCCTGGTGTTTGGGAACCACGGCCCTGTAAGCTAACCACTTCTATAGCAATCCTAACTGTGGTTACCTTGAAGCTGTTGCCATTGAAACGTAAGACTTTCTGGGACACATGCTTAGTATTTGGCTGTTTGTCAACTTTTTCTGGACAATGAAATATTTCATTGCCATCTTGTGTGTCATCTTGGTATTTTTATCCTTCAGCCTTTTGCTGATTTAAACAGAAGTTTCAGAAAACTGCCACTAACAGAATTACCTCAGTTATCCACAACAAAATAGCCTGAAATCTTCCTTTCCTTCTATGCAACACTCCTGGCTTTGCTCCTTTTGAATGACTAATGGGGGCCAGTCTGTTGAAAATGAGCCTATTGTTCACACTGTCAAGAAGGAGCATTATCTGCAGATTTGTAGAACTAATTACTCTTTCTCTGCCCTGAACCGAACTGGGTAGAAAATTTCTCTAGCAGTTTTTACTTGGGCTGATGAAGGCAGTGATCAGTTTATCACAAGCATTATTTGATGTTCCTTGGATTTATTTTTTTTTAAAGATTTGACTAATTTGATAAAAAGTCATACTTGGTTTTTTAAGTGATAAAATGTAGCAAAGGCAACTTCTTTGTTATCAGAAGTACCTACATTAATATAATTTTATACGTACATCAAAATATATTTTTAGAATAAAATACAAGGATAAAACTAGTTATCATTCACCCAATACTGGGCCACTTCAACAGCGTTCTCCCTTGCCAGCATAAGATCTTCCATTATGCATGTAGAGGGGCACTGTGTGCACTATGTAAAATATGTGAGATGGTTTGTTGTTCTCCGCATTCACACAGCATGTCTTTTTTGGGGAAACCCCCTTTCCTCAAGCTTGTCCTTAGATCTTCCTACCCCAGCACACAGCCCATTTAAAGATTTCCATACAGGCCACGGTTGTTCTTGGCCTGGCGACGGGCATACATATGTTTGTGCCCGTTCACTCGGCAGCTCCTTGCTCCCTTTCCATAGTTCCAAAGCAGTCTGTGGCGACTGGTTATTTGGGGAGGGGCACAATGCTAAGGAAGCTATTCCTCAATCTCAATCTTGATGGTGGAAGTTGATGGCCATACAGTGGGTGTGTTTTGAGGGACGTCGCTTTAACCCATTCCTTCTGCGCTGCGCTTTCCCAACGAAATTTGGGTGGGGGAAGGCCAGCTAGGTAATGCCCCTTTTGTACTGGAGTCGGTTTTAGGCATCCTGTGACCAGTCTTGCTCTTTCATTTAATGCCACGTCCACCTGTTTTGCGTGATGACACCTATACCAGACAGAGCTGGCATATTCTCTACCCAGTGTGAGTGTCATAATGCTAAAACAGAAGTCCTTAATACATGCATTTGGGCTCCCCATCTTGTGTTTGTTATTTCCTCAGGATATTATTTCTGGCGACAGCCTTCTGTTTGGTGTTAAAACAGTGACTCTTAAAAGTCAGTGCACGACCCAGAGTTACTCCCAAGTATTTGGGGGGTAGCACAGTCGTAAAGGCAACTGAACATGGGCTAGAGCAGTTTAGAACCTTCTGCTAGTTCCAGATTACATTCCTTTGCCACCACTGTGTCTGTGCCATGTTGTTTAGTGGACCTGTTCTGCTTGGTTAGCAGAGACTTCAGTAGTCCAATATGACTTATTTCGGAGTATGTTGTGGGTGAAGTCATTTTTGCACCTATTCCAATGTCTATGCTATTCTGAATGGCACATCTATTTGCAATATAAGTATGGAATCTTTCTCAGTGCCTTCTTGGTTACTTTTACTTGGTTCAAGTTATTTGGCCTGAGGATATTGATGGTGCTTGAAGGGGTGTGTCCTGTGCTCTCTGTGCTCAACCTTTGCCCACTATAGCTAATAACATAGTCAAAGGGGAGTACCTGCTTGCATCCAGAAGGTCCTTTCTCAGAGGGATCAATGCCAATGCTCATGACCTTGAATGGGGTCACTCCTTTTAAAGTCGAAGATCACACACAAAAACCTTTCCAAACTTTTTGTTGTTCGTTAATTTCACATTTTGGGAACAAGACATTTGAGCAAGTTCTGGTTGTGAAGGTTCTATTGGTAATGAATTGTATCCTGTGCTAAGTCATTTGTAGGATTGTGCCCTCAGGAAAAAAAAAACAGAACGTCCAAGCCTAGGCATGCACTGCAACAATATTATTTTACTCTCCTTGTGAAAATTTGGGGCATTTTTTTCCCCATGATTATCGTAGTGTTTACTTCAGCATATTTTGCACTGAGTCAATGTTAACAAGATCCTTCAGGAATAAGTAAACAGACACTTTGCGCTTCAGTTAATGCTCACTCCACATTAGCATTTTCACTTAAAGCAAGCCTCAGCTCGGCTATTCTCACAGGTAATCTCTGCCTGCATTCCCAAACGTAAACTCTCACTGCAGCCCCCACTTAGGCTGTTTTCTAGGTGCTGCTCTTTTCTTGCAACTTGTAAAAGCCACGCATTTGCTGTGTCCCATGGAATAAAATAGCACATCACTAGCTCCTGTGGAATCAACATTGCTTATACTTTCTATTAAGGCTCAGTCTAGGGCAGTGATGGCGAACCTATGACGTGTGTGTCAAAGGTGACACACCGCAACATTTGGGGTGACACCAGCATTCACCAACACCTGACAAAAGCTGAGTGTATTTAACTCATTTTTCATTTTCGTAATTACTGGAAGCTTCTTTTTTTAATACATAGCACCACACATGATTGGGCAGTATTTTTTGTTTAAATAAATGAATGTAAAGAATTACTTCTCTTTGGGAGGGGGGTTGACACACCAGCAGACTTGAGTTAAGCATTTTGTGAAGTTTTGACGCACTGAGCCCAAAAGGTTTGCCCCTTGGTAAACTGCAGGTATTTGACAAGTGTTGTAGACAATATTCTAAATCATGAAAATGATTTTGTAATGTTTTCTGATCAGGAGGGAATTGTTTCATTTAAACTTGTAAGAACCCTAGAAAAGTGCAAGTTAAGTAGAGTCTTTATTATGTCTCCCTGTGTTTCACGGTGGTGATCGGTCCCAAGAAGTTTCCAACTTCCCACTGCGTATTTGGTGCATAAATAGGTCGGGCGGTCCAGTCGTAGGCTGCCCTCCTGCCTGCACTGTGGCCACAATGCCAGCACTGGGGGTTGCAAAGCGTTTACCCCACCCAAACATTAAGCAGTGCCGGTGGGGAGGCCTGTGGTGCCCCGTTGAGACCACTACTGTAGCCCCAGCTGCTGGTGGAGCAAAGGGAAGCACAGAGCAGGGCATGGGGAGGGTTGCAGGGGACCCCCACACCACCCCAGAGGTTGCGGGATGCTGGCCACTAGTAACCCCCAGTGGCCCAGGCGACTTTACCCTGGCCAAATCACCCCCCCCCACCCACCCAGTAGGGCAGCCCAGGGCCAAGCCTGGATTCAGCCAACCTCCGTTCCCAGTAGACGAGGCACACAGGGAGGAAAGCACAATAGTGTTTATTAAAGCTACAACTTACAAAATAAACATTTAGAGGCCCCATCAAAGCACAGCCTGACCACTTCAAGCCCCCAAAAGCTATCTGACTCCTTCTTGCCACCTACCGCTCACTCAGCAGAGCAGCAACAGGTGTCTCGGGGTGCAGGATGGTCTCTTCCCTGCAGATAGCTAAAAAACATCTTGGTCCTCCCCACTCCACCACCCCTCAGCCCCCCCCCCCTGGTCTGGCTGCCCGCTCCTGCTTCCTCCCGCCTCCCAACCTGAGATTCCAAGTGGTTGCTAGGTACAAGGTTTGGCCTGGCCAAGCAACTCTGGAACGTGGGTTAGCTCCCCTCAGCCACTGGGGCGCTAGCCAATACATCCAGTTCATGTTGCTCTGGTCCGAGGAGGGGGATGGGAAGCAGAACCGGGGCTAGGCTGGTCCCCACGATGGGCACAGATTTGAGGCCTACCTCGGCATTCCCTTGACAGGGAGGCACTTCTGGGCAGAGGGAGGGCGGAACTGACAGGTGCCTCGGCCAAATCCTGTCTCCCTGTCAGGCTTGAAAGCCCATCACAGGGCTTCTTGAGTCTGCCCCAGGACACCCCATTGTGCAGGGTGAGGGTTTACTCGGGGTAGAGGGACAAATGTCCCCTTACTCCAAGGAGACCTCTAGCCTTCTCGCATCGAGCACAGGGTGCAGCAGTGGGAGCCCGGAGCCGCTACCCCTGCGCTGGATAGAATTGGGCTGTTAAGTCACTGTTTATTTAAATATTCTTTACAACATTGCCAGATAACCTTCAATTATGCAAACAGTGACAGGCACGTTTAAGCTCATGGATGCAGTAACCTCAGGAGTGAAGAGCAAGGGAGGCCAAAATGTCTCCCCTGTCATTTTGTAAGCCATAAGCATTCACTCTGTACCACTCCTGTATAACTTATGCCAGCTTTAAAGCGCTTGCTCCGGGGTGTTTTCCCGCCAAAAAGTATACCTCAGTACTATTTAGCTTCAGTGCGTAATAAATGATTACATATAAATACTGTAATCTGCATGGCACTTGTCAGAGTAACTTAAGGACAGACAGGTCTCCTTGTGCTAAAGGATTCAAAGAAAGGGTGAGTTTTAAGGCAGAACGTTAGGTTCCTCCACAAGTTTGTGCAAATGAAGTAACTCTGGATTTGCTGTCAGTTTTTTACCCACCAACTGCTCTTCTGTTAAAAATTACCATTCTACAAGAAATCAGTTGAACTTCCTTTGGCAATATTTCATCCTTTGGCAAAGATGAAATTGGGGTGTGTGTTTTTTAACCTACCTGGCCTATATATGTTGTATATTTGTGGTATACACCCTGCAATAACTGAACCTTTCTACACCCTTATTGGGGTAGAAAATGTATGTTGTGGAATGGTGTTTGCCCTCCTTTGCAAACAAGGAAACAAGAGTTGAATAAAACGTGTATTGGATGCGATATCTATTGTCTAGTATAAAAACAGGCCTAGTTCATGTATAAATATATGTATACAAATAGAATAAATGTATAAATATGCATATACAATGCAAAAATGGCAATGAGACAGAAAGACAGTACATTTGGCAATGAGATGCAGGAATCTAGTTGTCTTGTGTGCTCCCTGAGGCATCTGGTGGGCCACTGTGAGATTCAGGAAACTGGCCTAGATGGGCCCCCTTTGGCCTGATCCAATGGGGCTCTTCTTATGGCCTTATACATAAATATACTGTTATTGTAGAATTCACATATACTATAAATGTATAAATTAACATTCGCAGATACTGCTTGTCATTCATATGACAACTTATTTCCAATTGAGTAATTTTACTACTATGACTTTTATATTCTGTCTTTGGATGTGAACCATTATTTGTGTGTGGGGGTTTAATTTTACACTGATTTTTCTGGGAAAAAAAACCTATGTTTAACCAATGCAGTAGAAAAATAGCTCAGAATTACTACTAATATTGATTTTTGTAGTCTTCTGTAGTTTACTGAACAGGTGCTTGTGTGTGTTAATAAAGAGCTTAAAAATAAAAGCCATATTTATTCTGATAGTTTGCAATCTGACAATTGCGATTGAAAATACTTGTAAACTTTCATACAACTGACACCTGTAAACTAAGATTGTGGGGCTGATACAGAATTGTGCCCACTGAAGTACAGTATTTCACTTACCAGTCTCACAGCACAGTTCTAACCTATGCTGCAACAGGCAGGCCAGCTGGCCTGGGTTGTATCCAACACAGACAGGTTAGAAGCAGGCTGGAGCCCCCCCTGGGGCAAGGGCACATCTATCCACTTACCCCGGGGTAGATGCCAGCCACCCCGACGTGCCTTCTTGCATCTGCACCTGCAGTTTAGCAGGTGCAAGTTCAAGCAAGCCGTGCAGTCCAAATTGGGACTGCCCTGCCCGCCAAAATGCGTTCTCTCAACCAGGGGTGCTGGGGATTGAATCGGGGATATTGAGCATGAAAGTCTACTTCCTCCACTTCTAGCTCTCTGCTGGGTCAGTCACACTTATAGTCCGGTCAATCTGTGATCAGACGTGCAACCATGTCTAACAAAAGGTCTGACAACTGTTGACAGTGGACCTGTTGACAACGGCTCTTACACTTGACAATAGCTGACAACTGTTCTTGAAGGGTTAGGACACGGGTGCCTGTTTTTAGCCCGTTTTCATGGCTTGCGGCTGCCCTCCTGGAACTGACCCCCTTCGGGTGGTCTGATTTTGTCGGATCCTTCCCCTGTCGCTCTGCACACCTAGTACTGACTGGAACAGTTGACGGAACTGCTGTTAGGGTTCTTGGAGGGTTTGAAATAACACGGGTGCCTGATTGTGGCCCACTTTCATGGCTGGCGGATGCCCTCTTGGAGACAACCCACTTCCGGTGGGATGACTGTGTCTGATTTTTGTTCTGTCAATATGTACCCCGAGTACTGTCAGAAACAGTTGTCAGAACTTTTGTTAGAGGTGTTTGCAGGTTGGGTGGTTTTCGGCCCTAAAATGACCGGACTATTAAACAAGGTTCTGAGCAGGATGTAATGTATTGGCATGCACAGAGAGAAGAATGGGAATTCTGCCCTCTTTTCTCTTTTCCTCAAATAAGATGGTAGAGTTCAAAGTACTAAAATACAAATGTTTATTTGTGGAATGGATAGGAGGATTGAAATGTATTGTGCATTATTGATTCTGATGCATTTCTGTGCATTTTCTTACTAGTGCTTGACAGCTTTGTAGTGCATGTATTGCACTCAACTGAATTTGTAATATATTTTGAAAAATGGTCACCAATGATAAATATTGTATCTTGCCACTTTCTTCCATATGTTGTCTTAGTTTGAGTTTTTTTTCTTTTTTTGCACATCATGTTCGTTTGCAATGGCATTTTTTTACTAGTCATTTGAGCCATATGGTTTGCATAGCCCTTGAGAACTAAACGATTTACCTTTCGGTTCCATTTTTCATTGTGTTCTTCCTGTGTTGTCTATCTTTGCAATTTTTCTATTTCATGCTACTTTCAATTTACTCTTCTGAAATTGCATATCTTGCTACAGTAGATTTTTAAAACCATAAATCTTCAGTTGTTTAACCCACTGCTGGGTCCCAGAAGAGGAGGTGGAGGAGGTAAGAGGAAGGGTGATGGAGAAAATATTGATGTGAATGGAGGAAATTAGATGTGGGGAAAGAAAAGTAGGTGGAGGTTGTGATGGTGCAAATTTCGTATAGTGTACTGTGCACAACATGGAGAGAACAAGCAGCCCCATAGGTAGCTAGGCATGCTTAGGTCCAGCCTGATTGCTTCTGAACATGGAGACCATAACTGAGGGCGCACTCCTACGATGCCCTTGGGCTAACATACCGAGCTTGCGGCAGCCCCACCTCACTTGTGCTCACTTGACTCCTCTCCCCCCATCGGTGTTAGTGCTGTTGGGACGACGCTAGCAGCCGTGTTGGTCCATTGAGCACGGTGGGATTTACTGGTGAGTAGACATATGTCAAAGGACAATTTCGTGCTAAGATAGGCACAATAAAGGACAAGAATGGCAAGGACCTAACAGAAGCAGATGAGATTAAGAAGAGGTGGCAAGAATACACAGAGGAACTCTATGAGGCCGATCTCAATGTTCCTGATAACCACAATGGTGTGGTCACTGAGCTTGAACCTGACATCCTGGAGTGTGAAGTCAAGTGGGCTTTAGAAAGCATCACTAACAACAAAGCTAGTGGAGGTGACAGCATTCCAGCGGAATTACTCAAGATCTTAAAAGATGATGCTGTCCAAGTGCTGCACTCCATATGCCAGCAAATTTGGAAAACCCAACAGTGGCCACAAGACTGGAAAAGATCAGTTTACATTCCAATCCCAAAGAAGGGCAATGCCAAAGATTGTTCAAACTACCGCATCATTGCACTCATTTCACATGTTAGCAAGGTCATGCTCAAAATCCTACAAGCCAGGCTTCAGCAGTATGTGAATCGAGAACTACCAGATGTACAAGCTGG
>JAJKFI010000057.1:5119611-5152439 GCA_029204185.1 Lerista edwardsae | reverse complement strand
AAGAAAGAAAGAAAGAAAGAAAGAAAGAAAGAAAGAAAGAAAGAAAGAAAGAAAGAAAGAAGGGCTCAAATAGGTCCAGGAGGGTGCCGGCATGGTGTAATGGTTAGAGAAGCTATAAAGGGCAAGGAAACATCAATCCGTAAATGGAAGTCTTGCCCTTACGAGAAAAACAAAAAGAAACACAAACTCTGGCAAAAGAAATTTAAGAAGGTGATACGGGAGACCAAGGAAGACTTTGAGAAACATAACAGTAACATAAAAAAATAGAAGCTTTTCAGATATGTTAGAAGCAGGAAACCTGCCTGCTGGACAGTGAGGGAGGCAAAGGGGAGATAAAAGGGAACTTGGAGATTGCAGGGAAATTAACGGTGCAGTCCTAACCTGGATCCACGCAGATCCGAGCAGCCCATTGGCCCAGGGAGGCTCCTGCCTGTTCCCAACTTACCTTGGATACGGCATAGGCCCGCAGGCCTGCCCATTCCAGCGCATGTTAGGATTGCACCCTAAATTAAAACAGCAAAAGCAAAAGCATTTAAAAAATATTAATGGTAAAGACAAACACACACAGAGAACATTCAAAAACAGGACAAAAATCCAACATATCTTGTCACGGCATTGGGGAGAAGGAATGACAAACTTTCATTCATAAGCCAGGCAAAATAGGTGAGCCCTCTCCAAAAAGCCATGAGGTTGGAGGTAGTTCTTACTTTTTAGGAAGGGAATTCCGTATTTGTAGTGCCACTACAGAGAAGGCTTGCCCCTGAGCCACCATCCCCTTAACTTGGAGTAGAGGAGGCTCTTGAAGGAGAGCCGCTTCATATGATCTAAGAGGGGTGGACTGGAATGTATGGGAGAAAGTGGTCCTTTAGATAGCTTGGACCTAAGATTATGAGAAATGTCATGTCCCCTGTGAACTGGGCAAGAGGCACTTTTTCAAGTGGTGCTCCTCTTATATTTAGCAAGGGGAGCGTAATTGTCCCTCTTCACCCCTGCGCAGTGTCTTTTCTAGTGGCTGTTCTGCATTTTTTTAAGATTGTGAGCCCTTTTGGGACAGGGAGCCATTTAACTTCATTATTACTATTTGCCTGTAAACCGCTTTGTGAACTTTGTGTTGAAAAGCGGTATATAAATATTCTATTTGATTGACTGATACCAGTTGTTTTCTACTACTGGCTTGCCTCACCTCAGCAACTTTATAATATTGTATAACTTACATTGCTCGTTTCTTCTACCCAGTTCATGGCATTTGGAAAAGATTTTTCTTTTGGAAATCTTTTGGAAAAGATTTTTCTCAGCCAACAATTGGCTGAGAGTTTGCTAATCACCTTCTATCGGAGTTCAATTGAGAGCATATTATCCTACTGTCTCTGTGTATGGTACACGAGCTGCACAGTGGCAGAGAAAATGGCAATTCAAAGGGTGATCAAGACGGCCCAAAACATCATTGGCTGTTTACTCCCCTCTTTGGAAGAACTGTATAAAAATAGATGCAAGAGGAAGATATCTAATATATTGAAAGACTCCTCTCATCCGGGACATCAGCTCTTTGAACTATTACCATCGAGAAGGAGATTTAGGGTATTGAAAGCAAGGACGAGCAGATTCAGAAACAGTTTTTACCCAAGTGCAGTATTGAGTTTAAATGCGGGGTCATAAGTTTTTGTGGAATTTAAATTGCTGGGAGCAATGGGGTATTTATATTTGTATAAGTGATTGTTGTATGGTTGATTGTGCATATTTTAGTTTTGGTGTTGTCCAGTTTTACCTTGGGGAAGAGCACCTCATTTCGTTGCACCCAGTTGTGAGTATAATGACAAATAAATTTCTTATGTCTTATTTTTCACTATGTGAGGTGCTTCAATAGCCGGGACAGCATAATTTTCAAAGCCAGGTGTTATAATGCGGTGAGGTACAAATACTGCAACTGTGCCTGACTTTTGGAGGACGTCTGTACTTTAATGCTTATGCAAAAGGATGGTGGTAAAGTGAAGTGTGAACAAGGGGTGGGCGGATGAAGTGTGTAAAGAATAACAGGCTAACTTTTGAGCAGCTTTTTGGAACAGAACCTGTTACAAAATAAGTTATTACTGACAGTTTGGAGATTTTTTCTTCATGCACTGATTAAAAAAATTGAAATTGGCAATATGTATTGATGTGACACTTTGCACTTTTCCTTCAGTGCTGCTTCAGTGCTGTTGTGACTGAGATTAAAGAGAAGTTACAAAAATCTAGAGACTTCTGGATAGTCAAATGATAAAACTTGAAACAAAATTATTTGATGTATTTTATTTACCTCTTTAAATAAAATATTTTGACCTTTTGTAGTTAAAATAAATAAGTTCATAAGAACATTGTCCCTGGCTAGTATTTCCTGTGACTTCTTTCTATGTTCATACTGAACATAGGTGGCTGAAGGGTCACTAGTATAATCTGCTATAATCAATATAATCACTGTTTGAAAATGCCCTGGAACCTGAACTGTCTATTCCTTCACATTACTAAAATGTCTTGCATAGCACAAGGATAAAGATAAATGGAGGTGATGGGAGTCCTGTACATTGCCCTGAGTTCCTTGGTGGAAAGGGTGTATAAATATGGAAAATTAAATAAATATCAGGTTGAGGGTGAACCCTGGGTAACTAGTACTGTTGTGTGTTGGAACATATCTGTGTTCACTGCTAGGTAACTATGGTTATTTTCCTCCAAATAAATGCTCAAGGCGGCAAACAAAATTGAGAAGAACCAGTAAAATGCAAAACATAGGAGCAAATCTAATCTTGGCTTCTTAGCCAACATGCAAATCCTCACTCTCTTCAGACAGCACTCCTGGGTTTCAGCCACTTCCCCAGCCTTAGCTGATAAAGAAAGTTAGAGCTGTGTATCACCAGCATATTAATGACATTGAACTCATCACTTATCGTCAATGGCTTTCCATCGACCTGGTGGTTGGTTTTGAGTGGAGTGCCTCAGGGCTCTTCTTGGGCCTGGTTCTCTTTAACATCTTCATAAATGACTTGGATGAAGGGATACAAGAGGATCTCATCAAATTTGAGGATGACATCAAACTGGAAGGAGTAGCAAACACAAGATAGAGGAAACCTTCAGGAATATTGGGCTGAAATGAATAAGATGAAGTTCAACAGGCCAAATGCAAGATTCTGCACTTGGGCAATAATAACCCAACATGCAGGTATAGAATGGAAGAAACCTGGCTTGGCAGCACAACATGTGAGAGGGATCTTGGAGTTGCAGTGGATCACAAGATGAACATGAGTCAGCAGTGTGATACAGCTGCAAAAAAGGCTAATGCCATTTTAGTCTGCATTAATAGAACCATAGCGTCCAAGTCGCAAGAAGTTGTGGCTCCACTTTACGCCACATTAGTGAGACCTCACTTGGAGTATTGTGTCCATTTCTGGGCACCTCAGTTCAAGAAAAATGCAGCCAAACTGGAGCAGGTTCAGAAGAGGGCAACAAAGATTATCAGAGGGCTGAAAAACAGTCCTATGAGGAAAGGTTTAGGGAACTTGGTATGTTTAGCCTGGAGAAGAAAAGCCTGAGAGGGGATACGATAGCACTCTTCAAATACCTGAAGGGATGTCATAAGAAGAAAGGACAAATTTGTTCTTACCTGCCTCTGAGAGTAGAACTAGGTCCAATGGGTACAAAGTGCAAGAGAGGAGATTCTGGTTGGACATCAGGAATAAATTCTTGACGGTAAGGGTGGCTCGACAGTGGAACAGTCTGCTGAGGGAGGTGGTGGATTCTCCCTCACTGGAGACCTTCAAGCAGAGGCTCTACAGGCACCTGCTGGAGATGTTCTAGGAGGATTTCCGATTGCAGGCAGGCGGTTGGACTAGATGGCCTTGTAGATACCTTCCAATTCTATGTTTTGAACTCAAAACCCTTGGATGAGCTCTCTAAGCAGTTTCATATAGATACTAACCATACTGGAAGACGAAATGGAACCCTGTGGAACTCCATACAGCAAAGCCGAGGATGCTAGACAGAAGTCTCCCAATGAAACCTGGGACCTGTCAGCCAGAAAGGACTGGAATTGCTGCAGTGCAGTTCCCTTCTGGCCAGCCCAGCCAAAGGTCCCAGAAGGGCACAATATTTGATAGTATTGAGAGGTCCAGCTGGACCAATAGAGATGCACTGTCAATCCCCTTGGGTTATGCACCAGGGTACCAGAGCAGCTTCAGTCCCTGAAGCTAGCCTGAAGTTAGATTAAACAATGATCCAGATAATCCATTTCATTTAAACCCCTCCAGAGCTCAGAGCTGACATGATCCATCACTTTGCCCAGAAACAGGAGGTTGGAGACTGACCTATAATTCCGCAGCTTAGTGTGAGCCAGGGTTGGTTTCTTTAGAAAGTAGTATATCACAGCAGTTGTGGACCCAGCCAGTGGGCCACCCAGGGACAGGAGGAGATCCACCTCCTCTGCTGTTTCCCTGCCTCCATGTCCTGCTCTTCTCCGCCCCTATGCCACGCCAGACTCCATTTAGGAGCCATACGATGGCAGGGGAGGGTGGACAAGCCAAAACTGCTCGTCTCTCCAAGAAGCGAACAGCCTAGTCGCTGCCCTCCTCCCACTCCAGGAGCGCCATGCCTGGGGCTTTTGCCCCCCCCTTAATGATAGGTCCACAACTGTGTCACAGCCTGTTTTAATGCCACTGCGAACAACCCTTATTAGAGGTGCATCAACAACTTTCCCTGTCCACAATTGCAGGATGATCCGTTATGCAAAACTTTAGTTTCCCCTAAATGCACAGTTGGCAGCCTCATACTCTCGAGAATAAGTTCTACTACAATTTTTTAAAAATACAGGACAGATTGTGGAAGGGTTAAATATACTCGCTAGTTAATTTTCTTCCCTACATACAGTATATGCAAGACTGAGCCCGTTCCAATTCAGGTGAAAAACGAGTGCATGTCTGTTTCCCACTATGTGGTTCAAGCATAGAACAAAGACCTCCTTTCACTTATCTATAATATTATCTGACGTTAATGAATTATGGCTACAATTCTATACTTGGTTACATGGGAGTAAGTCCCACTGAACTCAGTAGGATTTACTTTTGAGTAGCCATGCATAAGCTTGTACTGTATGTGGTTGTGTCATCTGGATGGGGCCAGGCAAACCCCTCAGATCTCACCTTTTTTTCTAAGCTTGGAGTGAAGCAGAAAGTACTGTCTGGGGCTACTGCTTTTCTTCTGTCCTTATTGATTGCATTACACCTCCAAATCTCAGCTAAGTCATGTTAACTTGCATGAAGCTGTTGATCTGAAAGGGTAATCTGATCCCAGTATCTCAGTCTAAAATGCAATCAATCTCCTGCAGACCTTTCAAGGTACATGAATATTGCATTTGAACATGCTCTCTTGCTGGGCTCAGCATAAGGTTTAGTCAGGTACAGAGGTTAGGAATGACCTTATTAACTGTTAAGTAAAAAAAAAAATCATCCTTACAGGGGTTTCTTTTCCCAATTAAGCAAAGCAGGATTGTCTTTAGTAGTTATGATTGTGCAAGTTTCCTTCAATAGTTTGTTCATCCATATAGGCTGAATCTTACCGTATTTTAAGGGATCGGTATGATATTTTTTCTTATTATATCATATGGTCCCCATGGAATCACATGAAGGGTTCTGTTGCAGCAGCATTGCTAAGTAGATCTGGTTCTGGTCAGTACCTAAATGGAAACTGACTGGGAGTCTTGCACTGCTGTTACCCCAGAGCTGGCTTTTCAGAGCCATTTTTCTGCAATTGTGTGCCTTATGAGCAGTCAAATATTTAAAATTGGCAGTCTTGCTTTTAAGTCCTTAACTAGCAAAGGCAGAAGTAACACATCCTGCAACAGTTTGCATAATACAGTATTTGTGCAAGATTCAGGAGGCAATTAAGAACAGAAGAAGAGCCCTGCTGGATCAGGCCCATCTAGTCCAGCTTCCTGTATCTCACAGTGGCCCACCAGATGCCTAAGGGAGTTCAGTAGGCAACAAGATGCTTGCATCCCGTTGCCACTCCCTTGCACCTGGCATTCTGAATTGATACTTTTTTTCCCTCAAAAAGCCCAGAGTGCAACTTTAAATTGTGGAGAAAGTCATTTGAGAAAGGACTGCTGAGCCCAGAATGTGGAAGGTGAAGATAAAAGAAAGCGGTGTTCTATGTTTTTATTCCAAGGGTGCATTTTTATAATCATCGCTTTAAAGGTGTACTGGGTAGGTGATATAGGTGGTATAGTGTCATCAGATGCAACCTCAGTCATTACCCCTGCACCTTCCCAGTCCACCCAACCAGCCTGCAGTGACCACTGTGTACAGATGTTAGGAAATGGTTTTATTCTGAGAGCCAGGATGGGGTGGTGGTTTGGGAGTTGGACTTAGAGCTGAAAGATCCCTGCTCAGCCATGAAGATTTCTGGGTGACCTTGAGCCAGTCACACACATTCAGCTTCACCTACCTCACAGGGTTGTTGTGAGGACAAAAGGAGGGGAGGAACCATATACACTACCCAGAAATATCTGATAAGTATCAAGAGAAGCTAATCAGGTTTTTAGAAGACAAACAAAATTTATGAAGGGGGTTTCTATATATTCTAAGGTGTTTATCTTTCCCTCTTACACAGGTAGGAATGAATCTTCTGGGATGGTATGCGCCACAAAACAGGCTTCATCATCTAAAAAAAAATGTTTCCCATACATTGCGAATGTTTGCTACATCCATGTGACAGTTTATGCCAATTTTATTGATCAGCCAATCAATATTCTTACATTTCTTTAATCAGTTGATGAACCCTCTTGCTTCCGAACTGGACAT
Organism: Lerista edwardsae; assembly: GCA_029204185.1. Taxonomy (NCBI): domain Eukaryota; kingdom Metazoa; phylum Chordata; class Lepidosauria; order Squamata; family Scincidae; genus Lerista; species Lerista edwardsae. The sequence goes on along the minus strand of JAJKFI010000057.1, from coordinate 5,145,618 downwards.
GCCAAGATTTCTGTGAAGTTTTAAATTAAAAAACAAAAACATTTTTGGGGGTGGGCAGGCGGAAACAATGTCATGTGGCTTGTCCTCTTGCATTCAGTTTTGATTTGATTACAGGATGTTTGGTGGGAGGTTATTGTTTTGCTATGATAGAAGACATATATTATGGAATGCATAGAGTGAGTAATTGCCCCGTCTTATGGGCACAATAACACTGACAAATAAGAACATATGAACATAAGAAGAGCCCTGCTGGATCAGGCCAAAAGGGGCCCACCTAGTCCAGCTTCCTGTATCTCACAGCGGCCCACCAGGTGCCCCAGGGAGGCATGAGACAACAACAGGATGCTTGCATCCTGTTGCCACTACTCCCTTGCACCTGGCATTGTGAGGTAGCCTACTATTAATGTAAGGAGGTTGCCCAATCCATCATGGCCTATAGCCCACGATGGACCTTTCCTCCAGACATCTGTCCAATCCCCTCTTAAAGGCATCAAGACCAGATGCCAACACCACCTCCTGTGGCAAAGAGTTCCACAGATTAACTACCTGCTGGGTAAAAAAGTACTTCCTTTTATCTGCTTTAACTCTCCCAACCCTCAGTTTTAGCGGATGCCCCCTGGTTCTGGTGTTTTGAGAGAGGGAAAAGAACATCCCTCTATCGACTCTATCCCTTCAGTGCATAATTTTGTATGTCTCAATCATGTCCCCCCTCAGGCGCCTTTTTTCTAGGCTGAAGAGCCCCAAACGCTGCAGTCTTTCTTCCTAAGGGAGGTGCCCCAGCCCCGTCATCATTTTCGTCACTCTCTTGTGATCCATCTTGTGGATCATCTTGTGATCCATCAAGGCTTCGCACAATCTGCCATCATCCTTGCTTTGCTGCCATTCTGTGCCCTTTAGCAAGGATGCAGCAGATGGGAAGCCCTGTGCCACCAGCAGCAGGCCACAGATCACTCATCAGAGCAGGCAAGGTGGAGGCAGGGTTCAGGGGAGGATCATGAGCTGTCTGGGGGCAGGTGCTGGGCCAGGCCAGGAGTGGAAGAGGATCTTGGCAGCAGCAGTTCATGCTACAATCCTGTCTCCCTTTTCCCAGCCCGATATGCCTGCCGACTTCCTTAAGCTTATCAGCTAACGGTGCAATCCTAAACGACTTTCCAGCACTGACAAAGCTGTGCCAATGGGGTATGTGCTGCATCCTACAGTTTGTGGAGACAACTATAGAGGCCTCTTCGAGGTAAGGGAATGTTTGTTCCCTTACCAAAGAGCTGCATTGTCCTCTCCCCCTCCTCCGGTGCTGGAAAGGTGGTTAAGATTGTGCCCCAACTCTGACTTTGGACTTACCAGCTAAGTAACTAGTGTGGATTCGAGGAAACCCATTGGAGGCCAGGCAGCGCATGGAGAGGTAAGTAAAAATATTTTTACTTACTCCTTTCATCATACCATGCTCTGTCAGTGCACTATGTCCTATGGGCTGGCAGAGTACAGGAATGTAAGTGGGACAGAATCTGGAGGATATGGGACTGCTTTGCTCTTTAGTAATGATTTAGGACTGTCATTAACATTGGAACATAGATGATATTTGCAAGGAAATCCAGTGTTTCTTAACAATATAGAAATAATAACAAAAAATAAGTTGGTGCATAAGTTGCATTTTGACCTCTGGATGAAGCATGCATCACATTCTGCTTCAGTAATGTAAAAGCTACATTGACATATCACTTTTCCAAGGAGGTTTGGAGGTCCTTTTAATTTGCTTTTTAACAGCAAACAAGTATCCAAGTTTGCCACAAGAAATTTATTCATTTGCTATTCAAGACATGGATCTTTTGGGTTAATTGCATCAGATCCTCATTCTAATCAGCATGTAATTGCCAACTTCAGTTGAAATACAGAAAGTACAGCATTATATAATTAGTTCTTCCTGTGCATCAATTCTTATTGAGTACATATTAGCTGATAATGCAAAAGAGACTGAGCAAAATTATAATGTCATATTTGAATATGACATTGAGAGCGCAATCCTAACCTGGAGTTAGGCCAGCACAAGTTAGGCCAGCAAAGTTTGGTTAGCCCAAGGGCCGCCATAAAACGCATTTGGACCACCCTCGGAGTCAGGGAGGATGGCGCACGTCTGAGTGCTGGTCTCTCTGACTCAGAGAGTGGTCCAAACATATTTTTCGGTGTCCCTTGTGCTTACCTAATGTGCCGGCCTAACTCCAGGTTAGGATTGTGCCCTGAATGTACACTTGCTCCAAAACAACATCTTTAAACCTATTATTGACTGGATAACAAAATGGCTGGCACAAGTGTCAAGACGGGGAAGTGCAAAGCAGTGCACATTGGTGCACATATTTTTAATTACATACACTCAGTCCTCCTTATCCACTGGAATTCCTCATGGATAGCGAATTCACAGAAAACGAACCTATGGTCCTATGGGATCAATGGGATTAGGTGCAAAAAGCAGAGACCATCAGGAAGCCAGCAAAGTGCAGCAGAAAGTGCCAAAAGATTTCTGAATGTTGCAGAGACCTTCCAGAGGCTGCAGGACAATTGTAAAGCGTATTTGCACCGCTCTTGGAGTCAGGGAAGATGGCGCACATCTGTCCAAACATGCTTTTACGGTGTCCCTTGTGCTAGCCAAACCTTGCTGGTCTAACTGTGCTGACCTTACTCAAGGTTAGGATTGTGCCCTCAGTTGCAGATACAGTAGGCCCTTTATGTCCGCATGGGTTACATTTCTGGAATGCCCAGATACAGATACAGAAATTAGTGGGTATTTAAACCCACAGATTTGGCCCATTCCCCCAACCTCTGAACCCCACCAGAGCTGGGCTCCAGTTGTGCCTGAAGGCTTTTCTGAGGTCCGCAGAGGCTGCCCACGATCTCCTCTGCGGGGTTCAGAATGCCCATTACAGGTAAAAAAAAAGACTTCCAGTTTTTGAGTTTTGGTTTGGAGGATCCAGGTTGGCCTGCCCCTGAGGAGGGGGTTTCGGCATCCACGGATTTTCAAATCAGCAGATGTTGAACTCGCAAATAATATGGGCCCACTTGTATTCTCTTTTATATTTTTACCATTCTGCATTGACTTTGTCTCTATTTTCTTTGTTTATTAGAGTAGAATTATAATATCAAACAAATGTTGGCCTCCAACTTTTATGTTGTGGTATAAAAATTTTTATATAACATTTCAAGATTTTATATCCTGAAACATTGGACTGCAATCCAAAGTGAAACAATAGTAATTTTTTGTGTTCTTTTTATTGCATTCTAGGATGCCTATTTGAGGATGACCTTTGCAAATCTTTTGAAATCTGCGTAAATGGTAAGTCACTGAATGATTGGCACATTTTGCTGACCAGTTTATTGTACCTTTTGTATTTTGATGCATGTGACCATAAGTTCATAATAAATAAGTTCATAATTATAAAAAGTTCATAATTTCAGTATTTCTGCAAATATTCATCAAGGAGGAACATCATGTTTCATACTCTAGTAATGTTCTTCTGTGGGAAGCCCACAGGCAAGAAACACATACTTCTCTCCCACCTTCTTTCCTGCCACTGATATTCAAAGGCATAATGCTGATGAACCTGTAGGTAGTGCCTGCCATCATGACTGCCATTGATAGACCTGCCCTCCATGAATTTGTCCAATCCCCTTTTAAAGCCATCCAAGCGAGTAGCCATCACTGAATCCTAAATCTTTGGCCAACCTGTTTCAATTAATGACCCATAGTTCTAGTATTGTGAAAGACAGAGAAAAGCTTTTCTCTATCAACTTTCCTCACATCATGCATAATTTTATGTCTCAGTTATCTGCCATAGCATGATGTCATCAAAACGTAAAAGAAATTATATTGCTTTTTATATAAATACATGTAAATAGCCACAAATGTTCAGCAACAATAGAGGATAATTCAAGGAATACAAAAATCTGTATCTATGAATCAAAAGCACTGGTAACTTCTGGCATCCACTGGTACTGCACCTTGACAATTGGCAGCTGCCAACAGAGTGACTGTCAGTTATGCAACTTCTGGGGAAAAGGAAACTGCACTTGTCCCCAGTGTTGTCAGCTTTGCTAGATGGTAGGTAAATCTTTCCTCTGGCCTAGGAAGTGCCTATTTTGTTTCTTTCCTGCTGCCACTGTAATACTGGAGTAAAGCATTATCTTCCAATATGAACTTCCATACAAGTTCCATAAGCTGGAAGTAGGCATATGCTTATGACAGAGCTAGCAAAGCAATGGCGAGCTGCATAGCTGAAACCATGACAATGACATTAAGCATTTTCTAAACAAAATCTGTTCTTGCATGCTGTGCAGTGTGTATCTTGTTTTCTGGTATAAGCTGTTGGCATGGTTTGATTTTCAAAATCATTTAATTAAATGTACTGAGAGCGTGTGTGGTCTGGTGCATACAATGTTGGACCTCAATCTGGACCTGAACCCAGTGTTGAACCTGGGTTCAAACCCTTCCCAGGCTATGAGTTCTGTTTCCTATTTGGTGGATGGCAAAAAGTATTCCCAACCCCATAGGGTAACTATGAGGATGCTAAAGTGACTGAAAGCCCAGTCCAAGTTAAAATTACCAATTCTGCTACTGCCTTGTCCCAAGTTATCATTGGTGTGTGCCTGCAGCTGCCAGCCATTTTTTATTGAAGGTTGCATGGCTTCTACAAGGAGGGTATTCCAGATGAGTGGTGCCACCATTGAGCAGGCCTTGCTCGTTGTAGATACCCAAAACATGGCTTAGAGCTGTGGTCCTCCAGGACCCACATTTCAGTCTAGTGATCTGTTGGGACCCACTGGAAGTAATGTCATGGCCAGAAGTGATATCATCAAGCAGGAAAAAATTTTAATACCCCATATGATCAAATGAAATCTAAGTCAGTAAAAAGTTTACAATAAGTATACGTTTAAAGACTAATTTAAAATAAAGAAGAACCCTCCCAAGCAGTTGCTCATTTGTTTTTCTTTAATACCCCAAACATCCCAAAGGCTGTAATCCTATCCACCCTTACCAGGGAGTAAGCCCCATTGACTATCATTGTTAAAAGCACACTATCCATTCCATTATCCATTCCAGGAAATCCTATGGATAAGGAAATACATGGGTGTTGGAGTCTGCTGATTTTGGAGCCACCCTGACAATCTGATCGGAGCTGGGCTGGGAAGCCCTCTGAAGCTTCCCAAGGCCTCATTATGCCTTCAGGCAATAAAAACATCACTTCTGGTTTTCACTGAAAACCAGAAGTCATGGTTTTTTCGCCCGGTTTGGGCATTCTGAGGCCTGCACATGGAAATGAATGGGAACCCACTTGGAATTGGCTCAAGACCCAACTAGCCCGACCCACAGAAACACTGCTCTAGAGTATGACTTGAGTAGTGGGTACAGATGAGCTATGCATAGAATGGCTTCAGACATTCGTACCCATAGATTATATCATGAGGATGGTGCCTATATTTGGGGAATCTATGGTTGTATGGCAACATGTTGGAGCAAGCTGTATAGGAAAAACATGTGGAATATAGTTTCATTTACAGGGTCTTTATACTGTGGTTCTGAATGATTTATAATAAGTAAAATTGTGGCACTTGGTACAAATGTCCCAGCTTGCTGTTCTGACTCCTTCCTTCAGCCACATGACACTGTTGCTTTAAATGTAAGCTTCTCAGAGGAGCTGTTTACTTCTTGACTCTCCTTATAAATGACTGTGCCTTAGAGATCTATAAGACATTTAATCACCTGAGCAGGTGGTTTCTGTTTACTGGAGAGGGTGGGAAAGCGTATGTTAATAGTCAAAAACAGTTTCATTAACCTGCAGTTTAAAGCACCTTCTGCATCTAAAGGCATTCCATTTCATGATTTGCATGTAAAAATGATGTGCAGACTACTTTAAAGAGAAAACATTCTCCATTTCTATGCTGAGACCCATTAGATAAGTAGAGTTATTACGTACAGCTCAGGAGGTAATTCTCACAATGAACCAACTGAATAACTTTAGAATGTGTGATGTTATTTATTGTTTGCATGCATTAATTCTTTTATTCCCAAGATACTGTCATTTAGGGAATGTATTAAACCAATTAACCATTTAGGCAGGAGCAGTGAATGCTACAGTGAAGTACAGTCAATCCTCTTTATAGTCGACCTCGCTCATCTGCGAGGGGCAAAATTGCTACTTTCCTCGTTGTCTGTGCCTCGGTCCTCATCCACTATGCAGAAACCTTCCAAAGGCTGCAGGGACCTTCAGGATGGGGCTTGTGACAAGCACTAGCCCCTGTAAAATGGCTGGCAGAAGCACCCACTGGCTTCTTGAAGGTCTCTGCTGGATTCTTCTGATGACAGATAAGATAACCCCTTGCACCTAACCCCATAGGAGCAATAGTTTGTTATCTGCAAATTCTCTGTCTGGGAGGATTTCCAGGAACCCATCCCTAGCTGATAATGACTGTACTTGCCTAGCGTGTGGGTCAAGCCTGTTATAATGTTGCATTTTTGTATTGTTTGAAGCCCAGAGAATGTAATGAAATGGTTACATTTTTAGCCAATCATAATTCACAGCCAACAGTAGCTCTTCAATATAATACACAAGCAGCACTCTATGGCCTCTATATATAAAGTTTTACGGCCCAATCCTATCCCTACAAGCCACTGCTGGAACTGGAGTTCTGGCAGTGGATTGCACCTTGCAGAATTGTAAAATGCGTTCTGGATCCTTCAGAGGCTCCATGCATGGCAGCAGGACAAAGAAGGTCTGCTGATGTTGGTAAGTTGCGGGGTGGGTGTAATGGGTTAGGGTTAGATGGGGCCAGGGACATTTTGGAAGTGGGAAGGGGTGGCTCCTGGTACAGGTGACTTGTCAGACCCTCCCTCCGCCCTCCCCGTGTCCTGAAATGCCTCCCTCTCATCCTCTCTCCGCCCCCTCCAATCCCCCACTTGCCCAGGGTGACGCAGAGGCAGGATCCGGCCTCCATGGGCTGGCGCAACTGCCCATGCCAGCCCATCTGCTTCTCGGAGTAGTGCAGACATACCTTATGGCATGTTTGAGAGACTCTCAGGCTGGTGCAACTGACATGTGCTAGCCTAAAGCCTTTCTAGGATTGTGCCCTAAATCCTAAGTCACTGTCAAAAAATGCAACTTTTTGCAAGGGAGTGGCAACAGGATGCAAGCATCTTGTTGTCTACTGAACTCCCTGAGGCACCTGGTGGGCCACTGTGAGATACAGGAAACTGGACTAGATGGGCCTTTGGCCTGATCCAGTGGGGCTCTTCTTATGTTCTTATAACTTTATGGTGAGCATATGAAGTGCCCTGCTGGATCTGACCGAAGGTCCAGCATCCTGTTTCTCATAACGGCTACCTAGTTATATCCAGGAAGTCCACAAGAAGCCCACAAGGAAGTTTCCCAACTTTTGCCTCAGTAACTGCTATTCAGGGCGTAATCCTAACCTGGAGTTAGGCTACAAAGTTTGGCTTGCACAAGGGCCACTATAAAGCATGTTTGGACCACTCTCAGAGTCAGGGAGGATGGCGCATGTCTGTATGCTGGGCTCTCTGACTCTGAGAGTGGTCCAAACATAAATGATGGTGTCCCTTGTGCTGGCCAAACTTTGCTGGCCTAACTGTGCCAGCCTCACTCCAGGTTAGGATTGTGCCCTCAGTGTCATCCTGACCCTGAACATAGAGGTTCAGTGTAGCCATCATGACTAATAGGGATGAAAAACCTACATATTGATGAAATTATCCTTTGAAGGCAAGTAAGCTATTACCTTCAAACATCTTGAGTCAGTGAGTCCCAGGAATATTTTTTGTTTATTAAAATAGTGAAGCTCAGCTTTCTGTTTAAAATGTTCAAGGCAGCTCACCTCATCATTTCAGCGTGAAAAATGGCATATGATTAATTCTCCCTCCATTTGTCTGTCAGTGTTTGAGTGAAACAAAAGCAGCGTGTTTGCTGATTCTGAATGACACAGAGAATCTGGAATGGAAGCTGAAGGATAGAGCCAGTAAAGAGCTTTTGGGGTACAAGGCTGTAGATGTAACCTGTTGTTGGCAGGAACATGCTGCCTAACTCCACAAAATATTAAAACCTGCATGTAAACAAGTACATTACAAAGACACCCTCAGCCTTCCACAATCTCTCCACCAACAGAAGTTTGAACCTGGGTTGGGCTGGAACATCTCCCTGCTTGGAGAAATTGGGCATGAGCACAAAACAGATAAAAGGAAATATTTAAAACAGTTAAAACAGATAAAAGGAAATATTTTTGTACCCAGCTGGTAATTAAGCTATGGAACTCCTTGCCACAGGAGGTGGTGATGGCATCTGGCCTAGTTGCCATTAAAAGGGGACTGGATGGATTTCTGGAGGAAAAGTCCATTGTGGGCTATATGCCATGATGGGTTGGGCAACCTCCTTACATTAATAGTAGGCTACTTCAGAATGCCAGGTGCAGAATGCCAGAATGCTTGCAGGATGCAAGCATCTTGTTGTCTACTGAACTCCCTTAGGCACCTGGTGAGCCACTGTGAGATACAGGAAGCTGGACTAGATGGGCCTTTGGCCTGATCCAGTGGGGCTCTTCTTATGTTGGGTCTTAATATGAATAGCTTTACTTTAACAGGAGGTATTTGAAGAAAAGCATTAGAAATATTAGAACCTTTTTATCTGTGTTCTTTTTCAATAAAACTGAGTGTTTCGGTTTAAGTAGTGCTCAGTGAGGCATTTGCTGCTAATATAATTGGGAGGCTCGAACAGTCAACATTTAATAGGCCTCATTACTGAAAATGAACTATTCTTTGGCCCTCAATTGAGTTCCATTACTAAGAGAGAAATAAAGTTGACCTTTTATTCACCAGTCTCCTACTTCTGCCTAAAATAATGTTCAATATATAATAAATTATTATTGCTAATAAGATAAATTGTATCATTATATGAACTTAGTTGCTCATTTATAAGTGCACGGCAGGATTTTGGATGGGCAGCCCAATCCAGAACTGCCTGGCCACTGCTGATGCAGTGGTAGCCAAAAGGACCTTTATTATCTTCAGCTCTGATAGTGAAAGGATCGGACTGACACTGCACCAGATGTGTCACTAGGGTTTGCGTCACCTGGAGCGAGGGCTGATTGCAGGAAGGTCTACCCGTTGGGTAAAACGGGAACTAGACATCGCCTCCATAAGGAACTTGGTCCTAGGTTTCTCTCCTACCATTCCTGGGCATTATATTGAAAATCTTGGTATGGAGAAAGCAGGATGGTCCTCATAAGTGAAGAACTGATAAGTAAAACATTGTTTAGCAAAAGTAAAGAGGGAAGAGTGTAAAATCAGTGCAAGTGGTATGTGTGGTTTTCACAACCCTTTCTGTTCCTTGGGCCGTGTCACCCATTGAGAGGTTCCCTATCCGTGCCCTTGTTGTGGTCCCCAAAACTCGAAATATGGGGAGGGGGGCAGAGGGGGACTTGACCGGCCTCCAGTGAGGGTGAATAAATTCTGCTATGGCTTTCACCGCAAAGAAAGTCCTGGATGGCAGTGAGTGTATGGCTGCAAATCCATGTTTGAGTTGAACATTTGAGTTGAATTCAATAGATGTGACCAGGCCCGAACCTGGACAATGAATACATTTTTATTCACAGATATGACCTTTAGGGTGCAATCCTAACCGACTTTGCAGCACTGGGATAAGGGCAATGCAGCTCTGAGGTAAGGGAACAAACATTCTGTTACCTTGAGGAGGCCTCCGTGACTGCCCCCCCCCCACTGCAGGATGGGGCACAGGTATGTCAGTGCTGGAAAGTCGGTTAGGATTGCACCCTTAATGGGGGTAGGGAAAATATCATCATGTGGGCCAAATGAGTTTTTAAATATTACTTTTTTTCAGATTTCTTATGTATTGGCTAGTATATCAGATCATTTTAATGAAGCATTTTCAATATGCATATAAGAAAATAAGCAACAATAATAAAAAAATTAAGCTATCTTTGATTTTAAAAATAGAAGAACAACACTTTGTTTTTTCTTGAAACTTTTTTTTTTTTTTTTTTGCAAAAGTGCCCCAGCTGTCCTAAAACTGCATAATTAATGCTTGTTCGGATATAACCCAGCCATCTGTTTACACCTCACTTTTCTGAAATGGAACAAATCACAGCATAGCTTCTGCTTAAAGGATTTTCTACAGAAGGACATATGCCAGAAAAGAGTTTCTACAGTAGCATTCAAAAAGCATTAAATGAAATACAGAATTCTAAACTAGGTATCAAAGCCCACTTTATAAATCTAATGTTTTTGGAGTTCACAAAAGCACCACTGGAATGAAAATAGCTTGTACTAAATCCTGTGCAATTCACATTTGGAATGGGAGTGTTCTTCTGCAGGCTAAAACCTTTTGAGTATCTGATCCCTACCTGGAAATTGGAACAGGATTATTACTTGAACAAGTTTGAGTGGATAGAAACGATGTTTTATTTCATTGCATTTATACATGGAATTATTCTAATCGCAAGACTTTCTTGTTCTAATGAGTTGTTAAGACAGTGAAATTGCTTATTAATGTAGGTATTTGAAAATGTACTTCAAAAACAGATGGTCAGTACATTACATCATGGAATTCCATCTCCTGTTTTAGTTACCTTTGTGGTGTACAGTGGACCCACATTATCCATGGGGGTTCCGTTCCAGGATGTGGATGTTCAACAGTGGATGTTTAAATCTGTGGTCTTCTGGGGCAGGCCCACGGGCCCACCCACCCTCTGAGCCTCACCTGAGCTGAGCACTGGTTGGGTCTGGAGACGTTCTGATGCGCACAGAGGCTGTTCACCTCTACCTGGAGGAGGTCAAAACACGTGACTTCCAGTTTTTTTTTACAAAAACCAGAAGGCTTGTTTAAATGGATCCAGGAGACTTCTGAGGCTGTGCATTTAAATGCAACTTCCGGTTTTTGATGGAAGGGTGGGGGAAGGGTGGAGAGAGGGCAGACCTGTGGGCAGGTCAGCCTGGGGAGGGGATTAGAGCATGGTAGAGCATCCGGTAAGCGCCAGAAGCTGCAACGGGTCAACTTGGACATGCACCAACAATATCGCTAATGCAAGTCTGCTTTGATCCGTGCAGGCAGACCAGGATGAAGGAGGAGGGCAGGACCTGGCATGCACCATGCCACCACCAACCCCCCCACCCCCCCTCGGGCCCTACCCAGTCACCCAGCCTGTCCTCTACCTGACCCTTCCCTTGCCCTGTTCCACCCCTCCCTCCTCTCTCCCCTCCCCAGTCCAACCTTGTGCTGGGCTTACCTGCTCCAGTGTGCCTCTGTTGCTCCACTGGTGTGCACTGGCTCTCTGCACTGCCACAAGGCACTGGATGGCGCTTTTGCAGCAGCCCTTGCTGGCAGAACATGTGTTCCACTGCTGCTTCTTTCAGTTAGGATTGGACCATTGGTAAATGTTGCAAATTTATATGCATAAATATACTGAAGTTATTTTTGGAGATATGCTAAGATTATGTAGATTACGTTAAACAACAACATCATTAAATTGCCAGCCAGAGGAATAATTTGCTCCAGGTTGTTGCAAGTATAGCGTTACTCTGACTTAAAGCTTTATAAAACTACTAGCTGTTTGTGACCCGGCGTTGCCCGGGGGCAGAAATTATCCCCAGGCTCTATTAGGAGGAGGAATGAGTTTGTTCTGCAGTGCACCCCCACCTCTGGGGGCGTATGGGGGGCCCTACCCCCACAGTTTATCTGTCCAGATCGTAAGGAAGCAGTGTACCACGTGTGGTGCACATCGTTCCAGGCGTTCCAGAGTAATGGTGGAACATACACACAAATATGCAAACCTCCCTCAAAAGCATGACATAGTGAAATCCATATGTAGACATATAGAACCCGTCCCTGAAATAAAACAGTGTTGATGACCTGGAACCCACAATGCACACTATCACTGTGAAATGAATGAGGAAACAGGGACAGCATCAACTAAGAGAGCAACATGAAGGTCCCACTTACTGTCTGCAGGTCCAGCCCTCACGTATGAGAAACAGGCAGAGGTGGCCTGTGAGCTCCCTGGACATAGGCCCCTCTCAGATCCGACTGGCTGCTGGAACTCTGTGGATCCTGCTCTTTCCTCCCTGGCCCACTCAGGCCACGCAGGCCAAGCACTTTATATTAGTTTCACTTTCTGTTCTGCTCAGTTTCAGCGGAGCTGCTGCAGAATCGTCTGTGACCACAGGGTGGCAGCAGACCTGTAGCCCCATGCAATCCCCTTGGTTCCTGACGATCCGGCCCCCTCCCTGAAAAGGCCGTAGGGGGGTCTGACCCCCGCAGTGATTCCTTCCAGGCTGCAAGGAACGTGTGTGCCAAGTTTCGTGGCCGTGGGTCAAGGGACGGAGATTTGTATAAGGAACATACACACATACATACCCGCATACACACACACACACAAATGTCCATTTTTATATATATAGATATAAAAATCTACGTCAGGGATATCTGCAACCCACCACTCATTGGTGTGAATTAGTATGAATGGCCTCTGGAATAAAGGTCACTTTGGAGTTATTGGAGCGGGGAGTTACAAACCACTATCCTGATTCTTCTCATTGCAGCTGCAATCCTATCCACACTTGTCTGGGAGTAAACCCCATTGACTATACTGCAACTTACCTCTGAGTAGTCATGCATAGGACCGGGTTCCAATAAGTTTGTTATTATTATTTATTTTGAAGATTTGTATCCTGCCCTTCCTTTGCCAGAGCAAATGTTCAAGGCAGCTAACAATGTAATATTAAAAATGAACACTATGTAAAATAATTTTAAAAAAGGATGGGTTAAAGTAATTAACAACTGAAAACCATTGTCAATCAATCTATTAACAATTAAAATAGTTAGATTGATGAAATTATTGGCTTATTGGAATATTTGAGTAGAGCCAAATAATGAGTGGTCAGTTGACATTGAGTCGTAAATTGATTGACTATAAGAAACTTTAAAGGGAAGAATAAAGTTTCCAAGCAAAACGAAGGGATTGGAATAAATCAGACGTGGAAAGATTCATCAGGCTCAACCTCACAAGTACATCTATCAAATAGTAAGGAGAGGGATGTGCTGCCCAATTCCCTCTGGCAATTATGCTCCTACTTTAAATGCACACTATAATGGATGGAGGGGACTGTGACTGCACTGCATCCATTTTAAAGGGTGAAGTGTGATGGAAGAGATTCTGTGTGTGTAACCTCGTAGAAGTCCTACAAAAATGGGCGACTTAACTAAGTTTTCACTCACTTTTATTTGAAGTGAAAACAGCCTTAAATTTTTACCTCTTTCTCTGGAGTAATTACCAAACTAATTTTATGTGACGAATTGAGAGGTAGATAAAATTGCATTTACTGTCAGGCTTACTCAGATTTCACCAATTTCAACCACTACTTTTTCCATAGGGTGGTACACATTTGTAAATGGCCTTTCAAATTTTAATCTATCCTACCTGTCCAGAACTGTGGGAGGACAGCCTTGTTAGTTTCACTGATGTTATAGTATCATCCCAGGGCCTGCCTTAAGCCAATGTGACCAATGTCGTCACATTGGGCCCCATGCTTTGGGGGCCCCATACCAGCACACTGACCATATCACCTGTTGCTGCAGCCGGGGTCTCTATTATATGGGCTGTAGGTCAGTGGGGTTGCCTTGGGCCCTCCTACCTACCCCTGCCTCCAAATGGCCCAAAATGGGTTTCCTGGAAGCATTTGGCAGTGACATCATCATGTCACCACCAACTATTTCCAGGTGCCGCACTTTGCGCATTGCACCACAAGCACTCTTCTTGCTGTGTGCGGGGCCTTGTGGGAACGCCTTGCATTGGGCCTCACTGCTCCTAGATCATGGCCCTGTATCATCCTATATGTGTCTACTCAGAAGTAGAAACATAATGTTCAGTATCAGTATCAGTATCAGTTTGAAACGTGACCAGCTGCCACTAGGGAAAAGCTTCAGCAGGTTCCAGAGAAAACTATTCTGTAATTTCTAAACGTTTGCCAAATGGCACTACAAAATCATTGACTTATTATATGGAGAGTAGCAGAGAACTTGAATGGTAGGCTGGTGTATAAGCAGAGTTTATGAAGACCAAATTCTGCCCATTCGTCTTGCAGGAATGGCAGAAAGAGACATAATTGGATCAGAAAATATAGGCAGTTATTGAAATGTGGCTGGAACATAAGAGAACATTGTACTACACCATCTGTTAGTTAAGAATGTCCCTTTATTCTGTAAACCTAAGTTCAATCCCTGCTCTCTTACAGAACTGCAACTTCTACTAAAGATTTTACATACTCTTTGAACTTTACTCCTTAAAATGTGTTACACACCTCATCTGAGCATCTGTATTCAGACAGAGGCCTGGAAGTGTAAGGTGGTTTATAATTGCTGCTGTCTTTATTTTTGGTTTGCAACCATCTGTTCAGTTTCAGTAGTATGTAAATGCTTATACCTTAAAGGTCACTCGGGTACTTCCAATTCTTGAAAGTAAGGAGGGGTGGCAACCTCTAGAACAGTGCTGAGAAAGAAAGTACCTGTGAAATCTGGTGCTTCTCCCTAGTGTGAGATCTTATCAGAGTCACACATATGTCATGCCTTGACTATGTGAGGCAGAGTTCCATTGCCACCCTTATCCAAACAGGATAAGGATCATGTTTTCAGCCCTTCAACCAGCTGGAAGTCTGTCTGCCAACCAACAGTTACCTGAAGAGGTGGGTGAACCTAGTGATATTATATAATATATCTGGACTTTCAGACAGCGTTTGACATAGTACCTCACCAAAGTCTCCTGAGAAAACTTAACAATCAAAGAATAAGAGGGCAGGTCCTTGTGGATTAGAAACTGGTTGAAGAACAGGAAACAGAAAGTGGGTGTAAATGGGCAATGTTCATAGTGAAGAGAGGTGAAAAGCAATGTGCCCCAAGGACAGGTCTTGGGACTGGTGCGATTCAATGTATGTAAGTGTAAAGTGATGCACACTGCAGCAAAAAAATCAAAATTTCACATATATGCCAAACAGTTCTGAGTTGTCGGGGATGTATCAGGAAAGTGATCTTGGAGGGCAAGGGGACATCTTGATGAAAGTGTCAGCCTAGTGTGTGGTGGCATTGAAGAAGGCCAATTCCATTCTTGAGATCATTAAAAAGGGGGTAATAAAAATGGCTGATATTATTATGCCAGTGTACAAATCCATGGTAAGGCCATACCTGGAGTACTGTGTCCAATTGTGATCATCACATCTCAAAAATGATATAGTAGAACTGAAAAAGGTACACAATAGAACAACCAAAATGATTAGTGGGCTGGGGCACCTTCCCTATGCAGAAAATCTACAGTGTTGAGGTTCTTCAATTTAGAAAGAAGGCATCTGAGATGGACAAGACTGAGATATAAAATCATGCATGATATGGATATATTGGATAGTGGGAAGTTCTTTTCCCTCTTGCACAAAGACAGAACCAGGGGACACCCACTAAAATTGATTGGCAGGAAGGACAGATAAAAGGAAACATTTCTTGACCCAGAGTGTAATGGAATTCTGTACCACATGACATTGTGATGGCACTTGGCTGACATGAATTTAAAAGGGAACTAGACAGTGCTTTTCTTCTGCAAAGCTTGGACAAGGGTGCTTAAAAACGTGGTTAAAAATAAGTTACAAAAATCTTTCACAACCTTGTCCCAACCCACAGTTTGGGAAACACTGTTTTAGAGGTAGCCTATCTCTGAATGCCAGAGACAAGTGAGTGACCATGACACAGTTAATGTTGCCTTGTTCCCTGAGGCATCTGGTGGGCCACTGTGAGATGCAGGAAGCTGGACTATATGGGCCTTTGGCCTGATCCAGCAGGGCTCTTCTTATATTCTTATGGGGATGGCATGGGGAGGAAGCATCTTTGCTTCTTTCACCCATCCCCATACCATCAGATATGTGCTCAAGCCTTCTCCAGGCAGTCTGCATGGCTGAACAAGGTGTCAGGGATGGAAGGTTAATTGCTGTGTGGATTAAAGCACTAAGCTGGTTGTTTCAGTCCAACGAAAGGAACATATTTATTAGGCATTAAAACGGAACAAGATAAAAGTCAATCAGATACTATATTTGAGATCTAAAGGCAATTTTCCAAAGTACAGTAAAACACATACTGAAACGAACAGCCTAAGCCAGTGCAGCCTCTGCTCCAGGAGAAAGTGCACTGTGCTAGCTGTTGCAAGAGTGTACTTTGTGATGGCCTCGCGGCACTTGACTTGCAGGTGCTGGCGTGAGGCCTGTGCTGGTGGAAGACCCAGCACACGCCAGTCGTAGTGAGTTCCACGCCAAGCAGAGAGGCGTTACACCCCCTCTGGGAGAGGGCAGAGGGCGGCAACAAAGTGGGGAGGGAGTGGGTAGATTAGGTCTGGGAGGGCAGGGCAGGGGATCGGCAGCCGTGGGGTGCACTGCCTCCAATCCAACACATGAGCCTGAACCAGTGACGTGAGCGCATGCAGACTTGAGCCAGCCATATGGCTCCCACTGGTGTGAATAGACTCATTCCATGGGGTGAGGCTCTCCCTGGGGCAGGGGGCTCTGTTCTGGAAAAACCAGAGCACTTGCTCATGACCGGGTGTGATGCAAGTAGGTTGGGCTGACTGACCAAAGCCATTCCTTGAGATTTTTCTTCCCAATGTAACATAATATCACTGGTCCAAGAAGTCCCCAGATTGCTTTCAGTAGCCACTTGGAGACTGATCATGATTCCTGGATTCTCCAGGCCAATCCTGGAAGGTTGGTAATTCTAGATGCAAAGAACGAAGGGAAGTATCAGTTCAGGTCCTTACAAAGCACTCACTAATGCCAGCTGTTGGAGAAGATTTAGGCTGGTAAATTTTGAATGTATATCTTTATACTCATGGAGAGGACGAGAGAGATTTCCCTATGCCACAATTGCACTGACAGGAGCTAGTGCAGGCATAGTTGTCTTTTTGCATAAAACCACACAGAGATTGAAAGAGACACCCTGTGTGTTAGGATTATTTCCCTCTGTGCAGCACTACATAATGTATAGTTCTGTGATTTTCCACTTCTGTCATGTAAAGCAGGTTCAGACTCAGTGGCTGACTGAAGGGGAATGCCAACCGCATAACCATTTCCATCCTAGCAGTTTGTTCAAGATCATTTCCCCAGCTGCTGTTCTTCTTGAGAGATTAAAAAACACAGAGGTCTACTTTGGGGAAGAAAGATAGTTATGAAGGAATGCATGTGAGCGGACACGTGGTTGGGAAGGACAGGGTTAAGCAGCCTGTTCTCCAGCCAGCCATTCGCTTGACCTGAAGCTGCCCTACTTTCCAATTCACAGAACTGATAGTTGGAAAATGGTTGTGGTCTCTGCAGTTTATTTATTTGAAGAATTTATACCCCGCCTTTCCCATGCCGAAGCAAATGCCCAAGGCGGCTGACATGAGCAGGCTAGTCTAAACCACAGTTTTTTCAAAGGCGTTCTTACAAATATACAGTATTCTTGTGATCCGCCAATCCCGGTCCCACACGTAGCCTTCATAGTGTGGTTCTCTCCTTTGGCTGCACGTTTATACTTTTTGTTTATTTATTTTTTATTGGATTTTTATACCATTTTTCTAAAAAAAAATCCAAAATGGTGTGCAAAATATAACAACTTGGAGATGTACACAATCATGCATGGGATGGGTAGAGTGGATAGAGAGGTTTTTTTCCTCTCTCAGCACTAGAATCAACTAAAATTGAGGGCTCAATCCAGAGGGCGCCCTTGGGCTGACGCTAGCCGCTTGCACTAGCCGCCAACGTCCCCAGCACCCACACGACAGCACAGACGGGCATCTCCATGTCGGCCGACACCAGCAGCAACGTCGGCCAAGGGCGCTGGTTCCAGGCTGCAGATCGCTGCGCATGCCCCAGCCTTACTCGGCTGGCACAAGAACTGTTCTGGGCGGAGGGAGGGAGGGACTGGGTGGGCGTGGGGTGGGCCGGGACACGTGCCAGCCCCCAGGCTGTGCGGCCCCGATTTGATACGGCAGCTCTATATGATAATGTTTCAGGAGAGTTTTGATTAGTGAATGTTGATAAAACTGTCCTTTGTGTGAGGGTTTTATTGGTGCATCTGAGTTGTTGCAACTCACAGGACAAGTCAGTTGCTTGTCAAGATTGACCTTTCTTGTAGTAATGAAATCTGCTGAAACCTTTTAGAGATGGATCATGCTGAGACATGCACAGTTTCTATCATGAACTTCGTTTCTTCCTTTTTCCTCATGCCAGTTTCCCTCAATTCCACTCCACAGTGTCTCAGATATTTTGGAAAGGCTAGCTGGTAATATCTGCAAATGTATTGATCACTTGTTTCATAAATGTTAGTGGTATTTATTTAATAGGATTGTATCCCTTTCATGGATCACTGCCTTGTCGTGGCGAAGGGGCTTGAGTAGCTCAATGAAGCTGTGAGCTATGCCATGTAGAGTTACCCAAGATGGACAGGTCATAGTAGAGAGTTCTGACTAAACATGAGTTGCTGGAGAAGGAAATGGCAACCCACTCCAGTACTCTTGCCAAGAAAGCCCCATTGATTACAGAACAAAAAGGCTAAACGATATGACACTGGAAGATGAGCCCCTAAGGTCGGAATGTGTCCATTATGCTACTGGGGAAGAGCAGAACACGAGTACTAGTAGCGCCAGAAAGAGTGAAGCAGCTGGGCCAAAACCGGAAGGAAGCTCAGCTGTGGATGTGTCTGGAAGTGAAAGGAAAGTACGATGCTGCAAAGAACGATGCTGCATAGGAACCTGGAACTTCAGATCGATGAATCAAGGTAAGCTAGATGTGGTCAAACGTGAGATGTCAAGGCTGAACATCGGCATCATGGGAGTTAGTGAACTGAAATGGACAGGAATGGGAGATTTTAATTCAGATGACCATTACATCTACTATTGTGGGCAGGAATCCCTTAGAAGAAATGGAGTAGCCTTCATCGTGAACAAGAGAGTGGAAACAGCAGTACTGGGGTATAACCTCAACAATGATAGAATGATTTCCATTCGGATCCAAGGCAAACCTTTCAACATCATAGTAATTCAAGTCTACGCCCGAACCACTGATGCTGAAGAGGAAGAAGTTGACCGTTTCTATGAAGACCTACAACACATTCTGGAATTAACACCCAAAAAAGATGTCCTTCTCATCATAGGGGATTGGAATGCTAAAGTAGGCAGTCAAGAGGTAAGAGGAATAACAGGCAAGTTTGGTCTGGGAGTACAAAATGAAGCAGGGCAAAGACTGATAGAGTTTTGTCAGGAGAACACATTAGTCATAGCAAATACCCTTTTCCAGCAACACAAATGGCGACTGTACACATGGACTTCACCAGATGGTCTATACCAAAAACAGATTGATTACATTCTTTGCAGCCAAAGATGGAGAAGCTCTATACAGGCAGCAAAAACAAGACCTGGAGCTGACTATGGCTCAGATCATGAGCTTCTTATTGCCAAATTCAGGCTTAAACTGAAAAAAGTAGGGAAAACCACTAGGCCCTCCATGTATGACCTAAATAAGATCCCATATGAATATACAGTGGAGGTGACAAATAGATTTAGGGGCTTAGATTTGGTAGACAGAGTGCCTGAAGAACATTGGATGGAGGTGTGTAACATTGTACAGGAAGCAGCAACTAGAACCATCCCAAAGAGAAAGAAATGCAAGAAGGCAAAGTGGCTATCTGACGAGGCTTTCCAAATAGCTGAGGAAAGAAGGGAAGCCAAAAGCAAGGGAGAAAGGAAAAGATATACCCAACTGAATGCAGATTTCCAGAGAACAGCAAGGAGAGATAGGAAGGCCTTCCTAAATGAGCAATGCAAAGAAATAGAGGAAAACAATAGAATGGGAAAGACTAGAGATCTTTTCCAGAAAATTGGAGATGTCAAAGGACAATTTCATGCTAAGGTAGGCACAATAAAGGACAAGAATGGCAAGGACCTAACAGAAGCAGATGAGATTAAGAAGAGGTGGCAAGAGGAACTCTATAAGGCCGATCTAAATGTTCCTGATAACCACAATGGTGTGGACAGTGAGCTCCAACCTGACGTCCTGGAGTGTGAAGTCAAGTGGGCTTTAGAAAGCATCACTAACAACAAAGCTAGTGGAGGTGACAGCATTCCAGCTGAGTTACTCAAAATCTTAAAAGGTGATGCTGTCCAAGTGCTGCACTCCATATGCCAGCAAATTTGGAAAACCCAACAGTGGCCATAAGACTGGAAAAGATCAGTTTACATTCCAATCCCAAAGAGGGGCAATGCCAAAGATTGTTCAAACTACCGCACCATTGCACTCATTTCACATGCTAGCAAGGTGATGCTCAAAATCCTACAAGCTAGGCTTCAGCAGTATGTGAATCGAGAACTACCAGATGTACAAGCTGGTTTCCGAAGAGGCAGAGGAACTAGAGATCAAATTGCCAACCTTCGCTGGATCATGGAGAAAGCAAGAGAGTTCCAGAAAAACATCTACCTCTGTTTCATTGACTATGCCAAAGCCTTTGATTGTGTGGATCACAACAAACTGTGGCAAGTTCTTGAAGAGATGGGAGTACCAGGCCACCTTATCTGTCTTCTGAGAAACCTGTATGTGGGTCAGGAAGCAACAGTTAGAACCAGACATGGAACAACTGATTCGTTTCAAATTGGGAAAGGAGTACGACAAGGCTGTATACTGTCACCCTGGTTATTTAACTTATATGCAGAGTACATCATGAGAAAGGCTGGGCTGGGTGATTCACAAGCTGGAATCAAGATTGCTGGGAGAAATATCAACGACCTCAGATATGCAGACGACACCACTCTAATGGCAGAAAGTGAGGAAGACCTAAAGAACCTTCTGATGAGGGTGAAAGAGGAAAGTGCCAAAATTGGCTTGAAGCTCAACATTAACAAAACTAAGATCATGGCAACCGCTCCCATCACTTTGTGGCAAGTAGAAGGGGAAGAAATGGAAGCAGTGACAGACTTTATTTTCCTGGGCTCCAAGATCACAGCAGATGTGACTGCAGCCATGAAATTAAAAGACGTTTACTTCTTGGGAGGAAAGCTATGGCGAACCTAGACAACTTAATCAAAAGCCGAGACATCACTCTGCCAACAAAGGTTCGCCTAGTCAAAGCGATGGTTTTCCCAGTAGCAATGTATGGCTGTGAGAGCTGGACCATAAGAAAGGCAGAGCGCTGAAAAATAGATGCTTTTGAATTATGGTGTTGGAGAAGACTCTTGAGAGTCCTGTGGACTGCAAGGAGTTCCAATCAGTCAATCCTACAGGAAGTCAAGTCTGCTTGCTCCCTGGAAGGACAAATGCTGAAGCTGAAGCTCCAATACTTTGGCCACCTGATGAGAAGAGAGGACTCTTTAGAAAAGACCCTCATGCTGGGAAAGATTGAAGGCAAAAGGAGAAGGGGCGGCAGAGGATGAGATGGTTAGACAGTGTCACTGAAGCAATGAACATGAAATTGGGTGAACTCCGGAAGCTAGTGGAGGACAGGGAGGCCTGGCGTGCTGTGGTCCATGGGGTCACGAAGAGTCAGACACCACTTAGTGACTGAACAGCAGTAAATACATATTTTGTATGTCTGGTTGTCTTTTGGTCATGTTATACTTTATGTATAAAACACGCAACTGCTCAAATCTTTTAGTAGCTTTGAATTTGTTTTGAGTCACCCTAATGTGACCGAAATAAAAGATCTTGGTTCATTTATCTTGTTGTTGTTCAGTCGCTAAGTCGTGTCCGACTCTTCGCGACCCCATGGACCACAGCACGCCAGGCCTCCCTGTCCTCCACTAGCTTCCGGAGTTCGCCCAATTTCATGTTCATCGCTTCGGTGACACTATCTAACCATCTCATCCTCTGCCGCCCCCTTCTCCTTTTGCCTTCCATCTTTCCCAGCATGAGGGTCTTTTCTAAAGAGTCCTCTCTTCTCAGGAGGTGGCCAAAGTATTGGAGCTTCAGCTTCAGGATTTGTCCTTCCAGGGAGCAATCAGGCTTGACTTCCTGGAGGATGGACCGATTGGACCTCTTTGCAGTCCAGGGGACTCTCAAGAGTCTTCTCCAGCACCATAATTCGAAAGCATCTATTCTTCGGCGCTCTGCCTTTCTTATGGTCCAGCTCTCACAGCCATACATAGCTACTGGGAAAACCATAGCTTTGACTAGGCGAACCTTTGTTGGCAGGGTGATGTCTCGGCTTTTGATTAAGTTGTCTAAGTTCGCCATAGCTTTCCTCCCAAGAAGTAAACGTCTTTTAATTTCATGGCTGCAGTCACCATCTGCGGTGATCTTGGAGCCCAGGAAGATAAAGTCTGTCACTGCTTCCATTTCTTCCCCTTCTATTTGCCAGGAAGTGATGGGAGTGGTGGCCATGATCTTAGTTTTTTTAATGTTGAGCTTCAAGCCAATTTTGGCACTTTCCTCTTTCACCCTCATCAGAAGGTTCTTTAGGTCTTCCTCACTTTCTGTCATTAGAGTGGTGTCGTCTGCATATCTGAGGTTGTTGATATTTCTCCCAGCAATCTTGATTCCAGCTTGTGAATCATCCAGCCCTGCCTTCCTCATGATGTACTCTGCATATAAGTTAAATAAGCAGGGTGACAGTATACAGCCTTGTCGTACTCCTTTCCCAATTTGAAACCAGTCGGTTGTTCCATGTCCAGTTCTAACTGTTGCTTCCTGGCCCACATGCAGGTTTCTCAGAAGACAGATAAGGTGGTTTGGTACTCCCATCTCTTCAAGAACTTGCCACAGTTTGTTGTGATCCACACAATCAAAGGCTTTAGCATAGTCAATGAAGCAGAGGTAGATGTTTTTCTGGAACTCTCTTGCTTTCTCCATGATCCAGCAAATGTTGGCAATTTGATCTCTAGTTCCTCTGCCTCTTCGGAAACCAGCTTGTACATCTGGTAGTTCTCGATTCACATACTGCTGAAGCCTAGCTTGTAGGATTTTGAGCATCACCTTGCTAGCATGTGAAATGAGTGCAATGGTGCGGTAGTTTGAACAATCTTTGGCATTGCCCCTCTTTGGGATTGGAATGTAAACTGATCTTTTCCAGTCTTATAAAATTGGGTGTGTGTGTGTATGTATGTATGTATATTTGTATGTATGTTCCAGCATAGCTCTGGAATGCCTGGAGCGATTTACACTAAACTTGGTACACATATGCCTTACACTCTGGAAAGAAATACTGTGGGGGTAAGACACCCTAGCAAACCCTAGGGGTGGGGGTGCGAAGGGGGCGACATGTAAAAATAGTCGAAAACGGCCAATATTAGTGTTGAATCCATAGTTTTTGGGGTCGCTGAGATGAATGGTGACACTCCCGATGCCGTATAAGTCCACGTTTGCCCCCCATCGGCATGGGGGGGTGAGAAGGTGAACAATAAAATGTCCAAAATGACCGACCTTAGTGTCAAATCCATAGTTTTCGGGGTTGCTAAGCTAGAATGCCTGGCGCAATTTACACCAAACTTGGTACACATGTGCCTTAAACTCTGGAAAGAAATACTGTGGGGGTAAGTCCATAGTTACCATAACTATGCAAATCCATAGTTATCCAAAACAAAATCCAAAACAACTCCATAGTTTTCGGGGTCACTAAGCTGATTGGTGACAGTCCCGATGACATTTAAGCCCAAGTGTAGTCGAATAGAACGCGCCCCTAGGGGTGGGGGTGGGAAGGGGGTGACATGTAAAAATAATTGAAAATGATGGATATTAGTGTCGAATTCATAGTTTTCGGGGTCGCTGAGATGAATAGTGACACTCCTGATGCCATTTAACTCCATGTTCAGCCCCCATCAGCATGGGGGTGAGAAGGGGTGAAAAATGAAATGTCCAAAATGACCAACATTCGTGTCAAATCCATAGTTTTTGGGGTCGCTAAGCTGATTGGTGATAGTCCCGATGACATTTAAGCCCAAGTGTAGTCGAATAGAACAAATAGAACTCTGTAACTGGGCAAGAGGCACCTTTACAAGTGGTGTCCTCTTATATTTAGCAGGGGGAGAGCAATTATCCCTCTTCACCCCAGCACAGTGTCTTTCTCGTGGCTGTTGCTGGTGGTGTTCTCCATTCTTTTAGACTGAGAGCTCTTTTGGGACAGGGAGCCATTTAACTTTAATGTTGTTTTTTGCCTGTAAACCGCTTTGTGAACTTTGTGTTGAAAAGCGGTATATAAATACTAGTGATTGATTGATTGATTGTAGAACCTTCTGGAGATTTTTATAAATCGTTATGCCCAGGTCTTGGACTCCAGTCAAATATTTGCCATGTTACCAGGCATAGTCACTGAATACAAGTCTATCGATACTGTAGAAGATGCCTATGAGGTCGTCAATTTCCCATCAGACTTCCTAAACTCACTTGATCCGGCTGGATTGCCACCGCATCGTCTTTTACTTGCAATGGGGTCTTCAAGTATTTTACTATGGAACCTCGACCTGCCAAAACTTTGCAACGGCACAAGGCTGTGTGTCAAGAAGATGCTGGGTACTGTAATTGAAGCGACAATCTTAACAAGAAAGGGAGAGGGCGAAACAGTTTTTATCCCACGGATACCACTCATTCCGACGGATCTCTCTTTTAACTTTAAGAGATGGCCATTTCCAGTGAGACTTGCATTCTCGATCACGATCAACAAGTCACAGGGGCAGTCTATTAAGTACTGCGGAGTGGATTTGAGATTGCCATGTTTCTCCCACGGACAACTTTACGTTGCTTGCTCAATGGTGGGTTCACCCAAGAATTTATGTATTCTTGCTCCTGGAGGTGAAACTACAAATGTTGTTTATAATCAAGTTTTGAGTTAAATTAATATTATACTGAATTTGTAAAAGATTTCACTTTCCAATTTTTATATTGTACTTGTACTTTTAATTACCTGTACATAACATTACTTTGATTTTACAGTATAGATAGAATTGATTCCTTTTCCTGTCTAATAGAAGCTTGGGATAAGTAAATACCCGGGCAATGCTGGGTAAGGGCCAGCTAGCTGCAAGTATATACTGCCCCTGGGCAGCCCAATCCTAACTAAATCCTCCCGTGCCAATGCAGCAGTGCTAGCGCGGCTCGTGCTTTATCCTGAGGGGGAATTTTGGGTGCTGGAGGCCATTTAATGCCCTGGGGAAAGCTGCAGCAGCTGCCTTGGAGCAGTTCGGACCCAGGCACGGCAAATCGCTGCTGCAAGTTTGCATTGCCCCATGTTGGCAAACTGGGCCTGGGAAGCGGGGTAGGGCACAGTGTGCCTCTCTGTGCCCCCCCGCCCCCGAGCCTGATCCTCCTGTCCCCATGACTGTCCCCATGACTGCCTTGCCCCATTACCCCCTCTCCACCTTTCCCCATTGCTTGGTGTGGGATTTTCCATGCACAGCACTCACTGTGCCGCAGTGTGCTTTGCGACGTGTTTGCCACAGCTTGCCTCAGAGGAGCAGTTACTCTGCAGGCAGAGAGGCACCATAGGATTTTGTCCTAAGTGTGTCAAATTGACCGTCCACATTACCCTACAGTCACTTAATTTGTGCTTTATGAATTTGTCATAAAATGATCGTTTGCTTTACCACAAGAAGAGCAGACAAGTCATCTTATGAGGTGAAGATTAAACGGTGAGGTTCACAAGCGTCCTCTGCACCGAAAACAGAGTGTGATAAATGTGTGTCGAGGCCACTTCCCGCCCGCTTGAGAATGTGTGTCTTGTTGTATTCAGTCTAGTTCTGAATGTTTGCAAAGCAGGGAATAACTGGAAACACTGATTCCCCCCATGGTCCCCCCATGAAGTGCCTGTGGAGTTTCACAGCATGCCCACGTGGCTCTGCTTCTTCTGCCCCAGCCCCATTGGAGCAGGGTGTGAGTGACGCTGCGGCTGCTTCCCCCTTCAGAAGAGGCAGGGTCTGCGGAAGGAAGGAAGGAAGGAAGGAAGGAAGGAAGGAAGGAAGGAAGGA
>JAJKFI010000057.1:5083840-5106058 GCA_029204185.1 Lerista edwardsae | reverse complement strand
TATGTATGTATGTATGTATGTATGTATGTATGTATGTATGTATGTATTTTATTTTATTTTATTTATATCCCGCCTTTCTGCCCGTGGGCACCCAAAGCGGCTTACAACATTAAAATATAATAATACAATAAAATCAGTATATAAGACAATTAAAAACAATAGTTAAAACAATCTTAAAATAATCAAAATAATTAAAAATTTAAACAACCAACCCTGTGGATCCTAAAAAATACAAAGAAAATGTAAAAAACCAGTACAGTATTTACTTTCTGTTTCTGATACTCACTGATATAGTTTTCACTTCTGATGCTTCATTCTGTTACAGCAGCGATTTTTAAACTCAGGAGTTTGAGAAGCACAGTAAATTCTTGCAAGCGAGGAGGGAAGGCAGTGACATGACCCCCAGGCCGCAATCACAACTTTACATAAGAACATAAGAAGAGCCCTGCTGGATCAGGCCAAAGGCCCATCTAGTCCAGCTTCCTGTCTCACAGCGGCCCACCAGGTGCCCCAGGGAGGCATAAGACAACAAGATGCTTGCATCCTGTTGCCACTCCCTTGCACCCAGTACTCTGAAGTAGCCTACTACTAATGTAAGGAGGCTACAACCCATCATTGCCTGTAGCCCACAATGGACTTTTCTTCCAGAAATCTGTCCAATCCCCTCTTAAAGGCATCAAGACCAGATGCCATCACCACCTCCTGTGGCAAAGAGTTCCACAGATTAACTACCCGCTGGGTAAAAAAGTACTTCCTTTTATCTGTTTTAACTCTCCCAACCCTCAGTTTTAGTGGATGCCCCCTGGTTCTGGTGTTTTGAGAGAGGGAAAAGAACATCCCTTTATCGACTCTATCCCTTCCATGCATAATTTTGTATGTCTCAATCATGTCCCCCCTCAGGCGCCTTTTTTCTAGGCTGAAGAGCCCCAAACGCTGCAGTCTTTCTTCATAAGGGAGGTCAACCACATGACAATTCAAAGCTCATCATAGTTAAGGCATAAGGGAGTTATAGAAGACTCATTCAAATGCTCTGTTTTGTTTCAGTCTTGATAGGCTTCTAAGATCTCATTTTTAAATCTAGGGTTAAATGCAAGTGAACTGCAGGTGAACTAGTATCAGTTTTACATTAGTCTATTTGCTTCCGTCTATGAAGGCTATGGAGGACGAAGTGCCAGATTTTTTTTTTAACCAAACTGAGACCATATTTTATATTTTTTAAAATTTTGCTCCCAACTCCTCTGAATGTCTGCAATAAGGCTGAAGCTTCTGGACTACATACAGTACATTGTATGCTAGTTAAGTTCTGTATATTAAAACTGTCATAGAAAGAAAACCAATTTCAAAAGGTTCCTAAAATAATGAGAGTCTGGCTGCGTGTTCGTTGCTTTTTTCTACACATCTGGGCCCTAGTTCAGGCTGCCATTCTTAATCATATTTTAATTTTCAAATAAATTGCTTTCATTATCCTTTCATTTACAATACCATGTGTGCATTACTGCTCATTAATGTTTGTCATCTACTATTCTGAGACTGGGGTTTTAAATAACCATAGTTGCAACACAGTAATTAAAGATGATCCATGTTGGTTTTATAGAAATTATTATAAAATGTTGAAAAACACCAGACCCAAAGTGCAGCTAGAATGAATAGAAATATGTAGACACTTCTTCTCATACACACTTGTGTTTATGAAAAGAAAGGTGACTTAATAGTTATTATCTAACCCAAAGACCCACATTATTCTACATTCTTCCATTAAGCTATATTACTTTGTTCTAATTGACAGACCTGCTGGTTCTGTTCTTAGTATATCTTCCTGACACTGATTTGTGCATTAGTCCAATCTCATGTATCCAAATAGTCTGGAAAGCAACTGAAAACATTCAGGTAATTAAATGTTTGGTTAAGCAAGGATGATGTTTATGTGAGCTTGTCTTGACATAGTGCTGCATATGAACATACAGGGAATTTATGTAATTGGGACAGAAAATGGACATCTGGCTTAGTAAGTGCGTGCATGTGTATGAAAGAAAACATTTGGCATCCCACATGAATTTTCTCACAAAATACTATGAAAATAATTGGACTGGTCCCCTTACAAACTGCTTCAACATTGTAGTAGAATTCAGAAAACTATTTCCCCTTTCACAGGTAGGAGAAACAGAAGAAACAAGCATACACAATTTTACAGATTAAAAGTGCAATCCTAGCTTGGAGTTAAACTGGTGCAGCTAGGTCAGCAAAGTTTGGCTGGCGCAAGGGACACCATAAAGTATGTTTGGACTGCTCTTTGAGGCAGAGAGGCCTGCACACAGACGTACGCCATCCCCCCTGATTCTGAGAGTTGTCCAAATGGGCTTTTTGATTGCCTTTGTGCTGTGCAAACTTTGCTGGCCTAACTGTGCCGACCTAACTCCAGGTTAGGATTGCGCCCTAAAGCTAGTGTTGCAATGAGAGCTGTAACGGAAGCCTGAGGGCTCAATCCAGAGTTTTCCAACACGAGCGGTACGTGTGCATAGTTCATGCTGGTGTCACAAACGTAAGGCTTGTACAGCACAGGTGATAAGCTCTTGCTGCCTGGGCTGCAGCCCCGCCAGCCCCTCGCCAAAGTGACGCTGGTGAGAGGTACGTTTGTCCCTTGCTGGTGTTGCAGGGATTCTGGGTGGGGCAGGAGGGAGCTCCTGGGTGGGGGGAGGGGAGGGTGGGCCTGCAAGTGGCTTCCGTCCAGGCGGTGGCTTCCATCATAAGAACATAAGAAGAGCCCTGCTGGATCAGGCCAAAGGCCCATCTAGTCCAGCTTCCTGTATCTCACAGTGGCCCACCAAATGCCCCTGGGAGGCACGAGACAACAAGATGCTTGCATCCTGTTGCCACTCCCTTGCACCCGGTACCAGTAGCCCACCACCTTTGTAAGGAGGTTGCACAATCCATCATTGCTTATAGCCCATGAAATCCGTCCAATCCCCTCTTAAAGGTATCAAGACCAGATGCCATCACCACCTCCTGTGGCAAGGAATTCCACAGATTAACTACCCGCTGGGTAAAAAAGTACTTCCTTTTATCTGTTTTAACTCTCCCAACCCTCAGTTTTAGCGGATGCCCCCTGGTTCTGGTGTTTTGAGAGAGGGAAAAGAACATCCCTTTATCGACTTTATCCCTTCCATGCATAATTTTGTATGTCTCAATCATGTCCCCCCCTCAGGCGCCTTTTTTCTAGACTAAAGAGCCCCAAACGCTGCAGTCTTTCTTCATAAGGGAGGTGCCCCAGCCCCGTAATCATTTTTGTTGCTCTCTTCTGCACCTTTTCCAGCTCCACTGTCCTTTCTGAGATGCAGCGACCAGAACTGTACACAATATTCCAGGTGTGGCCTTACCATCGATTTGTACAATGGCATGATAATATTGGCTGTTTTATTCTCAACCCCCTTTTTAATTACCCCAAGCATGGAACTGGCCTTCTTAATTGCTGCCGCACACTGGGTCGATACCTTCATTGAATTGTCCACCAGCACCCCAAGATCTCTCTCTTGAGCTGTCACAGACAGCTCAGAACCCATAAGCCTATAGGCGAAGTTTTGGTTTTTTGCCCCAACGTGCATCACTTTACATTTGTCTACGTTGAAACGCATCTGCCATTTGGCTGCCCATTCCCCCAACTTGGAGAGATCCTTCTGGAGCTCTTCACAATCCTTTCTGGTTTTCACCACCCGGAAAAGTTTTGTGTCATCCGCAAACTTGGCCACCTCGCTGCTTGTCCCTGTCTCCAGGTAATTTATGAATAAGTTGAAAAGCACCAGCCCCAAGACAGATCCCTGGGGCACTCCGCTTTTCACCTCTCTCCATTGTGAAAATTGCCCATTGACCCCCACTCTCTGTTTCCTGGCCCTCAACCAATTCTGGATCCATAAGAGGACCTGCCCTCTTATTCCCTGACTGTGAAGTTTCTTCAGCAGCCTTTGGTGGGGGACTGTGTCAAACGCCTTCTCAAAATCGCCAGATCTTACCTCTGGCAGAGGTCCAAGCAGCCTGACCTGGGGCTGCTCGACTCACCGCCGGCAAAATAGCCAGCAGGTGCCTCGTTGCAGGCGTCCCCTTCTCCTGGGAAGACCTCAGCGGCTACCTGGCTGCCACTGGATGCCGTGGAAGCCTTTTGGCTACTGCTGCGCCCGTGGTGGCTAGGCAGTTCTGGATTGGGGACGATGGTCCTTCACAGAACTTCCTTAAAGTTCTGTTTAAACTTCTTTAAAGTTACCAATCACAGAGATTTGTAAAGAGACAAGAGAAAGATCTGCGAGAGGGAGCCTCTGAACCATGTGCCTCCTCAACAGTGCAGGTTGGTTCTCTCATCTGTGCGAATACCACAAACCATCTAGATTGAATTACTGTAACTCATTCTACGTGGGGTTTCTTCCGAAGCCAGTTCCGAAGCTGCATTTGGTGCAGAATCCGGCCGCCCGTGTGGTTGCCGGAGCACGTCAGTTCGACTCAGTCGGGCTGCCTCTCTGGTAACTACACTGGCTGCTGATTGGCTTCCAGGCTGAATTCAAAGTGCTAGTTTTGACTTTTAAAGCCCTTCACGGCTGGGGTCCAGGCAGGTATTTGAGTGACCACCTTCTTCCATGCAATCCTGAGTGGACCCAGGAAGGCAGATTGAGGCTGGGAAGGGGGATGGTATATCAGTGGCACCACAGCCACCAATACTGCCTCTTCCGGGCCTAAATCCATCCTCCTCCCTGTCCCATTCTCCTTTCCATCCCTCCCTGGAATGGAGGCCAATGTCTTGTTACAGATGGTAGCTGTACAGCACGGCTCTCAGCATCTGTATTGACACTGGTCTTCTCACTGTGACAGCACAGCAGTGTATATTGCAGCTGTCAGATTTCTCCCACGTACCTTCAGACACATATGTCCAAGAGTTCATGTGCACCTCTCAAATTCATTGACAGCCCAATCCTAAGTAAGGCCGACATAGCAGGGCTAAAGCCCATTAGGAGGCAGCAGCAGTGAAGTGCAGGCCAAGGGGAGGTTTTCCCCTTACACCCGCGTAAGCTCCAGTCATCCCAATGGGGCTGCTCGGCTCTGCGCCTGTTGTTTTGCAAGCGCAGGTGCACGTATGCAGGAGTGGCCTGAATCGGGGCTGCCAAGGCTGGGGATGAGGTTTAGGACTTGGGAACTGTGGCCGTCCAGCGTCACAACCCCTGTCTCCGCCCACTGCGCTGCCGGTTACGCCCCCGGAATGCCCCCGGAATGCCCTCAGCGAGCCCAGTGTCGACCGCTCGCCACTACTGCTGCTGGTGGTAGCAGTGGCGCCCGAGCGTTGGCACTGCTGCTTGCGCCGGTCCAGCGCCGTAGTGCCAACACTGATGCGCTTTACAGCACGTTTGTGACAGTGTTCGGCCGGCGCAACGCGGGCATAGGATTGTGCTCTGAGAAAAGTAGCCTGAAGTATGCAGGTGTATCTGCCTATTATGCTAGTGATTCAGAAGGATATGGCAAAACATCTACTACATCTGTGTTCATCTAAGTCTAATGTTCCGGTGCTTTTTATTTATTTTTTAAAGTAAATTAATGTGACTGTGATGCATGTTAAATGTTACAATATGCATTTGTGAATTTGACGTATTCATGCGAATGTTAATTTGGTACTATAGGTGGGCCCGCACTATCTGCGGGTTTGACCTCTGTGGATTTGAAAATCCACAGAGTCAACCTCCGAACCTCACTGGAGCTGAGCTTCAGCCGGGGCCAGATAAGAGGGTGTTCCGAGGCCTGCAGGGTTTCTCTGCGCCACTGACTGTGGCCTCGGCCAGTCTCAGAATGGCCAATGTGACATTTTCATGCTCTTATAACTAGAGGTGTGTGTGTTTTGGTGATTTTTTTCCAGGATTTTTTGTTTAAAATAGCAAATTGCATATTGTGTTTTTTTTCTATATTCTAATGCCAAGTTCTCATTTTTACTACTTTTTGTGTTTTAAGTTACTTTCCAGAAATTAAAAAAAAGATGACTTCTTCAATTAGAAATAATAGTGTGGCTGCATCTGCTGACACTGTACCACCTACCCAATTTAAGGGTTATTTTGACTATACCCAATTTTCTTCTTACATACTGATTAAAAAACCTAATCCTCACATAAGATGCAACCTGACAATATTAAGCAAAAGTAATACAAAAGAAATATTGATTATTTATTTCTCAAGGAGAACGGCAGAAGCTTCCATATATACACGTGGTCTCATAATTAAGGTTTACATTTTTAATTAAATGTTTCCACATTGTAAAGCAGATTTTTAATGAAGTATCAGTGGAGGAAGCAAGAACTTTCCTGTGCCCAACCTGAATTGTGAAAGGAGAAAATTTAGACTGCTATCCTATACACATTTTCCTGGGAGTAAGTCCTATTGAGCAGACTGTCACTTACGTCTGAGTAAACGTGCATGAGTGTGCTGTTAGAGACTACATGAGTAACAATCCGGTTGCAAACCACTATCCTCTTGTGTAAAGAAAGAAGTTATAGATAAAATCATAACAATGCTGATTTAGCACGCACGTTCATTATTACAATTGGAGCAAAACATGTACAAAGATTCCAGTTTGTCCTCCTAAATGCCATATCTACTCAGACTGCCAATGCAACATGCAGTTCAGAAATGGCTGTTTGTCTAAAGGACATTAGTAATGGCAATAAATTGCAAAGCATTTACCTAGGAAGGTTAGAAGAACCTTCTTTATGCAAATGAATATTTTTTCCCTTTTTGTTTTTGTGGTATTAGCATGAGCAGAGCAGAAAATTACTCTTTTGGGGAGCTGTAGTTACAGACTCCCCAGATAAAGACAGGACTAAAAGGCTTCCTTCCTCCTTCCACATAATGTGCCATTGTCATTTTGTGCTGCTTATAGCCCTCAGTGTCACAGCTTTCTATTCTTGTCTGAATAGTCAATGAAACATTAGGAAGCTGATAAGGGAAGCCTAGCCTGTTACTTGGCAACAGCTGTTGAGCAGAACTGAGTGCTGCTGATGGAGGAGATGAGCCGCCATAGATAAACCTCCTCCCTTTGCTGCCCTGCTGCTGCTTATCTTTCCGCCCTTGCCAGGTAGTGCCAAATATGACTGCAGCAGGGAAGAATTAGCTTCACTGTGGGGGCCAACTTTGCATGACATGTTTAGGGTAGCGCCTTAAAAACCTTTGCCTCTGTTGAACTGTGTGCATGCTTTTTTCCAGGTTTCAAAGTACCATAAACATTTCTGTTTGGGGAAGAATGTTTATCCAGGTTATGATAAAAAAAACATTTATGATGTTGTCCTCTTCCAGCTGTAAGCCTTGAGCCTGGCACCTTTCATTTCACAGGTGGTCCTGTTTGTGCTACTGAGACCTCTCCAGATTGATGGCTTTTGGGATTCAGAGAAAAATTGTGGGACGAAAGTCACATCAATTGGCTTTGCTTTACCTTGTCTCAGCCCCAACGAATGAGAAATGAATATACACCATTCAATTGCTCTAAAGCAGTGGCATTCCAATTTTTTAGACGGGGGCCCACTTTTTAGAATGGCACTCATGTTGGGACCCACCAGAAGTGACGTCATTAACCTGGAAGAGATGTTGTGGCAGGAAGTGATATCATCAAGCAGGAAGTGCTGTCATTGTAACGTAACAAAATGACACTCCTGAAATGCAAGTTGGCATTCTCAGACTGCAGCAATTGTACAACCATGAAACATTCTTGATAGAAAGCAAGATGAGGACAAAATATGATGTAAAAGCACTGAAATAAAAATTAAAAAGCCCTCACTTGAAAATTCAAACTGTTAACACTCACAAAAGGAATATAACAAGAATAAGGTCTGCAGTTTCATATGAAGTATGAGTCAAAAATGGTGCTTGAAAGCTGGTGTTTTATTTGTTTTTAGTTTCAAATGGATTCAAATTAGAATATAGGTTAATAGTCCAGTTTATGATGTAAAAATCATTACAACAGGGCTATTCCACTGAAGCATAATTCAGATTTTGAGAGCAGCTGTTCCCCCCCCCCAGGATACTTTCAGCTTGTTGAAATCTCATAGAAATAAATTGGTCCTTATAAATTAATTCTTAATGTTATGTTCTACTAGTCCAATTGCACTGTCCTTTTTATTATAAATGCAATATCTGAAGTAATTACTGAATTAAAACAAGCAATATGAAGAATAGCATGCTAATTAAACTTGTTGCTTTTGAATGGTTTTCTTTGGATCACTGTGTACCATAAAGAACAATAAATGCACCCATTTTTGTTTGTTTTTGAAGCCTAAGGCTGCAGATGGCCAGAGGGTATTATGAGCACCTAGGTTCTAAATTAGTCTTTTGTATGGAAGGGAGATAGGTAATTTGAATGTTTGAACTCCCCCCACCCTGTCTGTCTTCTTCCCACACAGGAAGCTTGTCTTGAAATGAACAATTCTCTAACTAAAGACTAATTAGGACCTAAATTAATTAGAAGGTTTGATATGAAAAGAGTTTGATGAGAAGAGCCTGTCATTTTAGACGAATGGAATGGAGCTAAATAAATTAGGTTCCATTAATTTCTCATTGTTGTGTGAGCAGCTCTCTTTTATTGCATTCATTAGAGGGTACTACATTAAACTAGCCTTTGCTGCCTATTATCGATTCAACATTCATTTGCCACTACATAGCTCTTGTATTAAAAGAAGGGAAAAAATTTTCACTGTCTCTGCAAACAGCAATTCATGTTTTCTTTGCCCTCTGCTTTTCATTAGTAGTATTTCTTTATTTATTCGCTATTCATTGCAAGAAAGTAAGCGTTAGACCAAAAAGGAAAGTGAAGGAGTTTGTAAGGGAAAAGTGACCAATAAGGTGTCCAATGTCTCCTTTGATGCACACACATTTGATATAACATTTATATAGCTGGACATATTAGATGGTATTCTATGTCCCGTTGAAACTGATGGAATGTAAATCAGCCTTAACCAATCTGCTTCCTCATGATGGGCAGCCCAGTCCAGCATAAAGTCCCCCCACTCTTGTCCAGAGGCGCTGGCATGGGAAGACTTTGGCCTTCCTGCTGGTGGACCTGAAGGCTGAGCTGTCACAAGGTGCTTTTTGGCACGTTTGCAGCAGCTGTTGCCAGTGGAACGCACGCTCAGCCGGTGCTGAAGGGGGAGAGGATGGTGCTTTCGTTTGATAGGAAATCTTATCACGTTAGGGGTGCAATCCAAGGGTGCCCGACGGCCGGCTTGAGTCGGCCCTGCAGTGTCATGAAAGTGCCATAAAGCATTTCCGCACCAGTGCGAGGCGCGCAGAGCCGACACAAGCCGTTCCGTTGGCCCTGCAGTGCTGGCGCACACCCCAGGGAAGCCACTCCTGTGCCAGCCGGGTTCGGCTGGCACAGGGGCTGTTCTTGGTGGGAGGAGCGCAGGATGCCCGTCCCATCGCAGCTTAGGACTGCGCCCTAAAAATAGAAACATTTCATAATGGAGTAGGTATTTCATGTAACTATATGACTTCTTATTTTATTATTTCCCCCCCCAATTCCCTCTTTTTCCCCTCTCCAGATGGAGTGTTTGGAAGGTGTCAGCAGGTACCAGTGATAGACGTATACAAATACGAAGTTTCGCCACCCACCCTCCAGCGCTTGAGGATTGTCTTAGAGAAGCTGTTGCACAGAGGTACTGCAGGATTGTTCCAATACAATACGGATGTATTGATTCACTGGTGTAGAGGGATGACATTTTTTCCAGAGCTTGAGGCAGAAACTGTTGCTTTCAGCAGATATATTTTACGAGATCCGTACTCTCTGGGTTAAAATTGCTGCTTTGAAAAATGCCCATACAAATCTGTCCAAGGTGGTATTTTAGTGGATTGCCATGTTCTTAATTAAGGGAGGGTTCAATATATAGTTGTCAGAAATAAACATTTCTAATGATAATACATCCATTTGTTCATGGATATATATAGATATATAGATGGCAATGTCTGCAGTTGATTCATTCAAAATTGACTGGTTTGTTTTATTCGGATATCAAGTTCTTTCCAAGGACCTGGGTGTAAAGAACTAGACATGGGGAGGGTAGTACGTGTCTTCTGCACGGCTGTAGCAAAGTAGGAAATCACTGTGCTACAGGGGTGCAAGGTTCGAGGAAGTCCGTGCACTTAACAGAGACTTCTGCTAAGTACTCGAACTTCTGATCTTTCTGTGGCTAGCCATGAGTACAAGTACAAGAGTACAAGAAAAACTTATGCAAATAGGAATTCTGCTAAAACACCACCAGCTCCAATTATCCGCTGACTCAAGCCTAGTGGAGCTGCTAGGCTGAGTTAACCAGCATTCAAGGTACCCCCAAAACACCAACCTCACTTAACCCAGAGGTGGTAGCTTGGGAAACCTTAGACAAAACCTGCAGTAGTTCCTGTTGCAAACAGTAACGGGCCTGAGGGCGGCTTGGATTTAGCCAATACCCTTAAGAACCTCCCCCCCCCCAACATAACTTACACTCAAGCTAATAAGCTTGAAAAGACTTTATTAAAATAACAACTCGGTTGGTTACACGGCCCGAAGGCAAACATAAATGAGATACAACGCATAACAAATAAAAACCAAGAAACCTAGGCTTCTGTTCTTACTGAGACTAACATTGCTTAATACACTAAGTTGCCAAACTGATGTTACCCATGTTGCGTTGTTGGAATCAGGCAAGCTGCTCTCTTCTTCCCAGCAACAACTAAGCCATCACCTGGAACAGCCAGAAAATGCTGAACAACTAACAAGGCCTATGGGCGAATTTTATAGCCCTTAGAGTCTCTCTTTCCAATTAGGGGCCAGTTGTCTTTGCCTGGTAACAGTGGAAAGGTTACAGGTGATGATTTACAGCTGTGGAGGAATTTGGGAAGAGGCAGCTGGCACCAAGATGTCCCTGAATCTACTGCCTTACAGAGCCTCCCAAAAAGTTCCCTGGGCTAACTGATAAGGCTTGAGGGTTCTGTGTCAAGTTGATTTCATGCTTTGGCCTGTTTTAGCTCACTGACTTACCCAAGATGGAATCTATATTCAAAAGATGGAGTCAGGTCTTTAAAGTGGCGTTATATAGCCCAATAGGGCCTGCTTTTTACACTGGGATGCCTGGCTTTTATTCTATTTTGATATTTATAATTTTAAATATAAATATAATATAGTTATTTATATTAACGTTGCAAAATGTATGCTGAATCTGTCATCCTTGGCAAGTGAGCAAATAAGTGGAAAATACTTCTTACAAAGTTTGTATGGGTGATGTGTGGGATGCTGCTTTGAGAAAAAAACACCTATCCATACTTCTTTGGGTCATCAGATTTGCTCCACTGTAGGTCATTGGATTCTGGCCAGAAGATACAGAGCATTCTGTACTGTCTCTTTATAGGAGCATCTGACTGGTATATCCAATTGCTGGATAACTGACTATTGTGGTTTGCAAGACAATTCATTGTAAGACTTGGACATGGAACTGACAGTTCATTCACTTTCTGATTACACAAAGTCTAGTTTCTTAGGACCTCTCTAATCAGCTTTCCAGTGCTGGTGTAGCTGTGCCAATGGAGCATCTGCTGCATCCTGTGGGGGGACATCGTGGTGGCGTCCTCAAGGTGTTCCCTTACTTCGGGGCTGCATTATAAGTAGCATCTGCGCTGAAAAGTTGGATACGGTGGGCCCTCATCCAACTTTGCCTGTTAAAACTTTCTATCTTCCCTTTTTGTGAAATTGACACTAGTGGTGAAATTACTGTGATGTTTGTGTAACAGTCACTAGACTTTTCCTGTTCACTTCATCAGGGTTCATCAGCAATCAGTTTGTGTGAGCAAGCAAGGCAGTGAGTCAATATATCCCATAAAACAGATGATACTGAACTCTAATAGCAAGGAAGCAACAATCAATTTCAATAGCTGTTGTTGTATCTGTTGATGGATTTGTGTGTCCTGTTCCTCTCACTTTATCTGTTGTTTTAAATTCAAAGCATCATTATATACAGTTTATATTCTTCAAAATACTAGAAATGCTTATTATAATCATTAGTAAGTAATGAGTATGTTGATTTTGAACACAATAAAATGATGGTTGCAGAAGAACCTTAGAGATATAAATGCTAAATAATATAGTGAAATTAGTTAATCAAATGCCCCATGACACTTACTCAAAATTTTTATTTTGCTGATCAGAGTAGCAGGCCTGATTCTCGTTAGAAGGTATTTTCTTTTTTTCAAAACGTGACTGTCATTCCAATATTTCTGCATGTGTCATGTTTACCTGAATGTGGCAAAGAAGATGTGTTTATTATTACATTTATTATGTAGAGGGAAGGGGAAGAGGGGCTGGAAAGACGGCAGGCTGACCCAGAGGAGGAGCACATAGTGGCCTTGAAAGGGGCTGAAAGGTAGTCTACAAATAGTCCTATGATTCCTCTTTTCTTTCCTTGCCTTGGTCTGTTCACACCCGTCTATAAAACCTCAGTCAAAATAATTCACTTTTTGCTCCATGGTTGCCCTTATTTCCTGTTGTAGCCTATCTGTGATTTCCACTGCTTCAACTCTGCCACCTGCACCGGAAGTCTCCTGCTCTTGAAGAGCTCTGCTCATTCCCCTTTTCTGCCCCTTATGCCTGAAACGTTCCCAGAACACCTACAGTGGTGTTATCCTACCGGTACGCTGGGCGGGACATCCTGGGTGATCAGCAGCCCGTCCGTTGCATACCACAGCATTAATGTACACAATAATAAGCAGTAATGTACACAAGCGGCATAACTGGTTATGCAAACGGCATAATGCTGCGGTATGCGATGGGCGGGCTGCCAATCACTCGGATGTCCCGCACAGCGTACCGGTAGGATAACACCACTGAACACCTATATGGTGCCATGTCACTCTCTTCCTTTCGTTGTTCATGGCCACTTTTTACATGAGCACCTCCTGAGAAAAGGCACACCAGACAGAGCTTGGGTTGAAGTTTAGCTTTATTTAAAAATACAATTCTATGCCGCAAAGCTTTTCTATTAAAGGGACAATATATTTACACTAAATGTCAAACATTTTTAATAAACCTTACTTAGTTAGATTTGTTAGAGAAAAAAAGAGCGCACACACACACACACACACTCCAAATGCCACTACATTGACAGCACTTCATCCAAACAGGAGAGACAATTTTGTATAGGTTACTGTGTAACAGAAAACATTTCACACAACAATGCTGGAGGCTGAGGTTGTAAGACAATATTTTTGTCAGGTTGCTGCTGCTTTAATTGGCTGGTGCTGCTTCACATCTTCCTCCTAGTGTTGAACTTTTCAAGTAGAATGATGGCTAGTGACAACAGAAGACAGTTTGAGTTATGATGAAATAAACTCCACAACACAAACCCCAACAACCCTGCAAACTCTGCAGCAAAATATCCATGTGGGCAGTACTAATATGTGATAAATTTTAACTAGAAAAAAAATTCAGTTGACTATATAGATGTTCTTTATAGCTACTGTGTTATGTTGGGGGGGGGAGGTATAACTGCCCTCCCCTTAGGTAGCTGCCGCTGCCACCAGCCCAGGCTTCACACAACAAAAAGGAGCCCCTGGGCAAACCTGCTCTAAACAAGGAAACCAGAATTGAAGAAATAAAAGCCAATTTTATTAACATACATTAAAAGTTTACAAATAAAATTACAGAGCCTCTATATTATAAAATCCAAATAGTAAAATACAAACTAGGAGGCTCTTGCCCACAAAACTCCTCCCCAAAACCCTCTAAAAGGCTCTAGTAAAAGCCTCTGATTATAAATTAGCTAAGAGGAAACTCAAAAGAACAAACAAAACACCTACAGAGTTTACCTCTGACTAACTATAACCAGCTATCAGTGCTTTCCTTATACTCACAATACACAGTGAGGTTAACCTTCCTTGCAAGCAGCAAAAGGGTTCTGTTCCCTGAGGCTTTTAACTTTATCCCAATGACACTAATCGCCCTCACCTGAGCCATTTTACACCTGAGTAGTCCTCTTCCAACCACTAATACAAAGCAAGGTCTACATGAAACCACAGTTTCATGATATACTGCATACATAGTGGTTTAGTATGGTTTGGTTTTTCTCTCTCTGAGTCATAAATTAATGTACCAATCCAGAGGTTCTCAAACTGGGGATAGTCAAAATGCATAGGATATTGCATAGGATGTTTTGGTTTTGATTTGGATAAGTTTAGAGTTAGTGGGGGTTTGTTAGTGTGTTGGTATTATTTATTAGTTTAAGTTGTATGTGAGAGCTTTTGAGCCGAAGTAAAATTCCATGTATGGCCAATAAAATTCTATTCTATTCTATATTGGTGGCAACCTGGCCGCCTGTAGCCACCCCTTGCCTCCCCCAGCACGCCTGCAGGGAGCCTTTGTTTCTGGCCTGTTCCTCCCACTCTCGAAGGCGTTACTCCCCCCCGTCTGCCCATCACTCGCTGTCTGCACCAACATTCCAGGGCTGGAGGAGCCAGATAAGAGGAGCTGCTGTTGCACAGCCAGCACAGCTCAGCATTTGTGGCAGTAGCCCCACAGCGTGACAGTCCGTGACATCACAAACCACATTGTGCTGCTGGACGACAAATTTCAGCAGCACAAACGGGGGAATGGAATTGGATAGTACGTTTATCTGTAAGGTCTTTAACAGCCCAATCATATGGTTCTCTGGTGTCTACTGGTACAGGGGCGCCAAAATGGCAGCTGCTGTATCCTGTGGCACCGGGGAATCAGTCAGAGGTGGGATCAGATCTGTGCTGGTCTCCACGGCTTGGGGGGCCTCTGCCACCACCCCTACCCCCATTCCGGCCCGATCCTCCCCTGTTCCTCCCTCCCTCCACCCTTACCGCAAGGACACCTCTAGCAACCAAAATTCCCTTGCGGGGTCAGTGGAGCTTGGGCCAGGCCACTTCATTCCCGCACGGGGAATTAGATTAGATTGGGCTATGAGATGCATCTCCTTAAAAAAAAACAAACATGAATACTGTATGTAAACTTTTATTTTGGGACACAAATGTCCAGGATGCAAATAAACCAGACACAAACATCCATGGAAACCAGTAACTGGCAGCACAAGCCTATGCATGTCTGCTCAGAAGTCAGTGCCATTGTGTTCAGTGGGGCTTTACTCCCAGGAAAGTATGCATAGGATTGCAGCCTGGGACACAGTCGTTCAGGGTGCAAATATCTTTTTTTAAAAGTTTTTTATTTTTATTATAGAAGTGGGAAATACGTAGGTGGGAATAAAGACACAGGTACACAATAGGTACACATTGATTGCAGCATATTCTCTTATCAATTTAGTCAGTATTTGTATATGATCTAAATAACATCACAAATAATACTTCTAGATAACTCTAAATAACTATTTATATACATATACAAATCTTGATGATCTTCCTTCTCCTATTTTACTCCATATTTTTAGGGTCTACAACCTACTAAGCTCAATTTTCAATGTAAACTTTACTAATTTACCATGTAAGTTCATCTCTATATCCTCTCTTCTAGCCAGTCATAAAACGGCTTCCAATATTTTTGAATTTTCTCTACATTTCCACCATTCATTCTTTCATTCAGTTGATACATCCATTTCTATTACTTCCGAATTTTTTTCAATTACTTGATCCACAGTTGGCACCTCTTCATTTTTCCATCTCTGTGCCAACAATAACCTTGCAGCTGTATTTACATGCATAATAACATATTTTTTCTCCTCATCTTGCACACTTGTCACAATATTAAGGAGAAATAATTCTGGCCTAACTGGAATCACACATTTCAATATTTCTTGTAACATACTTTGTATTTTACGCCAAAATTCTTTTGCTGTTCCACAGGTCCACCACATATGAAGTTCCCTCTTTATCTTTACATTTCCAACATTTATTTGAACAGCCCGGATACATTTTTGCTAATCTATCCGGTGGTAGATACCATCTATAAAACATCTTGGACAGATTTTCTGTAAAGTTTGTTGATTTTAATATTCATTGTCCACATCTGTTCCCAGTCGTCTAAGGCGACTTGTATCCAAAGTTTCTAGACCACTGTATCATTGCCTCTTTTACTGTTTCATCTTCCATTTTCAATTTCAAAAGAAATTCATACATCTTTTTTACATATTTACCTTTATCATTCAACAATAATTTGTCAAAGTCTGTCTCCTTGTTGAAACCTATCTTTGCGTCTGATTCTTGATTTAACTTGTAACTTTGACCACCAATCCAGGATTATTCCTTTACTCTCCAATTCCTCTTCTTGTAACAATTCACCCTTCTCATTTAATAATTCAAAATAATTTCTATTTTGATCTTCTCTCATCCAGTCTGGTTTTACTGGTATTTCCAAAGGTTTTATCCATCTTGGAAGTTTAGTATAAATCTTATATCTTATTTGGTCCCACGACCACAGTAAAGATCTTCTTGGTGCATGACGTTTAACATGTCCATAATATTTAGCTTCATCAGGAAAGCATGCCATCCAATCTGCAGATCACGTGCCTCTATATTTAATAGTCTCTCATTTCGTAAACTAATCCACTCTTTAATCCAATCCAAAGGATTAAATATCTTAGTACCGCTTTTAATATAGAAAGTGGAGATAGCTGCCTAATGACAGTAGGTTTACTGGGATGCAAATAATTGGGGCCCAAATAAACCGGATGCAAATGTCCAGGGACACCAAAAACTAGAACACATTTGACCAGTACACAATTGTCTATGATGCAAATATACTAATACCCAGATGTACTGTACCTATTAGGTAAAGTGGGAGGTATATCTTGCCACTGTGACAGCCTATTTCTGCCCCTCCATTCCCAAACCATGCATTGAAATTTTGGGTATGGAAATAGAGGAGTGGTCTTAATATGTGTAGTATGAATAAGTAAAAATCTGTTTAGCCAACATACTTATAAAGGCATTAAAGTGCAGTTCATTCCTATCCCACCTTATATTGATAGAGTACATTTGTCTGTGATGATTAGTACCAATATTCTTCTTCATGAGGGGTCTTTTGGGGTAAGTTGTGTGTGGAGCTAAGTGCTAGGCTAGTTCCACATGGGGCAGCTCTGGTGTGGGCCAGGGAGTAGGTGTAGGGATTTTTGATACGCAGCCTGAAGTAAGCAGAACCAGAGGGGGATCAGTACTGATGCCTTGATGCTGGCTTGTAGTCCTTCGGACTCAGATACCCTCAGATGCTTTCTGGCCTGGGGTTGGGGTAGTGCAGTTCAGCTCCCTCAGCCGCTTGGGGTTGGCACTGATAAGCTTGGGCTGCCAAGAGATAGCTTGGAGCTAGGGTAGAAAAGCTTTTCCAAATCCACCAATCTTGGGTGTGGATTGGGTGCGTGTGTAAGGGCAGTAACATATTGTTCCCCAGAATCTCCAACATTCTGGGGAACATTCTGAAATTATTTTGGTCCTTCTTCTTCTGCCTTACTGGTAGCACTAATTTTTCTAGGGCACTGATTCCCAAACATTTTAGCACTGGGACCCACTTTTTAAAATGACACTCTGTCGGGACCCACCTAGCTTTATGAGACTAAAAAAAGGTTTCACTTTACCAGCTCCTCCATGTTGGTTTCCATCAGGCTCAATATGTTTTCCTTGTCAGCTATCAGCTTGTTGGGTTCATGTTGAAAACCTGGTTGTGACCAACTGGTGGGTCACAGCCCACAGCTGGAGAATTGCTGCTCTGGAATCGGAGCGTTCCCTGCATATTCTCAGAGTGATGGAACATAAAACAAGCAGCTGAACAGAAAACAACGCTTTACACTGAGGATGCTGGGTAGATGTGAATTTGCCCTTGTCGTTGCGGTTTACATTTAGTAAAATGGAGAAAATAGTGCCAGTCTTTTAAACATGAATTTAAAAAAGTTTTGAAATTGATTAATGTCACTTCCCAAATTCCTTGTGTCTCCAAGGGAATAAAGCGTTATTACTAGATTACCAGTTCAACTATGCGCACCATTCACAACAGAACTAAAGTACACACGGGGGACAGGAATGATTAGCAAAACATTCCCATTTACACTTTGCAGAATATTTTGCATCTCGGAATGCTACCACTTTCAGCTCATTTACATGGCAGAGACGGATAGCTGCTTTTTGAAAGCTGTAAATGAGGTTTTTCCCTAATAGTTTTTACTAACCATAGATTATGCTCCCAAGGCCTAAAGCTATTTGCAGCATCCATCATCGATATTACTTAATGAGAGTTCATACAATTTGCCTTGAGGGTACAGTATTTGTATGGTCCTCTTACAAATGCCTGCATGATATGCATAATTTATACACACGCACAGAGACGTAAATAGATAAGCGCGCGCAGAGAGAGAGAGAGAGAGAGAGAGAGAGAGAGAGAGAGAGAGAGAGACTC
This sequence comes from Lerista edwardsae, assembly GCA_029204185.1. Lineage (NCBI taxonomy): Eukaryota > Metazoa > Chordata > Lepidosauria > Squamata > Scincidae > Lerista > Lerista edwardsae. Next base: position 5,087,670 of record JAJKFI010000057.1, on the reverse strand, counting down.
TCATCCTGCAAGGGTAACAAACGTGGAGCTCCTAGTGAGCCAGGGACTCCAAGAATAAGACGCATCTTTGCCATAGCTAAAGAAGTGCAGGGGGGTGCAATTGCATCGGGCAATAGGCTTTATGGGGGAAACAAGCTGAGCTTGACAGTAGTGCCCAAAAGGATGAAAACCTTGGTATATATGAATAATACCAACATGTCACCAGGCCCAGATGGTATACACCCAAGAGTTATTAAGGAACTAAAGAACAAAGTTGCTGACCTCTTAACTAGAGTATGCAACTTGTCCCTTCAAACAGCCACGGTGCCAGAGGATTGGAGGATAGCCAATGTCACACCAACCTTTGAAAAAGGGAGAAGGGGGGACCCTGGAAACTACAGGCCAAAGGTCTGTTCCGGGTAAGATGGTGGAAAGCCTCATCAAAGGTAAAATCCTAAAACACGTAGAGGAACAAGTACTGCTGAAGGGAAGTCAGCATGGCTTCTGTAAGGGTAAGTCTTGCCTCATGAACCTTTCGGAATTCTTTGAAAAGGTCAACAGGCATGTGGATGTGGGTGAATACCACCAAAGGCTGCTGAAGAAACTTCACAGACAGGGAATAAGAGGGCAGGTCCTCTTACGGATTCAGAATTGGTTGAGGGCCAGGAAACAGAGAGTGGGGGTCAATGGGCAATTTTCACAATGGAGAGAGGTGAAAAGCGGAGTGTCCCAGGGATCTGTCTTGGGGCTGGTGCTTTTCAACTTGTTCATAAATAATCTGGAGACAGGGATTGGCAGCGAGGTGGCCAAGTTTGCGGATGACACAACACTTTTCCGGGTTGTGAAAACCAGAGGGGATTGTGAAGAGCTCCAGAAGGATCTCCCCAAGTTGGGGGAATGGGCAGCCAAATGGCAGATGCGTTTCAACGTAGACAAGTGTAAAGTGATGCACATTGGGGCCAAAAACTAAAACTTCACTTAAAGGCTTATGGGTGCTGAGTTGTCTGTGACAGCTCAAGAGAGAGATCTTGGGGTGCTGGTGGACAATTCAATGAAAGTATCGACCCAGTGTGTGGCAGCCATTAAGAAGGCCAATTCCATGCTTGGGGTAATTAAAAAAGGGGTTGAGAATAAAACAGCCAATATTATCATGCCATTGTACAAATCGATGGTAAGGCCGCACCTGGAATATTGTGTCCAGTTCTGGTCGCCGCATCTCCAAAAGGACATAGTGGAGCTGGAAAAGGTGCAGAAGAGAGCAACAAAAAAGATTACGGGGCTGGGGCACCTCCCTTATGAAGAAAGACTGCAGCATTTGGGGCTCTTCAGCCTAGAAAAAAGGCGCCTGAGGGGGGACATGATTGAGACATACAAAATTATGCACGGAAGGGATGGTCTTTTCCCTCTCTCAAAACACCAGAACCAGGGGGCATCCGCTAAAACTGAGGGTTGGGAGAGTTAAAACAGATGAAAGGAAGTACTTTTTTACCCAGCGGGTGGTTAGTCTGTGGAACTCTTTGCCACAGGAGGTGGTGATGGCATCTGGCCTAGTTGCCTTTAAAAGGGGACTGGATGGATTTCTGGAAGAAAAGTCCATTGTGGGCTATAGGCCATGATGGATTGTGCAACCTCCTTACATTAGTAGTACGCTGCTTCAGAGTACCGGGTGCAAGGAAGTGACCACAGGATGCAAGCATCATGTTGTGTCATGCCTCCCTGGGGCACCTGGTGGGGCTGCTGTGAGATACAGGAAGCTGGACTAGGTGGGCCCCCTTTGGCCTGATCCAGCAGGGCTCTTCTTATGTTCTTATGACATCACTTCCTGTTGTGACATCACTTTCGGGGCATCATTTTGCCTTTGGCACCAGGCTCCACTTTCATTTAGTTGTGCCACTGCCTGAAGCTAGACAACTCCACTCATTTCCTTTTTAGAATCTAATTGGACTCTCTAATTGGACAACACAACTTACATTGGCAAATTTATTTTCCACCTTACTACTGCAGCATGCAGTTCAGCACGATAGTCTGCAGTTCCTGACTATGGGCTGTAATTCAACCACTACAATGGTTGAGAAATGGTGAGAGCCGGATGCAAGGGCGGCAATGGGGCTTGGCGGTACTTACGCTGTGGAAAGATGCTCTAGACACCGGCTGTTGGTTGTCAGTGCCTTTATACTCGTTGAGCCCTGTTGCTTCACAGGACTCGATCACAGTCTATAGCGAGCAGTGCCGTGGCTGGCGTGCTCACAGGTCTGGTCCTGGCTGCCCGCGTAGAGTGGCTGGGTCACTTTCCTGGCTGTGGGGTCCTTGGCTTGGCAGGTCCTGTTGGAGGGTGGCCGCTTCCCTGGGGCCGGATCTTGCCTTGCTGGGTTGGTGGCCGGGGCGACTCCTGCTCTCGGTCCTGAGGCCTTGGCCCCTTACAGGGGTCCTGTCGTGAGAGGGGCCCCTGCCGGGTGGACCGGTCCCCCTTGCAGGAGATCTCCCTGGGTGTGGGCTCAGAAGCCCATATGGGTAACGGTTGTGAGCCTCCCCCCATGTCCTTTTCCCCAGCTGGCCGGCCAGAGACTGACTCTTCAAGCCAAGCTGGGCTTCCTTTAAGGCCCAGGCTCCATGTCCGGGCCCTGCCCCTTCCTCCCTGTGATCTCCCGAGGCTTCCCTCAAGGCCTTCCCCTGCACCGGTGTAGGGCCTGGTCCTGGCTCCTGCACCTGCCCTCCCGGCCAGAGGTCTGAATAGGCCCTGTTCCTCCCTGGGTGTAAGGGCCTCCGGCCTCCCGTGGTTGGCGAGGCCTCCTCGCTTGGCCCCTTCCCCGGATCCTGGTGTCTCCAGGGGTCACCCCTGGCAAACCCCCTCTGGCTGCGGTTGTCCCAGTCCTGTCTGGGGCAGCAGGACCGAACAAGCAAGTTAAACAAGTTAAAATCCCCTTTTTGAACTGTGCTGGGAACCCAGTGAGCCAGTGCAGCTGCTCTTACACCAAAATTCTATGCTCAAACTCCTGTGATGAAGCAGGTGGCTGCACTTTGAACTTTCTAGCTTGTCTTCAAAGGCAGCACCCCTCAGAACGTACTACAGCAGTCAAGCAGGAGCTTGCTTGTTTGTGTCTTTGCTGCCTCCTGCTTTATCCACCCAAGGCACTCACCCAGTGGTTTGCAATGGCAAATCATCTCACACAGCAAGGTCTGCCCGGCAAATTTCACCATGTGGTGTCTCCCCATGAGTCAGTAATGGCTCAGTGCTTGCACAAGGGACTACTTTACTTTTTGTCCACCCAAAAGGGACCCAACAGAACCCACAATGTTAAATAATTTCCAGGAAAAACAACAACAGTGGAGAAACAATCATTTTTTAAATAAATCCAAAAGCAAGATCAATATTAGAACAATATTGGGCTATTACTCTCAGATCATCGGAAGGGGCTCTTCTGACTGTGCCGCCACCAGGAGAGGTGAGGGGGATGGGCGGCTAGGAACAGGGCCTTCTCGGTGGTGGCCCCACGGTTGTGGAATACCCTCCCCTAAGAACTACGAACTGCTCCCTCTTTGGCAATATTTTGGCGGGGGTTAAAAACGTTTTTATTCAAACAAGCTTTTAATTGCTGACATGCTGGCTGGCATTTTAGATTGCAACTATGGGATCCATGGGGCCTGCTCTTTTTAAATTTTAAATTATTTTAATACTGTTTTAATACTGTTTTATTTGTCTTATTTTACTGTTGTTCTATTTTAACGTTATAATGTTTGTCATATTTTTATATTGTAAGGCACTTTGGGTGCCCATGGGGTGGAAAGGTGGGATAAAAATCCTATAAACAAACAAACAAACAAACAAACAAACAAACAAACAAACAAACAAA
>JAJKFI010000057.1:5039905-5061482 GCA_029204185.1 Lerista edwardsae | reverse complement strand
GAGAGAGAGAGAGAGAGAGAGAGAGAGAGAGAGAGAGAGAGAGAGAGAGAGATGCCAGAGGACTGAGATTCGGGAACAGATTATAAAGAAGAATTTATGTGAGCACCTAGAAAATAAAATCACGGGGTCATTCCAGAAGCCAGCAGGGGTGTATCAAGAGCCAGTTATGTCAGAATGACTAATGGTTGGTAGAATGACCAGTCTAGTCGCTTGCGGGTGTGCTGTGGACAGAGTGCAGGTGGGTTTCAGCAGAGCCTTGGACAGGGTCTCCCACGATGTCCGTGCGGAACAAGTGGCTCCCTGTCACCATGGAAAGAGAGATCCAAAGGGGGGCAATGTCTTGGGCCCCATTCTACATTTTTCCTACAGCCCCATTTTAGCTAAATCTCTGCAGGGTCATGCAGCTGCTCCAGCACAATCTATGCTGCAGCCTGTGGGGGAATTTTGACGGCTGGAGTTCTCCTTGGTAAGAGGACATGTGTCCCCTTGCCCCAGGGAAAGGCCCAGCATCCCCTGTGGGGCAACTTGCACTCCCTGGTGCAAATCTGAGTTGATCCGTAGCAGATTAGGCCAGGAAGGCACACTTGACAGTTTCATTTATTTGGTCTGCCAATGGAAGGGGGCGGGGGGGGGCAGAATAGGATTGGGCATGAGATCAGCATGAGAAGGCATGTCGTCGCGGTAAGAGCTGCCGGGCACTGGCACAGTCTGCCTCAAGAAGCAGCAGGCTCTGGCTTGCTGAGGATTTTTGACCAGAGCTAGGTGGCCCCCTGGCAGAGACGCTGCGGCAGTTGCCTGCACTGGGCAGGGAATTCAACCGTATGACCTCCAGGTCTCTTCCAACAATTTAACATTCTATCGTCACTAATTGATTTATGATTGCATATTCGACAATGCCTATAATTGACTAGTTTAACCTTAGTAGCATGCATTTAATAACACCACCACCACCCCGATAATTTACCTCCAGTAGAACTGCACCCTGACTTTATGGGCCAGCTGAGGAAGAAAGTGGGATGGAGTGGGTGGTGGGCGGAACAAGGAGGCCCCAGGGATGGGGACAGGGGTACATTGGACCGAGCAGAGGGGCAGGGTTAGTGGCAGCCGGACCTGCCGAAACCTCCGCCCCCTTCCGAGACCCCGTCTGCCTGCACGTGGCAGCAACATCACTGTCACACATCTGAACAGACCTGTCCAGTCGGCATGGAGACAAGGGAACAAACACTCCCTTGCCCCAAGGAGGCCTCCGTATGCCCAAACTCCCCTGGGAGATACAGCAGTCACCGTGTTGGCCCTGCGGCATGGGAGTTGCGGTGGGTTAGGTTGTAAGGTTGTGCATGGTGAGACTGGCTTTAGTCCTTTAGCCTCAAACAAGTTTTATGTACACGCTTTATGCGCTCTTTTGTGAGTGCTTGAATGCAGAAGAATCAAATCCTCTGTGTTCTCCATCAGCGGTAGCCAAACTTGGGACCGCTGCGCACCACGAAACCCCTCCCCATCCCGAGCGGCACTTACTGTTCCCATGGAAGCGCTGCGCCATTCCCACGCTGAAGTGGTGGCAGGGACGCTCTGGCACCCCAGAAGGCTGTGCAGCAGGATGCCCGGCATCGGGGCCACTGCCTCGCCTCCCTCCCACCAGACCAGCTGGGAAACGGAGCAGGGCCTCAGCAGGCCAGGGCTTGGAGAGCAGCAAGCGCCAACAGCCACGTTCTCCTTCTTTTGAATTAGAAAGCAAAACCTGACTTTTCTTTGAAAACTGCTGCAGGTCCAGCCCCTATATAATGTATAAATCATTATGAACAAGGCTTGAAAAGAATCTGAATCTTCTCTGCCCTTTATACACTCTGAAAGCTGGAAGTAGTGACGCATCTCAGATTCAAAGGCGAAAAGGGAAACAAGAAAGGACCCCAGAAAGGGCATCACAGTTCAGCTGCACTTAGCGAGTTTAAACAGATTTGGAATGAGTCTGAAGTACACATTATCCGGGTCTTATTTCTTCTGCAAAGAACCTGATTAACAAAGACATTTATACTACATTAGGATCTGATCCCGTTCTCTTTTTTGCAACCAGTGAATACATCCCCCCAACATGGCATGTAAGACCCCTATTTCTGAATGGTGTTGATAGTTTATTCTCCTGAATATGAATTCAGTCTTCAGAAGTAGCAAAAGCTTAAGTCACTTTGGCTGATGAAAGCACAATACAGCATTTGTTTTTATAACGATTCTATTCCCTTGGCTGGTGTGCTGATGAGTTTCTCAATGTCTCTATTAGAAACCTTTGTTTTCCTAGGCACTCTTGGTTATTAGAATAGTTTGCTTATTTAGGATAGTTTGCTTTCCAACACTGGAGCAGCAGCACCAAACAGCTCCTGCTGGATCCTTTGCTGTCTCTGAGTAGGCTGGAGGTCTCCTCAAAGCAGGAGGACCCACTCTGTCTCACCTACTGACTTACTTAGTACTTCTCCTTCCACCTTTTTATGGCTGTTGTTGTTGTTCAGTCGCTAAGTCGTGTCCGGCTCTTCGCGACCCCCTGGACCACAGCACGCCAGGCCTCCCTGTCCTCCACTAGCTTCCAGAGTTCGCCCAATTTCATGCTCATCGCTTCGGTGACACTGTCTAACCATCTCATCCTCTGCCGCCCCCTTCTCCTTTTGCCTTCCATCTTTCCCAGAAGGAGGGTCTTTTCTAAAGAGTCCTCTCTTCTCATGAGGTGGCCAAAGTACTTGAGCTTCAGCTTCAGGATTTGTCCTTCCAGGGAGCAATCAGGCTTGACTTCTTGTAGGACTGACCGATTGGATCTCCTTGCAGTCCAGGGGACTCTCAAGAGTCTTCTCCAACACCATAATTCAAAAGCATCTTTTCTTTGGCGCTCTGCCTTTCTTATGATCCAGCTCGCACATCCATACATTGCTACTGGGAAAACCATAGCTTTGACTAGGCGAACCTTTGTTGGCAGGGTGATGTCTCAGCTTTTTATTAAGTTGTCTAGGTTCGCCATAGCTTTCCTCCCAAGAAGTAAACGTCTTTTAATTTCATGGCTGCAGTCACCATCTGCGCTGATCTTGGAGCCCAGGAAAATAAAGTCTGTCACTGCTTCCATTTCTTCCCCTTCTATTTGCCAGGAAGTGAGGGGAGTGGTTGCCATGATCTTAGTTTTGTTAATGTTGAGCTTCAAGCCCATTTTGGCACTTTCTTCTTTCACCCTCATCAGAAGGTTCTTTAGGTCTTCCTCACTTTCTGCCATTAGAGTGGTATCGTCTAGGGCACTCCTTTGATAATTGCATACAATTTGGTCAGGTTTGCAGCCCAATAAGCAATACTTCTTGGAACAGTTTAATAAACATGCTTTTCAATTCAATTTAGTTTTGCTGAATTGTTGACATGGCCACCATGACTGGGGTGGGAGGGCACTTTGCCTACCTCAAACGGGACCTGTTTGGTGACTTGTCTTAGAAAAAGAGCAGGTTTACCTTTTTGCATATCTGGGTGTAACCACCTAAACAGTGCTACCAGTTCTTCCAAGTCATTGTAGTGATGCCAGCACCTTTATCATTCTAGCTAACTTATGACGGTATGGCTTTTCTAAACCTGTGGAACAGCAATGATGCCATTCAGAAGGTGAAATAACCAGGAAGCTTCCCTGGCATCACTCCAGCTGTTCAAGGGCCCCCCTGAATGTACAGTATCTCAAACCAGGGATTTCAACAGCCGGATCGGGTGCCTGGGTGGAATGTATTCTCTTTGAAAACATCCTTGGGATGGCAGGATAGTTGGAACTGGAAAAGGGGCAGAAGAGAGCGACTGTAGTGAATGATTACTGTGCAGTGGCACCTCCTTTCTGAGGAAAGGCTTCAGCATGTGGGGCTCTTCAGTCTAGAAAAAAGGTGCCTGCGGGGGGACTTGATTGAGACATACAACGTAATGCATGGGGTGGATAGAGTGGATAGAGGGAGGTTCTCTTCCCTCTCTCACAACACCAGAACCATCCACTGAAATTGTGTTGGGAGAGGCGGAATGGATAAAAGAAAATACTTCTTTACCCAGTGGGTAATTAATCTGTGGAATTCCTTGCCACATGAGGTGGTGACGGCATCTGGCCTAGGTGCCTTTAAAAGAAGATTGGACAGACTTCAGGAGGAAAAGTCAATTGTGGGCTATAGGCCATGATGAGTTGTGCAACCTCATTACATTAGAATTAGGCTACTTCAGAATGCCAGGTGCAAGGGAGTGGCCACAGGATGCAGGAATCTTGTTATCTTGTGTGCTCCCCGAGGCATCTGGTAGGCTGCTAAGAGATAAAGGAAGCTGAACTAGATGGGCCTTTGGCCTGATCCAGTGGGGCTCTTCTTGTGTTCTTATGACCTAATAGAATGGAGAGAGAGAGAGAGAGAGAGAGAGAGAGAGAGAGAGAGAGAGAGAGAGCATCTTTGAATACAGCCCTTCTGTCCAATTCACTCTATTTTTGCCTGTTCTTGCCTCAGGCGTTGCTTCATGCTTTGGTTTATTCTGTGTGTGATGATCCTAATTTCAGGCTGCTCTTGTTGTGTACCATAATGTCCTTTTAAGGAAAATATGACTTTTGTTGACTTTTTCTAGATAAAGTGGGTTTGAAATGCTTCATCACGCGCTGTTCTCTTTTTCCCCCCGTTATGCTTTCATTTTTATCTCTTTTCCTCACAAATGAAAATATGGAAAAAAAAAACACTCCTAATAATCATATAACAAAACCATTATGCCTGGACAGATTGTAAATTGTTACAATTTTTCATTTCCTCATTCTGAAATAGATTGCAAATTCTAATACCAGATAGAGCTGGCCATTTTATTATCTTTATTAAGTTTACAATGACATCTTTAGCATAATTCTCACTGAGGGCAGGTCTAGCAGAATAGTAGGACATTATTTTAAGGTACTATCTCTACTATCTCAGTTCACGCTGCATCACTGTGGCTGCAATCCTATACAAACGTTCCTATGAGTAAGCTCCGTTGAACACTATGGATTTATTTCTGAGTAGACATGCATGGGCTTGGGCTGTGTGCAGTTCCATGCTTGTGCAACCCCCTTCACTTTTTCTCCCTTTTACCTGAATGTTTCAGGATCATGTTTTAGATGCTCTGTAGACTGCTCAGATACATGCTACGTATGAAGGCAATCACAATTTTTTTCCCTAATGTATCAAAAAAGGATTGAGGCAGGATCATGCCTGCCTCACACTGGCTGTAAAGAACTGAGCAAGGTAATTCCTTTTTGTCGGTTTACATCGACTTGTGCGTTTTTAAAGGTTTGCTGGCTCTTTTGGGGGGAGGGGGGAGAGTCTTCTGAGAATTGTTCCTGTTTTGTTATTGTCTGTGTTTTTGAACCAGATTGTTAGATATTTTTAGAGCTGGTTCTGGCAGAAACTCTATTAAAATTCGCGTCTGAACACCCAAGCGCCACAAGGGCAAAGGAAGCGTCACTTGTCACCAATCCCTGCCGAACATTTAAGCAGAAGTGACATTTACTGGAGCTTGTTTGGAAGATTTATTAACGTATTATATCCTTGGCAGGAATAGCTGCTTCGGTAAACGTTATGCTCTTAACTCGTAACCACAGACTTAAACGCAGGAAGATGCAATAAGCGCTTAGCTGCCAAAGAGAAAGCAAATATTCGGGAAGCGCTTCGTCAGAGGTGTGCCTTCATTTCTGCCGAATTCGTCGGGGATAAACCTGTCACCTGCTGTGTGGACAGAAGTGAATCCGTGACGTGTTGATGGCTGAGTTGCCTGTTTCAAAGTGGCGATCTTCAGGCCAAGGGCAGCCCAGTCCTCACCTGCACCAGCCCAGTCACGCTGCACGGCTTGCCCTGTATCCAGCGCAGGTTGGGAGGCGGCCGCTGGAGGCCACCTCATGACAAGCAGGTACTTTCCCCCTTATCTCAGGTTGAGCCCCAGCCTGCCCTGTCGGCCTTCTTGGATCTGTGGCAGCTGTTTGGTAGTAATCAGTGGGTCATCGTGCTCGTTCCCTTTCCTCGGAGCTGGAAAGTAGGTTAGGATTGCGCCCTTAAATAAATACAACATGTCCCAATCTGAACAGTACAAAGTAGGTGAACAGTTCATGGCTAATCAGGTTAGAGAACAAAAAATTCCTACTGCACCTTCAAAGGGGTGACCTGTACAGCTAAAGCTATGCCGTTATCTAATTTTTATGACAGTTTTCTAAATAGAATTCCGTTGGTCGGGTTCTTTTTAGTTGACAACTATTGCAGTTATTTAAAACTGCCCCTTCACACTTCACACTCATACTCTCTGGTATTAGCTGAGCATCTAAAAGACTCATTCCCATCATGATGCTACTCTGATTTAATTTCAAGTTTACTACTATTTGTGCAGAAGGCATGCATTCTGCTGTCAACAGCATTGTATTGTGGTTCCTTACTTGTAGTGACATCTGGTGTCTTCATATTGCATTGCAATATTTGTACATGCAAAGAAAACAGTCCAAAAATTAAAATTATGGCATTGTAAAATGTTAACTAAAGATAGATACAAGTTTCATTGTGGCATGAAATATAGGACAATTATTGCCGTAACTGAAATGTACAAGTAAATAAAGATAAATTACAGAATAATCTGTTAGCACCACTCTTTTGTGCTACGCTTAATATTCAGATATTCATGTTGCCCGTAAAATCAGAATGGTCGCAAGTGGAGATGGGTGACTTCCCCTGAGATCACATAATCAAATCAGAAAGTTACAGTGCAATCCTATGCATATCATCTCAGAAGGCAGCCCCACTGAGTTCAATTAAAGAATTAAGAAGTATAGAAGAAAACTCCATTGCAGCCTAAGCCATGCTACATTTTAAAAATCAGCTGTTTGTTTTTTGAGCCAGTCCAAATTCAGAAGTCACGCACCCTCCCATCTCTCCTCCAAACCTTTTCCCCTCTAAACCAAAAACCGGCAGACTCTGCATCAACAGTGCTGCAGCCGCAGTGGGAGGAAGGCCCTTCGTCTCCAACAAATGATGCTGACGCGCTGCATGAGCCCTGTTGCCCCGTAGAAAATGTTATCCCGGGGCCTAATCCTATCCAACTTCCCAGTGCTGTTGCAGCCGCGATGGGGGGGCAGTGATGTCATCCAGCAGGAACGCGCCAGAACGGCCGTTCCTGAACCTAATCAGGGCTGGCTCTGCCCACTTGCGGCCATTCGTCGCTGGTTCCGTGATGGATGTGGCGCAGAAGGCGGCGGAACCAAAGGAATGGCAGCAAAACCAAAGGGATGGGCTGCGGGGCACGGGCGGGCCGCTTTGAACGGTCCCGACACGTGCCAGTCAAAGGTGAGTCCTGGTCACCGTTCCGGTTCTTGGATCTGTTAGATCCCACCACTGGGGGGGGGGCTTCATGATGTCCCACCACAGGATGTAGCACACACCCCATTGGCACAGCTGCATCAGCACCGGAAAATTGGATAGGATTCGGTCCCCCAGGGCTATTTCCCAAAGAACAATGGAGCATACATATTGTGCTGGAATCATGCACTGACCGGGGTAGGGGGGAAAGAGAGAGAGGCGTTCTCCCTTTCTCTCATCACAGGTGAAATGCTACTGCTCATATGGTTTGGAAGGAAGGGGGATGCTTTTGAGAATTGGGAGGCTGGGCTGAGAATTCTTCTCCAGCTCTGATTTAAGCCAAACTGTGCCTCGTAGTGCTCAACTCTTCTTTGACCGCAGGCTTTACAGTCCCCTGAAGAGCATTTCATATTCCTAGGCTTGACCTGAGAGAGCGTTGCTGGCATCTAGCGTTGCTGGTTAACCCCCTGCTTACTGGGCAAGAGGCACTTTTTCAAGTGGTGTTCCTCTTATATTTAGCAGGGGGAGAGCAATTGTCCCTCTTCACCCCTGTGTAGAGTCTTTGCTAGCGGCTGTTGCTGGGGGTGTCCTGCTTTTTTTAGATTGTGAGTCCTTTTGGGACAGGGTGCCATTAACTTTATTATTATTAGCCTGTAAACCGCTTTGTGAACTTTGTGTTGAAAAAAGCGGTATATAAATTCTAATGATTGATTGATTGATCTATAGTCCCAAATTCTTGTTTGACACAAGACTTAAAGAAGCTAAAGAAAAGGGAGAGATCTGAAAAAGCATTACGAGTGGGCTTTAATATTACTTGCAATGAGTTGTATAATCTTTATTCTAATTACCAGTGGATAATGATCAGAGGATAATAACTGTATGGTATGTTGAAACAGTATTTGCCATGTAGCATTATTAATGGCAAACTATAAAAAGCAGGCAGCAGATTATTTCAGCAATAGGCTGAAAAAACATTTTATTTTAAAAAGTAAAAAACTAATGTGTTAAACCTTGCACAATATTCATGTGCAGAATTGAAATTCATAGTTTATTTTCCAGTATATATCCCAGGATTGCTGTACTACTGTGTGTATGGAAACATGAGAAGAAGAAATTTATAAAAGCCACTTTTCACTGTGAATTTGACAGTTAAGTAGATTCCATAACCATAATCTTTCTTATTAATGCTTCTCTCTAGTTTGCCATTGCAAGAATTTCAGATAGGTAACGCTTAGGGTTAAGGCTGTCTGAAAATAAGGAAAAGTGACTTAAATTTGCATCAATATGGAAGGAGGCAATAAAATAAGATTCAAGCTGTTCTGCTACATCAAAAATATGATAATAAGGTTGTACTTTATAGTCAAGAAAGATACCACCTTACCTTGGTATTCAGCCAGTGTTCAAGAGCACCCTTCATTGGTATTGTTGGAGACTAGAATTGTAAGAGCCACTTTTGAAGCTACAGGTTATCTATAAGGTCCATGTTTTTGTTTTTGTTTTTTTCAAAAAACAGATAACTACTGTGATAGTACCTATCTTGATCAGTTCTTGCTTGCTTAGTGAGCAAAACCACCAGCACTTTTCTCTGACACAATATCCTGGCTCTGTAGAAAATACTTGGCTCCATCTAAGCAGGCCTTATGCTTAATTGGGATATCGAATGTTGTGCTGCATGTGTGTCAGATGAACATATTAGGTAGTGCCTTTGACACTGTTAGTAACTCAAGCTTCGTATTTAAAATTCATTAGAGATCGTTCCATGTTATAGCTTTTAAGTGTGGGAGGGCACCTTGTTGTCAGACGCATGTTTTAGGACACACATAACATATGCGCATGGGGGGAAACTATTGCATGTGCAGGAACCAGGTGACTGGCCAATGGCACAGCTCAGTGGAGTGGAATATAAGAAAGAGGGAGAAGAAGATAAAGATTCAGTAGCAATTTTTTATCGTGGAGTGCAGAACATACTAGCAGGGAGGGGCCAGGGCCGGCTTTAAGCCAGTGTGGCCAATGTCATCACATTGGGCCCCGCAGCAGTACAGCAACCAAATCATCTGCTGCCGCAGCCGGGATTTCTATGAACTGTAAGTCAATGGGGTGAGCAGATCAGCTTTACCTTGGGCCCTCTCACCTGTCCCTGCCTCTGAACTGCCCAAAACGGGCCGCTTGGAAGCAGTTGCTGGTGACATGTCTAGAACCTGTTCTGCCTGCCATGACTGGCTTCTCTTGACTACCACTGATTTCTCTAAAGTTTTAATCTGCACAGCAGACCTCACTGGTAAGAACATAAGAAGAGTCCTGATGGACTGGGCCAAGGGCCTGTCTGTGCCAGCTTCCTATATCTCACAGTGGCTCACCAGATGCCTTTGGGAATGCACAAGACAACAGGATATCTGTGTCCTGATGCCACTCCTTTGCACCTGGCGTTCAGAGGCAGGCTACCTCTAAAACCCAGTGGTTGAATACAGTCATCATGGCTTGTAAACCGTGATGGACGTTTCCTCCATAAATATGTCCAATTCCACTTTCAAGCTATCTAGGCCAAGTCATTTATAAATACAGGTGGGCTCACATTATCCACAGATTCGACATCTGCTGATGTGAAAATCTGCAGATGCGGAAACGCCCCCCCCCGGCCCACTTGGACTCTCCAAACCTGAGCTGAACTCAGGTCGGATCAGGAGGGCTTTCTAAGACACACAGAGGCCAGGGGTGGTTGTGTGTGGCCTCTGCGGGTCTCAGAAAACCCTCCACATCTGACTGGAGCTGAGCTCTGGTCAGGTTCAGAGGATGGGGGTGGGCTCAAATTCTGCGGGTTTGAATATCCGTGAAATTTGGTATCCACAGGGGTTCCAAAAACGAAACCTGCACAGATAAAGAGGGCCCACCATAGGTTGAAAAGCACCCATCCCAAGGGGCACAGCACTTTTCACCTCTCTCCATGGTGAAAATTGCTCATTTATACCCACTCTCTGTTTCCTGTTCTTCAGCCAGTTCCTAATTCATAAGAAGAGCCTCCCCTCTCATTCCCTGACTGTTGAGTTTTCTCAGGAGCCCCTGATGTGGCACTATGTGAAATGCCTCCTGAAAGCCCAGCTATAGACAGTAAATGGGTTCACCCACTCCACATGGCTGTTGAACTTTTCAAAAAATCTAAAATTCTAAAAATTCTGAAAAAATAATGAACTATACAACAAATGTGAAAGTGAAAACCTAAACAGATATATGTAAAAGAAAAAATAAGCTTACTGTCAATGAGCCTCATGGAAAGTTGGATGCGTGAAAGAGGAAAAGTGCGTGGACGAAATTTGAAATGTGGCTATAACCAGCGGTGTCATCCTGGCGGAACGGCCCGGTACGCCATTCCATTAGTTCTGCAGACGGGCCCGGGCCGCGCCGCCTCTCCCGAGGACGGGCGAGCTGCTCCTGGGCCCTCCCGCCTTCCCGCGCGTCCAAATCGCTCTGAAATGGAGCAATTCCAGGCGCAGGGAGGCATGGCTGGCCTCCGCCATAGGGGCGGAAGGCTGCCAATCATCTGGGCGTTCCGGTTCCTGGCGCGCCCGGATGACATCACTGGCTATAACTGAAAATGGCTGGAAGAGCATGCGATGGAAGTCAAGGCATGGCTGTACTTGGGGAGTCTGTAGGCAGGTCTGTGGATGGCCCTGTTTCACGTACAAACTGACAGCCATTTAATCATCTCAGTTCAGAATTAGTGTGAAGAACAGATTAAAATCACTGACTTTGGTCTGACTCCATTTTGCAGCAGCCGTGGGAACAGAGCTAGTTAGATGCGCCTTATCTTGAATCTCACTTTGGCTGGGTGCGGAGCAGGACCTTGAGGTTTCGCTAATTGGGAATCTGCTGCAGCTGTGACTCTCCAGTTGGGAGGGGTCAGAGTGAGTGACCGACAATCGCCTCAGGTGACAAGATCATTCCCAGCTGCTTCAGCTGGTCAGAATCTTTGGTTGACTAAGAGCTAAGTTTCAGGTATAAAACCCTGTATGGGGGAGGGGGTGAGCTGCTCTTTGCCATTCCATCGTGGACATCTGATTGTAACAGCTGTGGTATGAGTATACAGATAGAGCCCTTTTATCCGCAAGGCTCCATTCCAGGAACCATCATGGATGCCAAAAACACATTAAATGAAATTCCTTTAAAAAACAAAATATGTGCCATATTTTGCAGTCAGCGTTTTAAAAAAAAAGTTTATCTTACTATGGCAACAGGGCAGCAGCCTTTCTTCAGGGGATTAGAGCAGATTAGTATCCATTAGCTCTGTGATAAGACCTCTTCTCTTCGCCCTGGAGCTAGGCAAAAGTGAGGAAGTGATTAATCACACTTTCCCAGTTGAGGGAGGTGGTCTTATCTCACAGCTACTATTCTGCACCAAGCTCTTGCAGAATGGCTGCAGCCTTGTTGCCATGTTAAGAGAAGCTTTTTATTAAATGCTGACTGCTAATTAATGGTTTTAACCTAATGAGCCCTTCTCTTCTCGCTGAGTCAAATCAGCAGATGGGAAAACCACGGATGAGAAGACTCCGCCTGTACTTATGCTCAGAAGTTTGAAAGTTCCAGATGAGCATTAGGAACAAGTAATTTTAGGAGTGAAGGATTATTGTTCTAGCACTGGGTGTGTAATGTATGTATTTTCTGAAATAACTAAATGCCTTTCAAGTAACCTTAATTCTATTCTTTAAATAAATCATTCTATTATTACAGGCTTGTGTCTATGCAAGTACAAAGGAACTAGATTCATCTAAGTCCAACCTAGGCCACCTGGGACTAATCCTAACTGAGGGTGCAATCCTCACCCTCATAATGGTGTTAGGCCTGCACAGTTAGGCCAGCAGAGTTTGGCTGCCACAAAGGACACCATAATGTATGGTTGGACCATTCTCTGAGTCAGAGAGGCCAGCACACAGACGCACAGCATCCTCTCTGACTCTAAGATCCAAAAGTGCTTTACGGTGGCCCTTGTGCTGGCCAAACGTTGCTGATCCAACTGTGCCGGCCTAACTCCAGGTTAGGATTGCGCACTGGGGCTGGAATAGGCAGGCAGACTGGCATGTGCCTTATCCAGCCTCAGCTAGAAGGCAGCTGTGGCATAACTCAGGGTAAGGGGCCGTGTCCCCTTCCCTGAGGAAAGCTCCAGCCACCTTTAAACTGCTGACGCCAGTCCAAGAGACCTGTGCATGGCTGATTGGGCTGGGGCTGGGGGTTAGGGTCTGGCCTCTGTGCAGAGACTGTTCCCACCCCCTTCCCTGGTCCAGTCCACACAGGCCCTCCCCCCCTCCTGATTCCTCTTTCCTCTTTCCTCTTCCCTCTCCCCTCACTTGTCCGGTGCTTGCTTACCTTCTCCTGGCAGCTCAGGGCCTGGGCACGGCCCTGCTGAGCCAGTGCTTGCAAGAGCTAAGCAGTTAGCTTGTCAGATTTGGGCTTCCCTGTGGCTGAAGCACTGGCTGTTCAGAAGGGGTGGTAACCGCTGCCAAAGGGCAGTTGCCCTAAGGACTCACTCAAATGTCCACCTCTTTTTTTGCGTTTGACCAGTCAGGTGCATGTGTGCAAGAACCTGTACCCGGTGCCTCCCTCCCCCCAAAGCCTGGCCCTGCTCTCTCATGGAGTGCTAAGTCTCGAGATAAAAGGACGCACAAGAACAAATTGGGAACGTGCATTCCGGTCTCACTGGGCTCGTGAAGGCAGTGAGCCAGGCTGTGTAGGATTGGGCCGTGAGACCGAGTGCCCTTGACGATTAGTGTGAGACTGGCTGTTTGCATAGAGGAGATCGGGGGTTAGGGTAAAGTCCAGCTAGAAATCCTTTACGAGTGAGATTTGGCCTCTCAACTTTCTGTTGCCTGTCCCCTTAGTTGGTACAGTAATACTCACAGAGCCAGTGTATCGAAGCACAATCCTACGAGATTGATCTGCTGGAGCAGCAATCCCTGCGCCAGCAGAAGGTGTCACAGGTAGGTAGTGAGGCACCTCACAACTCCCTGCGAGTAAGTGGAGCGTCCTGCGCTGACCCACTGGCATTACACCAGAGGCATTACCAGTGGAGGCAAGTACACCACCGAGCAGCACAAGGGCTGGAAGTGCGGGGGGGGGGGGGGGGGGGGGCAGATCAGGGCTGGGACAGGCCCAGCAGGAGAGCAGAATGATGGAGCAGGCCTCTGAGATACCCTCATCTCCTTCCCTGGCCTTGTGGCTTTATACTGGGCATCCCAGAGTTGCACCAGCCAAATAGCTGGTGCAGATCTGAGGAGCCTTATAGGCTCCTATTTATTAGGGGATAAATATCCCCTTACTCTGAGTAGACCTCCAGCCTCCTCCTAACCTGCGCTGGATACAGGGCAGGCCGCGCAGCCTGTCCGTGCCAGTGCAGATGAGGTTTGGGCTGTCGGTTTTTTACAAGGCAACTCATTTGTATACAACAGGGCATTTTCTCTCTGCTGAATAAAAACAAGTGCTGTTGCATCAAATGATCATATGCATGTGGAAAAGCTGCTATGGAAGAAGCACACTTTCCTATTCCAAAGGACTAGTTAGAAATGTGGCCTTGTGCTGAGATGTTGTCAGCAATGTTTGCCTTTGAACGTGTCTGGCATTGTTTCAAAGCTGTAAACTATAAAAACTGTTGTCATAAATAGGACTGAGGCCATTGGCTCATTTCAAACATTTCATAGATGGGTGCCCATTTCAAAGACCACCACACCAGCTGGTTCTAATTGGCTTGATTGCTGGCAATGTCAGACCGAATGGCTTGTTGCCTTTTTGTGATAGCCGTAAAGGGCATTGCGCCACCAGAACAAGTGTTCCAGTGGCGCAAGTCCCAGTTACGATTGGGCTGAAAATTCATCATGGGGGCATATGAGGAAAGTGAAACGAGGTTTGGGTGGAAATGCAAACAGAAGTTCATTTAATCAAAGCTGAGGGCCACAATAGCTGTGATGATGTTAGTATTTTTGACTCTTGTGTGTTTACATTTCTTGGTGGAAATAGTAGCTCTGGTGAAGTTTAGAATTGGTTTGCAGTGCTAGAAGTGGGAAGGGGTTTTTACCTTTGACCTGCACCATGTGACTGACAAAAGTGTTCCCCCATGGGTGCCATTTGCCTTGGGAGGGAACTTGATTCTGGGGTCACTGGCTTTGTTCCCCTCTGGTGGTCCAGACTGTGGTCCGTCTCCTCTGTGGCCTCAGGCTCGACTTGAAACAGCAACCATGTAAAGAGCAGTTGTGCAATTAACACTAAACTGTACCTTGTTATAGGGACATGGTGGCGCTGCAGGTTAAACCGCTGCTGCTGGGTTTTCTGACCGGAAGGTTGGGAGTTTGAGACCACGCGACGGAGTGAGCTACCGTTGCTTGTCCCCGCTCCTGCCAACCTAGCAGTTCGAAAGCATGTAAAAATGCGAGGAGATAAATAGAGACCACTTCGGTGGGAAGGTAAAGATGTTCCATGCGCCTTGGTGTATAGTCATGTTGGCCACATGACCACGGAAGCTTGTCCTTGGACAAACACCGGCTCTACAGGCTTAGAAACAGAGATGAGCACCACCGCCTACAGTCGGTCACGACTAGACCATCCAGTCGTGGGGAAACCTTTACCTTTTATACCTTGTTTGGCCTGGAGATGACCCTGTTTATTTGTATACCTGTGATCACGAGTGCTGCAACAGTGCGCAGGTTTTAGATCTACTCCAGACAGTTTCTCCGTTTTGAGTCACAAGTTGAACACTATGAACTTGGGTCAACAAACTGAGCTGAAGAGCAACTGGGAAACTGGTACACGAGGGCTGTCTACTGTGGACGAACTCGGTTCAAGCCAGAGAGTCTGGTGAGGACCCGCAATACGCTGGCATTGCAAATGGGACAGGCAGGCTCAACAGCCCAGGCCTGCAGTGCCCCACCTGTCATCCGCACTGTCACGACTCTTTCCCATCTGTTGCGTTTCTGTTGGGAGGGTCATCACGGACATTATTTCCAGGTGCCGCAGGAAGAGGCTGTGGCTGATTTGCCGATAGAGAACTGTAGTGCTGTGATACCGTTTAAAAACCAGGGACCAAAAAAGAATTGGATGAAGACCTCTGGACACAGGCTGTGGGCTCTCTTTGGTGGCTGTCCGCTTCCTTTGACATCCTTTGTACAGGCCTGATGTGCCGGGGTTGACCCTGACCTTTTGCTTCTTGGATTGTGGGGGCTTTTTCACCTCTGGTCTCAGAGTGAAGTTGCATGAGAAGCTTTCTGATTCAGGCCTCAATCCTGAGCCTGTTATTGCCGGTGGTATGTGCGTACCGCTGGCTAAAAGTATCACAGACGTGCTGAAAAGCACATCTGCGACACCTGTGCTGGGCCTTAGTGCCAGGCCTCAATGCAAGCGGATGGGACGGCCAGTGCTCCAGCAGTGCCGGCCGCCAGTAAGCCCATTTGGGATGCGGGGGGGGGGAGGCCAGGAGGAGGTGGGGGGAGGAGCCAGCCCATTGTACTGGAAAAGACAGGAGATACCCTGAGGAGATAGGGGGTGGTATCAGCAATGGCCCCTTGTCCAGGTAAACCAGGGATTATGGGGTTAATCCCAGAACTCCTGCAGCAGGAACACAGCTGCAGGCTGATGAGGGCTCTGGCTCTGAAGGGAGGTTAGCACAGGTGCAGATGGGTGTGGCTGATGAATTAAAGCCTGCCCACTGATTGGCTGGCCTCAGTATAAAGCTGGAGGCAGGAGCTGGAGAAAAGAACCTGGGAAGGTGCTGGAGGAAGGGAACTGGGAAGGTGCTGGACGGATGGATTGCTGACTGATGCGAGTGCTGACTGGACTGCCTGCCTGAAGGATGGACGGACTGATGGATCGATGGATCCTTAAAGGACTGCTAAAGGAAGGCAAGCTTATTGTGGGAAATTATTGGGAACTGTTGTATGGCTGCCACGCCCCTGGAGCCACCAAGTGGAGGAGGCAGTTGTGGCTTGGGCAAGCTGACTGCCTATTGTTTGGTGGTGGAGATTGTTGGTGCTAGACTTAGGGTAGTTTGGAGCTAAGCCAGTGATGAGGGCAGTCTGGAGGAGGCTGGCCAGCCGGTGATCCCAAGCGAAGCTGCTGGGAGAGAGGAGGCCCAGTGGGTGACTGAACCCCCTCCCTCTTGCCTGTCTCTGAGGCCGCTCTGGAGGGAAAACTAGTCAGCCTAGTGTGGGCATTGGGGCCCTTGGGGAGGCCCAGCAGGGAATTTGGCGGAACACCCATCTTATCTCCTGTTTGGGCCCAGGCAGCGTCAAATGGGCTGCTTGATTCACTGCTGGCAAAAAGTTGGCAATGAGCCAAGGATTCTCATTGTGGGCAGCAGGGCTTTCCCTGGAGGAAGGGAACCAAGCAATCAACAGTATTTATATACTGCTTTTCAACACAAAGTGGTTTACAGGCAAATAATAAAGTTAAATGGTTCCCTGTCCCAGAAGGGCTCACAATCATAAAAAAAAAAGCAGAACACCACCAGCAACAGCCGCTAGCAAAGACACTCTCCCCTTGCTAAATACAAGAGGAACACCACTTGAAAAAGTGCCTCTTGCCCAGCTAGCAGGGAGCAGGGAGGATGAACGTTCCCTTCTCCTGAGGAGCCTCTTGCTGCCATGGGATGCAGCAGTAGCCCTTTTGCCCGTCTGTCTGGCTTGTTTCCATATACCTGGAGTTCTGTGTAAGGAAGTAGGAAGAGGCTGTGGCTGATTTGGCAACAGTGAATTGTAGGGGCTGGGCAGTTCAGGACTGGGATGCCCATAAGATTGATATAGTTAGCTGTCTCTTACCTCTGTCCAGGCATCTAACATTTATGATCCATTCAGTTTCAGCCCAATTTGGCCACAGGGTAACATTATCCCAATTGGGTGTAAGCCTGGTTCAAGGAAGGCTATTCTTCCTTGAATATTTGTGGCCCTCCTCTCTTATAAATATTCCCTAAATGGGCAGTGACTTGCAGCTCAGCCCTATGTTTACTGGAAACAAAATCCTACAGCGTTAAATAGGTCTTACTCCTAATTAAATGGGCATTGGAATGCAGCAGCCTTACAGCAGCAGCTCAGGTTAGCTTGACCCCGAGTTGATAAAGTGCGGTGGGAAATGACCTTAAACCATTTCTGAGTGAGTGGCGTTGTTACACGGGAAAAACAACAACAAGGTATCCCTTTGAAGAGTTATAAAGCAACTGTCCCATTTTATTTTTGATACTCAGTTGGAATGGACAGTCGCTCGTTGAGAACCAATCTAGAAGTTAGGAATGAGGCAGCTCCCTGGGGACCAGGTGGAGCACGCTCTTGACAGAGTATTAGTGCCACTCAATAAACCCAGATCTATATTGTGGGCCAGGAGGGAGAGGCTGTGCTTGACTTACCAGGTGATCAGCTGCACAGAATTTAAAGAAAATGGACATTAAAGAGGGCTTCAAAAGTTGGCGGGTGCTGGGAATTCTTTTTTTAGTTGTTTTTCCAGTCTTATAATTTTTTACACAAGTCAACACACTAATATTAATTCCATGCATGTACTTCTCATAGGAAAAGTGCAGGGGGGGGACAAAACTAAAAGGAACCCCAACCCCGAGAAAAGGTTGGATGCACTGCATTCTCCAGGAGAAAAAAACTGAGGCTGAGAGGCCTTTTCAGACTCGTCTGGCAGAATAGATTATAGAGCATATACAGTGGATGGGTGGAGGGTTGTATTTGCCATGGCCGCCTTGCCATGAAACGCCCAGGCCAGCTATTCAAAGTCATCTTCTCTCTCTCTCTCTCTCCCTCTAAAAGAGGACGTACTGTATGTGTGTGTGTTTGCATGTGTGTATGTTCCACATAAGCTCTGGAACGCCTGGAGCAATTTGCACCAAACTTGGCAAACATATGCCTTGTGACCTGGAAAGAAATACTGCAGGGGTAAGACCCCCCTAGCACCCCTAGGGGCGGGGGTGCAAAGGGGGTGCCATGTAAAAATGATCGAAAACAGCCGATATCGGTGTCGAATCTGTAGTTTCCAGGGTTGCTGAGATGAACGGTGATGCTCCCGATGCCGTTTAAGTCCACGTTCGGCCCCCATCGGCATGGGGGGTGAGAAGGGGTGAACAATAAAATGTCTGAAATGACTGGCATTAGTGTCGAATCCATAGTGTTCGGGGTCGCTAAGGTGGAATGCCTGGAGCAATTTACACCAAACTTGGTACACATATGACTTACAGTCTGGAAAGAAATACTGTGGGGGTAAGACACCCCTAACACCCCTAGGGGTGGGGGTGCAAAGGGGGTGACCTGTAAACATGATTGAAAACAGCCGACATTAGTGTCGAATCCATAGTTTTCGGGGTCGCCGAGATGAATGGTGACGCTCCCAATGCTGTGTAAGTCTGAGTTCAGCCCCCATCAGCATGGGGGTGGTGGTGAGAAGGGGTGAAACATAAAATGTCGACAATGATCGACATTAGTGTCAAATCCATAGTTTTTGGGGTTGCTAATATAAGTTGATTGGTAACAGTCCCGATGACATTTAAGCCCAAGTGTAGTCGAATAGAACTCTGTAGAACCTTCTGGAAATTTTTAGAAATAATTATGCCCTGGTCTTGGACTCCAATCAAATACTTGCCATGTTACCAGGCGTAGGCACTGAATACAAGTCTATCGATACCGTACTAGATGCCTATGAGGTCGTCAATTTCCCATCAGACTTCCTAAACTCACTTGATCTGGCTGGATTGCCACCACATCGTCTTTTACTTGCAGTGGGATCTCCAAGTATTTTACTATGGAACCCCGACCCGTGAAACCTTTGCAACGGCACAAGGCTGTGTGTCAGGAAGATGCTGGGTACTGTAATTGAAGCGACAATCTTAACAAGAAAGGGAGAGGGCGAAACAGTTTTTATACGGATACCAGTCATTCCGACGGATCTCTCTTTTAACTTTAAGAGATGGCCGTTTCTAGTGAGACTTACATTCTCGATCACAACAAGTCAAAGGGGCAGTCCATTAAGTACTGCGGAGTGGATTTGAGATCGCCATGTTTCTCCCACGGACAACTTTATGTTGCTTGCTCAAGGGTGGGTTCACCCAAGAATTTATTTATTCTTGCTCCTGGAGGTGAAACTACAAATGTTGTTTATAATCAAGTTATGAGTTAAATTAATATTATACTGAATTTGTAAAAGATTTCACTTTCCAATTTTTATACTGTACTTGTACTTTTAATTACCTGTATGTATCATTACTTCGATTTTACACTATAGATAGAATTGATTCTTTTTCCTGTCTAATAGAAGCTTGGGATAAATAAATACCTGGGCAATGCTGGGTAAGGACAAGCTAGTTATAAATATAATACAAAATCAATAATAAAGCCGTCAAATTCACAAACCCAAATATTACAGCAGTAAAATATTGATTAAGGGCCCAATCCGATCCATGTTTCTGGTGCCATGCAACTGCAACACAGCCCCAAGGTAAGTGAACAAATGTTCCCTTACCTTGAGGAGGCCTCCCTTTCACCAGAGAATGCAGCACCCCCCCCCCAATTGGGACAGCTGCATCAGGGTTGGAAAATCGGATGGGATTTGGCCCTAACCCAGTAACATTCAGTAAAAACTCAGTGCATGGATAACGACATCCCACTTAAGTACCTGGCTTCCCTAGGCATCAGAATGTCTTATAAGGACATAAAATAGTCACTTCTGGTTTCCCCAAGAAACTCTAAGTAATGTTTTCCCATCAAAATGGGCATTTTGAGGTCGGCATACAGCCTCCCTGGCCCTCAAATCACCCTTTGGACCTGACCGGAGCCCGTCTTCAAATGCCTGCAGACGTTGATATCCACAGGGGTTCCAGGAAGGGCCACCTATAATTTCATCTCCATCCTGAACTGGTAAGTGGCAGCAAGTCATCACAAGGTTTTGATGCTGCAAAAACAGTGCTTGGAGAATGTTGCTGTGGGCAATCATTCACCTCAGTCAATGGTTCTGGCGTTGGCACATTGGTTTATGTGCACATGTGATTTTCATGCCTCCTGACCACTTGTCCATCATCTAAACCAGGGGTCGGCAACCCGCGGCTCCTGAGCCTCATGTGGCTCTTCTGCCCGTCTGCTGCGGCTCCGGAGCCTGGGTGAAAATGGCAAACCGGGAGGAGCGTGCCGGGGACGCATGGTGCGGAGACGGGGGCGGGCTGTGTGCAGGCAAGGAGAGTCGCAGAAAGGCCGGCCCTGCTCGGCGCAGGTCTGGCCCCGCCCTCCCATCCGCGAGCCTCCTCAGGAAAGGGAACCCATACAGAGAGCCAGTGATTGCGCGCGGCCGGGCCTCGCCTCAGCCGACTATGACGCCCAGGCCGAGAGAGCAGAGGGATGTGCTCTCCAGCCTCCGGCAACGGAAGGGGCTGCAACAAAGAAACTGCAGCCTTGGCAGCAAGCGGAGACCAGAAGCAGGAGGTGAAGGGGTGGGAACAAGGGAGAGCCGGAGGCAGAGAGAGCGGGGCTCCCTGCCGGGAACCGTGCCTGCACGAGGAAGGTGCCCGCCTCCCTCGAAAGTTCAATTGTTCGAGGCGCCCGGTTGCTGTCTCCGGCGTCTCTGCCCCGAGGCGTTTTGCGCAGCAGGGCTGGCTGGGCTCCCCAACGTCAACGTGTTGGTTTGCAACCGGGAAAGCTGCTGCCTGAATAAGGCGCTCTCTCCGCTGCTGGGAAAAAAGAAGTCACGGAGAAGCAGGGGCAGAGGAAGAGTGTCGCGAGGGAGGCGTGGCTGAGCAACAGATGGGGGTGGGGCAACGTGCCGGGGCGCAGTTTCGTCGCCCTGCCATGGGCGCACGTGGGGCTCTTTTCGCCTCTGCGCCCAGCGGCGATTTAATGGGGGCAGTGGAAGATTTGGCCAATCAGATGAGTGGCCCTTCTCCCCATCCCCACCCCGCGAGGAAACGGACCCCGGGTCAGTGCGCTTGGGCTCTGTGAGCCACGTGTTGGGACGCAACCATCTGGCTTGAGGGTAGAAGGAAGGGCTGTGGGAAGGTACCATTGACCGTACTCCCCCTCTCGCCCACTCTTCCCCCTCCCCTCATTCCTCTACACGGGAAGACCGCTGGGCTGGGGTGTATGAGTCGCAATGGGGGGTGTTTCTTATCCCCTTTCCTACGAGTTCTTTTGCCTGCGAAATTTGCGGAGGTCTGCGTTTCTGACAAGTGAGGGTTGGTTGGTACTTCATTCCGAGAGAGAGAGAGAGAGAGAGAGAGAGAGAGAGAGAGAGAGAGAGAG
>JAJKFI010000057.1:4968703-5022903 GCA_029204185.1 Lerista edwardsae | reverse complement strand
ATAATAATAATAATAATAATAATAATAATAATAATAATAATAATAATGCAAGTATTTATATACCGCCTTTCTTTGGCCATTAGATTGCTCCTCTGGCTTTAATTCAAGGCGGTTTACATGGGCAGACTTTATCTCTAAATCCGCAAGGGGTTTTTACGAAGTACAGAGAAGTTCTATCTTTCAAGAACTACAACAACACACAGATGGAACTTTCGTGGTCTAGTCCTTCTTCCTGGCCACACGCTTGCCTTCCTGCTGGCTGATAGACGGCTTCTCTGCTCCCACCAAAGAAACAGCTGGCCCAGCACAACTCCTCTCTCACCGGCAGCTGGAGACAGATCTTATCAGTCGCAGTTCTCAAGGTCTGCTGCTCACGGAGACTTCCGGTGTTCAGGAACTGATGACCTTCAGATTTTATCTTCGGGCAAATGGAGGCTTTAACCTTCTCGATTACCCCCCGAGTAACCTCTAGCCTGCCCAGCAGAGCTACTCAGATCTGCATCAGCAAAATTGCTGGCACAAATTGCTGGTACAGAGCAGCCCTGAAAGGCATTCAGGACCGGGAGGCAAACTAGGATATGGCTGAGGCCTCCTTTTCTGCTCCTGCTCCCTCCAAGGCTGGCTCCTCCACTGTCCTGCCCACTTCCCACCCTGAATTTCCCCCCTCCCAGCCATCTCTTTCTCCCTCCTGGCACCCTCCCTCCACCTTTGAAGCTTGATGGAGCATTTACTTCTGTGGTGGCCGTTGGTTGGGATGCAGCACTGGCAGGCCAGCGCAGGCCTTTTTGCCTGTGCAGCTGGCTCTCACTTAGGCTAGTTGCAAATCTGTTTTCACGGCCCGTTTGTGACACTCTTGGCCGGCGCGGCAACTGCTGCAGGAGCGAGGCCACTAAATATTGCGGTGGGAGAAAGAGGCTGGCAGGATACCCGTCTCTTTTGAAAAGTGACTTTCAATTACCCAGAAAGTACCAGGTAAGCAAGTTAAGCAGCTGTGTGAGTTCAGCAGCAGGGTGAGGAAGCCCCAAGCACTGCCCTTCGCTTCCCTTGAGAAGAGGGGCAACCAACGTCATTCTGGAAAAGAGGGAAACAATCCCCTAGGAGAGACCCCTCCTTCAGGTGACGAGCCCAAATCTAGTCACACCAGGGATGCTCCTTGGTGGGAGAGGCGTCTGGTTCGGGACTCCTTAACCCCAGGGAATAAGGGTGGCCAGGTACAGAAGAGCCAGGTAATGATAGAGTAGGAATTAGGAACACAAGCGTGATGAGACATGACAACCGGCTTCAAGAGGCTGCAGGGCTAAAGGCGGAAGCAAGCAGTCCTTCTTGGGGACCCTGCGTACAAGTGCTTTTATGCAAATGCTTGAAGTCTCCAAGTAAAGATGGGAGAACTGGAATGTTCAGTGGCTAGGGAAAATGTTGACATAGTAGGCATAACAGAAAACCTGCGGAATGTGGCGAACCGGTGGGATACTGCAACCCCAGGCTCTTAACTCTGTAGGAGGGGTAGCCATCTGTCAAAGAAGGGATAGATTCTAGAAGAGTAGAGAATGAAAGTGGGTCCAGCTCCACCACAGAAGCATTGTGGTTCAAACTACTGGGTCTAAGGAGTGACGTAATAATGGGGGGGGGCGCTATCACCCCTCAGATCAAAAGCCTGAAAGGGACCTTGAGATAACACAACAGAAGACCTTGAGCAGAAACCGATGGTGCCTCTTGACTAGGGAATTAAGTCAGACAGAATTTAAAAGAGAAGATGTGTTAGATTTAATTGATAAATTAAAAATCAGTAAGTCACCAGGCCCAGATGGTATCCACCCAAGAGTTATTAAGGATCTGAAAAATGATGATCTCTTAACTATAATATACAACTTGACCCTTAAAACCGCCATGGTGCCGGAGGATTGTGTGGGGGTAAGTAGGCTACCTCCGAATGCCAGATGCAGGGAAGTAGCAGTGAGATGCAAGTATCTGGCTGTCTTGCGTGCTCCCTGAGGCACCTGGTGGGCCACTGTGAGATGCAGGAAGCCGGACTAGAGGGGTCCTTAGCCTGACGCAGCAAGGCATTTCTTCATTATATCCTGCTATTAAATTTTGAAGTTCCTTGTCTTATTTCTGTCTCAGTGATTGTCAAATAGTTCTTCTCTGTAACTAAACAAAAATAGCCTATTACACAGTAAAGCTGGCTTATGACTCCTCAGTGACTAAGCACCTCTAAAACCCATTAAGTATAATCTTCTTTTTAAACCTCAGCACAGCACCCACAGTCTTCTTGGAAGAGAGTGTTCTCAAAGCATCGGTATTTCAGTACAGTACGGTTAGGTATTTAGGAAGGCCTGATTAGCACAATGGTTTGGAGGAGGACTGAACCATTTTATTTTTGGAATGAGTGGAAAGTTTTTACAAGTAACTCTCAGCTGTTGAAACATCTACTCAGTACAGTTGCTTGTGTAATTTCTTTTTGTTTTGCCAAAGTATTGCCCATTTGAAATAGTATTTTGTGTGACTTCATTTTCCAGGCTTTACTTGGCAAGATGACTACACACAGCACATTATTGCCCGTGAACTCTCACGTCTTCATAAGATCCGTGACTGGAACCCTTCGACCTCCTCCTCCTCCTCCTCTTCAGAGGCCCCCGATGCACCAAGGTGAATTTTCAGCGCTATTATGTACCATATGACTGCTTACAGTGGCATTCCTCTGGGGGCAAACGCTAAGTGTTGCAGGAGCCTGAGCTCCTGTGTAATGCATCCCCTCCCCCTGGCCTGCAGGGCCATTCGCTGCTCCAAGAGCCAAGCCTCTGCTTGGCTCTCCAAGAGCCAAGCTGGCTCTCCAAGCAGCGAATGGCTTTGAAGGGGAGGGGGAGGGGCCACTGTGCACAGGGCTATCTCAGGCTCCTGCAAAACGTAGGCTTTTGCCCCCACCCCCACCCTGTAGGAGCACCACTGACTGCTTATGACTATCTTGGCAGATGAAAAATCTCACACAGCTACAAGGCGTGGTTCTAAAGTATCAGTAAATATTTCCGTAAAATATCTGCGTGAAAAGTGTGGATGCCACAGCCAAGAAAAAATGCTTTTGCTTGGAAGAGATCATTTCTAAGCACACAGCTTGATTCCTCCGTGGGCATCAGTCGCGGCCCAACCATTATGTGGGAGGGGCCAAAAGGCCAGGGCGCTGCGCTCCGGGAGCAGGAGGAGCCTCTCGGGGAGGCGAGTGGTCCCCTGCCATCGCATGGCTCCGACATGGGGCCTGGTGGGGCAGCGGGGCTGCGTGGCGGGGCGACAGCGCAGGGGGGTGGACAGAGGAGGAGGAGGAGGCCGTCCCTGGGCGGCCTTGGCTGGGCCTGCAACAGCTGGGCATCGGTGCGCCCTGGCTACCCTATCCTGACAACTTGAAACTATGTACTCGTTTTATTTGTATAAAAATGTGAAAACCAACTTTATCTTCCTTTCAACATAAACATGTGTCCTGTCTAAGAATGTCACGTGTAAGTGCTTAAAAATATCTAATTGGCTTTTGCAAGATTTTCACACGTTACTGGGATCATGGCTTTTTGTGGAAGTATTAAATCGTCCTGCTCTCCTTGGCAGATAGTGTTCACATGGAAATATTAATCCTATTAAATCCTATATACTAAAAGTAAAGGTGATGCTTAATTTCTGAATCAATTGCATCTTTTATTATGAGTGTGGTATGTTTATCTTGATTTTGTCGTGCAGGACCACCAAACAGGGTGCTGACAGCTACTGGAATTTGGGTATGGAAAACAATATGAACTTTCCAAAGTCTCCACAGCAATATTTTGCCTACCTGGATATTCTTTCCCAGTTTGGAGCTCCAAGTCTACATTCAAGGATAAAGGGCAACAAAGCCTCTCTTAAGGTAAATAACAACAACAACAACGTTATATCTTTTCTTTCCTCCTTCCACTCCATTGTTGGATTTCATGTGCATAAGGCTGTACAGAAAATTAAAAATTGTTTCTGAAAAACAGGGGACGCTTTGTTAGGGGTGTGTGTATGTGTGTGTGTGCGCGCTTGCGCGTGCATGCGTGCGCGCATATGCATGTGAGTTTGTGTGTATGTGTGAGAGATCATTGTGCTCTTGTAGTTACCATCTAAGTCTGGAATTTGCATTTATTGTGAGAGAACTGGTGTATCTTAATGGTTACAAGCATGAGCTTGGAATCAGAGATCTGTACTGAAATCTCAGTTCAGCCATGAACTCAACTTTATATTTTGGAAAGGAAGCCCAAGCAGATCTCACAGGAGGAGTGAACTGGGAGAGGATCATGGAAACTGGGGGTGAGACCCCATCTTGGCAAGGTACACAGCCAGACAAGATAGGAGAAGAGAGAAACTGGGGCATCAGGTAGACTGAGAGGTGGCTTTTCTTGTTTAGTACTGATGTTATTAAATTGGCTCATCAGTGACTTTCAAAAGTATTACAGACTTTGTTATACTGATCATTATTATTTCTAAATAGTCTAAAAATAAGTTAGGCTTAGCAGGATTTTTTTTTTTTTTTGATGTATGAACCACCTCAGCGGTTTATATAAACTCAGCAGTCATTCAAAATTTATGCAACACGACACCAGTGGGCCTGCCTACCATGGTTAGAGTGGCTTGTGGAAGTGTCGAAGGAGTTTTAGGAATTAATGAATGGTGCCATTTGCCTCTGGTGGTTTTTGCTCAGCTTTTTGAAACTCAGGTTTTCAATAGCGAGGTACTGACTGAAGATGTCATCCTTTTGAAGCTATTAGAAAGTGAGAATTTGTCCAAGAGGTATATCAGTGATGCTGTGGATGTCACCTGAATTCATAAATAATCCATATGACTGAACTATTTGGAGGGAAGAATTCTGTGATGATACACCTCAGCAACAGTGTTGTGGGTTGCCATGGAGACAAGCACCCAGAAGCTTGAGGGCCAGAGAATAATGGAGAAAAATCCTGGAATGAATGAATGAATGAATGAATGAATGAATGAATGAATGAAGAGCAAACTAGGTGGATCTTTCCACTGAGGAGCTTTTAAAACATACAGTTGACCTGATACCTGGAATCATAGAAATCATCTAAATAAAGGAGGAAAATATCTTCAAAATTAAGACTGTCTCTCTCACATAGTGATTTTTTTGCCTCTAAGATTCAAAGCTAAATGCAGATAAGAGCAAGCAACATTCCGTATTTCTGGTTGGCTTCTTAGGTGAGCTTCTTGGGTGAGCATCCCTTTTACAAAACAAGAGTGTTTGGGACAGCTCAATCAGAATGCTATCGTCCCAGGGTTTAAAAAAGAAGGCAGCTCACCATGTGGAACAAGAAGTTCCCAGTCTTAGCTGGGCCTTGTGCTACTGGAACTCATGTTCCAGCAGCACAAGCCCTTTGCAGTAGTGAATAAACCAGGACACTGTCACGTTTTTCTGGGCCACAGCTGCAAATGGAGAGATGCCTGGCACCTGCAGCAGTTCTCAGATGCATCACCGCTCTTGGAGGCAGAGATGGAAAGTGGGGGGTTTGGGAGTGCTTTGGGGGGGTGGGCTGGGGCGTGTCGGGGAAGGGAGAGGGTGGATCCCAGCAGCAGCAGCAGTGTGCACCAGGATCCTATCCCCTCTTTTTGAACCCCCGTCCTTTTCAGTCCTCTGATAGAAATAGAGTGAGGAGAGGTCTGAGGAAACGCATGGACCTCTTACAGAGATGTAAGACAAAAATATTTTTCATTATTTTTCTAAGACCACCTGATCTCCCCCCCTCCCCCCAATGCAGCATGCATCCTATTGGCAGGGCTGCCAATGGCGTTTCCAATGGTGGGGATAGGATTGGGTTTCGCCTTATTAAGGGGAAAAAAAACTTGCATCTTATGTAAGGGAGTTGCCTCGTTTTCATCCCAATCCTGCAAGAAAATAAAGAGCTCTTTTTCACAGTGAGAGTCAACAGATTATTAGCTGACAATTCAGTATTCTCAGTGTTTTATTTCTATTTTGCAAATGAAGAATTGGTTACCATTAAAACATATGGTAAAAACAAATAATGAAATCCAAAGAAGGATTTAATGAAAGGGACCCACATTTAAAGCAAAGACAGGTGTCACAGAAAGGTGAACTCACAGTGCATTCTGCAGCCAAGCACAACTGAAACATCTTTAGCCCTTTGCTACAAGGTTTACAGGAAGGCTGCTGCAGCCCCCCCCCTGCCCCGACCTTAGAAGGCGAGCCAGTTGAGATGGAAGAATGTCCTTTACAGCCCAGTCCTGTTCTGCTGGTGTGCGCTGTTGCAGAAACATTCCTGTGTGGAACAGGGAGGAGAAGGGTCAGGTGGAGGATGGATCAGGCCCATGAGGGGGCAATATTGATGGTGCCGATGTGCACCATCCTGACTCCCTTCCTGGGTCTGATCTACCTGCATGGATCAATTCAGAATTGGTCCAGTGATATTGCTGGCACAGGTCTGAGTTGACCCATTGTGGTTCCTGGGGCTTACTCTGGGGCAGGGGAACAAATGTCCCCTGCCCTGAGAAAATCTTGAGCATCCAGAATTCCCCTGTGGGATGCATCATAGTCTGTTCGCGTTCGTGACACTCCTGGGGTGGCATAATGGACTTACATTGGCCCCACACACAGTTAGGATTGCCCTCTTAGTCTTGCAGCTGGTCATTCTCCTACTTTGTCAGGGCAAGTGATCATTCGTTCCACAGACGTGACGTGCCAAATTCTGCCAGAACACAATGTGGTGTGCTTGCCCATGTATATATACTCTGCCATTAACTGTAGCATCTGCTTATGACCTGTATGTGAATGATCCGACACAGATTAGCCGCTACAGAGGATGGACAGGCAGTGATGTCATGCAGGGGGTACGCGGGGGTACCCGAGTACCGGTTTCTAGGATTACAGCTGGCCCCCCCCATTCGCCCGCCCACTTGTCAACTCCGCCCTCTGCAACGTTTGAATTTCCTGCAATGTTTGAGTTGCCTGCGTGTTCTCAGAGCCAGGCAGGCAGGCAGGCAGCGAGCAGAGCCTTTCCTTTCCTTGCCACTGAAAAATGAGTTGCTCTGGGGGTTTAACATGATGCCAGGCCTCCTTAACATGTTCTGGGGGTGCTGTGGAATACTGTTGCAACTGTTGGGTCAGTTTAAAATCATCTGAGGCCTCAAAAAGGGCTTTTTTCATGTCACTTCCTGCCACGACATCACTTCTGGCTTATGACGTCACTTCCGGTGGGCGGGTCCTGACATATGCCAATCAAAAGTGAGTACCTGTTATTAAATCATTTAGATGACACCACTGTAGGACAGGTAAATACCTGTGTGTGCTGGTAGACGTTTTGTGTCTATCTTCATGGTGTAATTGGAACTGCATTACCATCAGCATTCTTAGACAATGAATGCCTGGCCTTACCTTTTTCAACAACTGCAACAACTACCTTTTCAACAACTCTAATTCTCTCTCTCTCTCTCTCTCTCTCTCTCTCTCTCTCTCTCTCTCTCTGGGAAATAAAGAGTGGTGACTGAATAACTGCACAGTTCAGCCATTTGTCACCTCCCAAGACCTTATGCCAGATTTAGTAAGATTTAGCCTGGATGGAAGATAATATTTTTTTCAAGCAAGGCATTACAGCTGAATATCACTTAGGGAATTGCTGCTCATTAATTAGGTGGCACTTTTAATCAGTACCCTAAGCTAATCCTTGGCACTTACCATACTTATCTTTTCCATAGCACTCTGTCTTCAAAACACTTTACAAACTACACTTCACAAATCCCCTGTGAGACAAGGTATGTTATCACCCCTCCTTTACAAAAAGGGCAGTTATTAAATAGTCTACACGAGGATTAGATAGTATTTTGTGTATCACCATTACCATGCAAGTCTTGAATATAAGATGTTCTTTTGGAACAAAGAACTATCAGGAAAGGCATCCAAGTTAAATCTGTTAGTTTTGACAGAGCAACTTCCTCAAGCAGATAAAAGACCTCACGTTGTCTTTTATCTTTAATGACATTTTATCTTAACACTTTAAAGAGAGTTCATTTGAAAACTTGTACACTACCACACCAACAAAGGTAGCCCAAAGCCTGGGTAAGACATTGATGTCTATTACATGACTCTCATGCCATCTATCATATCAAAGTATGAGCTCTGACGTCACAGTGGACTCCTCTGGGTCAGGGAACAAAAGTTCCCTTACTTGGGAGTAAGTCTC
The DNA here is from genome assembly GCA_029204185.1 of Lerista edwardsae. Taxonomy (NCBI): domain Eukaryota; kingdom Metazoa; phylum Chordata; class Lepidosauria; order Squamata; family Scincidae; genus Lerista; species Lerista edwardsae. Next base: position 5,014,702 of record JAJKFI010000057.1, on the reverse strand, counting down.
CACGGTGCAGGGGGGTCTACTTAGACCTGTGCTAATGAAATCAAAAAGTGACAGCATCAGGTCTGGGAGGGGGCTAGGATTCAGTGACTGCTGCTGCTGCCGAACCGGTCTGCTTGCTCCATCCCTACCACGTCATGCCTTCCACTGCCCCCATTCCGCCTTCCTTGTCCCCTTCTGCCTGCCCACTGGCCTGCCTTCATCAGCGACCCTGCGACTCTTCCCTCCACAGTCTGCCCAACAATACACAACCAGGCCACTCTGGCTTCTCCTCCAGCACTCAGGTAGCCTGGGACTTCACAGGCAGTGGGAGTGCCTTTTACGGCTACCGGAAGGCAGCCTGCCCTGGTGAAGAATAAGCTTGGGGTTGCCAGGTCTAGAGAAATGTATTTGTTTTCCTTTCCGCAGCACAACTGAAAGAACACGCAGTTTCCAGTGCAATTCTCCGTCTCACTGATTTTGCAGTGAAGTGGATTACCAAGTGATGAGCAATCAGCCTCCAGACTGTGCCATTATGTGGCAATTGCACAATCAGGCTTCAGAGGCAAAACCATTACTAGTTTTGATCAAAAGCGTGTCTTTGGACCCATTTTTTGCTTGATAATCTGTATGCTCTATGACACTTTTATCCAGAGGGTGTTAATTAGCAGCCTTCATCATGCAGCCTTCTCTGAAGTAGGTTTTAAAAGTATTTCAAAGTTTCAGTATATCTAGACAGTGAAAAAAGGTTATGTAAGTTCCTTAGCAGGATGATCCATCTTTTCTCCTAAGCCGCTCACGGCTTCATGATATATTAATTATCTCCCTGCTGCCATCAGTCAATAAGACTGTTTATGCTACACCAGTCTGTGTAGCAGCAAGGGGTGGAATTGGGCAGGAAAGGGAGAAAGAGGGAGGAGACTACGGAGGAACGGGGGTGGAAGAAAGGCTAGAAGGGGCTGACACTAGTGGCACCACCACCACCTCTGATCTCTAGGGTGTGGGTGCTTTTGGGGAGATTTTCCCCAAACTTTCTTGATTAAAATAGCAAATTGTGGTGTTGTGTGGTTTCTACATTCTCACTCCAAGTTCTCATTTTTATTCATTTTAAATACTTTAAAAGTGTACTAGGTAGATGATATGGGTGATATCGTGTTAGCAGATGCAGCCACAGTATTATTTCCAGTTGGAAAAGTATAATTCTGGAAAATACCTTGAACACCAAAATGTGGTATTTTGTGTTTCTATTCAAATATTTTAACCCCCCCCCCAAAAGGTAGTGTTTTGTGTTTTTAAATGGTGTTTAACAACAACAACCACCTGATACCCTTTCCTCCCTCCCAGGCCTCAGTCCACCAGTCTGCTTCCACCTAGACCTGTTTTGGTGCCAGAGGCATATTCCTGGATAAAGGAACAAACGTTCCTCTTCTCCCCTCTTAGGCAGAGGAGAACTTTGGGGCTGTCCTGCCCCCCGTTGCAGGATGCAGCATGTGCCCTGGCAGCATTGGCCAGGAACAGAAAGGGTAGGATCAGGAATGAAGTTGGTGGCTGCAGTCTGAGCCTTCCTTCCTTATGGGGGGAAATGTGCTCACCTGTGTGATGTGGAAAACCTCAGCATCCACAGTGAATTCACGGAAACCAATAACAAACTGATGCTCTTGTGGAACGTCATGAATTTTTGGGTTCCAAGACACAGATGTAGTAAGCTGTCTTAACATGGAACAGATACAGAACCAGAGCACTGGCCCATGTGCGTTAGTTGTGTTGACGTGGCAGTGGCTGCCCAGAGTTTCAGATGTGCCTTTCTTAGCCCTGCGGGAGTTTGAGCCCAGGATCTTCTTATGCAAAGCATCGGAAATGCAGCCGAAGTTTGGCCCCTTCCCTGAATAGTCTGATCCTACCCTCAGAAGTCCCTCTGCTGATATTTTTCTGGCTGCGAAGGTGACAAGGGCTGTTTCAAGTGGAAGCTTTCACAGCTTGAGTGGTCCATGGGGTCTTCAGTTGGTTATGCTAAACAGCACCACAATTTTGTTTGACAGAAGTTGAAAAACTATTTTTCCCACTTGATGTAGATGGTCTAATGTTTGATAGCCTGCAAAGTATAACATAATGTGCACTTCTGTGACATTTTCTTTCTGAAGGGTCAGTAACCAGACTATAGCGGATTGTATGTCGTCATCAACTGGTTTCAAAGAATTGTTTTGGTTTGATTCCTTTCTGACTGTCATCTAGTATATTACCTAGGTCACCTGTGTCATCCATGATGGGTCAAGAGGCTTCTTCGACAGAATGAAAAATTTAAATCTCCTCTTCAGTAAAGGCCATGACAAAGTATTTTAATGGCCCCATCCTGTCCTGAGCTGGCCTGCAGGGTGCAAGATCACTGGGGCATCTGCGGCAGCTGCTTTCTGCAGGCTGGCTGGGGGAGGCAAGTAAAGAAATGTTTTACTTCCTTCTCTGGCCGCTCTGTGGTCTCCTGTTAAGCTGCTCAGATCTGTGCCAGCTCTCTTGGTGGCAGATGGCTGCTGGGCCAAAGGAGGCATTATCAGGCCCAGGATAATGCCCAGGATAATGCCTAGGTAGGATTTGGGGGCTGCCAATGCCACCAAGATCTGCCCACATCCTGGCTCGATCTCTGCCCCCATAGTCACCATGACCACACTGGTGGCCTGTCTGTATGGCCCTGTTCCTGGCACACAGTCTCCTGAGGTGCATCGAAGGCTGGCATAGCGGGAATCGCCATGGGGATAGGGTTGGGCTCTAAAGTTCTTAAAAATGGTTGCGAAATCTGATTGAGTGGTTCTCTGTGGAACAATTTGTCCTTTAGAATGTATTACATGCGTATTTCACCTTTTCTTCCATACTGGCTCAAGATAGCATCTATAGGGCTTTCACGTCACCTCCTGTCCAGACACTGGCTGCATGCAGACTTGCTTAGTTTCAGCAAAGTTGAAGGCCACATCCTAATTTTAAAAAGAGCTAATGCAGAAAAGAGCTGCTGTGGTTGTCATTTAAAAAAGAAACAATGGACCTTATTTTAATCCTGCATGGAGTAGCCCCAATACCATTGTGAAAGTCCTAGAATTATTTCACTGTTTGCCACAGTTGTCAGACATCATCAACTTTTCATATTGTGCTTTTCCCTCATCCTTTGCATCAAATGTAGTAAATTCTCCTTTTGGTAATTACCGTACCAGATGCTTTTATCTTTTCGTGTTGTGCTTTGCTAAGAACATGAAAATCAACTTCTGCATTATTAACCTGTACTGTTCCGCAACTGGGATTTCAGTTTGTATCTTTCTGTTTTATTTATTTGCAGTATTTTTATTCCGCCTTTCTCCTCAAAGGGAACCAAAGCGAGTGTTTCTGTTAAACCCATACTTACGGCTGTTTATGTTCTGTTTATCTGTAGGACTTTCTAAACCGTATGACAGCTGAAAAGACTTGCTGTGAAACAAAGACTAATCTTTAATTATGTCACACCTGGCTAAGTTTAGACAAAGGGGTACAGTCCCAATGTAGTATTTACTGACTCTTCCAGTATAAAACTGACAGCACAATCTTATGCATCTTTACTCAGAAGTAGTTCCACTGTGTTAAATGGGGCTTACTTACAGACAAGTGTTTGTAGCAGTGCTTCCCACATGTTGTGACCCACCATTGGGAAGTACAACTGGGTCATTCCCCCTTAAGGAGAGTGGCCCAGTTTTGGGTGTCCCACGGGTGCCGCCGCGATCCTGGTGCTGGGGGCACCCAGGGACTTGTACACATACCTGGGTGGTTGGGGGCCCCTCTGCAGCATTGGGGAGGCCCACAGCCCCCTCCATGGGTCTCCCTGGAGATAGTAAAAGCCCCAATTTGCTTTTGAGAGCAAAATGGGGTTCTTACTAGCCTTAGGGAGACCCACAGACGGGGCTGAGGGCCTCCCCAACGCTGCAGAGGCCACCCTGACCCCCCAGGTTTAAGTCCCTGGGTGCCCGTGGCGCCCCCATCTCTGACATCGGGACACCCTACCCAACCCCTGCCCCCCCCAGCCCCCAGCGACTTACAGCAGTCCCAAAGTCTGAGTAGGACTTCGGGAACCGCTGGTATACAGGATTGCTGCCTGAATTAGTTTTCTACTGTCTCCCAATGGAAAATATATTGAACTTTCCCCGTAGAGGTGTGGAGGAAGTGATGATCAGGAGAATCATGGCCAATTGTCACTTTAAATTGAATAGTGGAAGTTCCAGCTATATGTGATGCTAGACCTTTTCTCTTTCTCTGTCTTTAGATTGACTGCTTGAAGTGAGGATGTTTTCAAACTAGACTTACTGCTGTTGATACCATATTTTTAATTAGGACTGTTCCAATAGCATCTGGTGCCACTCAGAATCGTGACCTGTCAAGCTGCAGAGAGACTGCTGCTCCTCTCTTGATACCAACTTATCCTGCGACTGACATTGTACCCAATTTGTCTAAAACTGCTTGAGGTGTCCAGGTTGTTGTTCTTCTTGATGGGCTTGTTTGTTTACAAGAGAAGCAGGGAAATTGCAAATCCCCAAATACTTGAGACTGTTCAGGTTTTTTTAAAAAAGAGCTGAGTTTAAAATCCACCCTTGATTACCCTGCCTATACCATTTGCAAACTGCCTGATAAATAAGGTTTTATATAGAATACTTTGCTTGCTCAGAGCTGTAGGCTGTTTGAATGCATTTCGCACACTGGAACCCACAGTGTCTGTGCATGAACGGAGTGCTCATTTGCCTTTCCTTCCCTGCAGCCTGAGTAGAGCCATCTTGGGTCTCTGACTGAAGACTAATCTGTTTCCTAGGGTTGTTGTGAAGAGCAAAGAAAGGGTGGGAATGGGGAGGAGTTCTTAAAAGGACAGCCTGGATTTTGAACACTCTGGTCTCCTCCAGGCTTAAAGGGACAGCCCTGGACATTTATGTTTTGCCATGCCTGGGTGCCCTCTTTTCTCTTCCCCTCATGGTCTAAGCTCTTAAAAGGACATAATTACTGTACTGTTTTATCAATTTTGGCATTTGTTATTTATTTATTTATTTATTTATTTATTTAATGTATTTTTATACCGCCTTTCTCCAGATTTCACGGGATTCAAGGCGGTTTACATGGGCTGGCTGTTCATAAACCCCATTTTTCAATTGGGTTTTTTTTTTTTTTTTTACAACTGTTGTTCTATGTACCATTCGCAGAACCCTCAATTTCTTCAGATGTTTCCCTTTCAGTGTGTGGTCATGATCCTGGCTGCACTATTGCACCTTCTGAGCCTCCACAGATCACACCTTGGCCAATTCTTTTGTCAGCTGACTCCTCCACACTCCTCCCATTCCTCCACAAGCGATGTCAGCGACTTCCGGTCTCCCATCCAAGGCCAATCCAAGGCTGATCCTGCTTAGCATCTTCAGGCAAAGGCAACAGCTCAACCTCCAGACCACACCTCCTGTTATGTTTTGACATTGTGTGTTCTCAGCAACTGGAGTAACAGGGAGAGTATTTTTCGGTGTAATTTGGTATGTCTACTCAAAAGTAAGCCCCAGAGTTCCATGGAGCTTACTCTCGGTGTATAGGACTGCAGCCTTTGTATCATGCCCTCCTTGATTATAGCATCTGTTGCACGGTTACTATTTTAACCGTATTTTATTTTTGCTGTTTTAGCTGCTAATCCCGGGTAATCTTTTTGTAACCCCTATTTCTTAGAAGGGGAACATTCTCCTTTATTGTGTCCCTGTAAGTAGGTACCAGATACAAACTGGAACAGTTATACCTTTAACCATTGTACAGAAGAGGAATTGTGGGCAGGTGCAGCTTATCATGGGAGGGTTTCATAGCTGCGCCTGCCCAAATTTCCTCCTCTATGCAAGGGGTAAAAGTATAGGCACTCTGTCCCAGTTTGTATCAGGTAGCCTTACCTAGAAGTTCTGGTTTTCCAGTTCCCTAATTATAAAGGGGAACTTGTATAACAAAGCTTGCTCAGAATATTAAGATAATGGCACAAATGGTGGAATCCTATATACATTTCTCAGAGGTTAGTCTCCCTATGTTTAGTGGGACTTACCCCCAGGTAGCTGTGCATAAGATTATAGCCCAAATCATTAGAGTTCATAATGTGCTCTACCTCAGGTTGCCTTTGAGGCTAGTCTGGAAGATTTTGCTGGTACACAATGCCGTGGCCAGTGTGCTCTGTGGGGCGGTACAGGCTATCATGCCCAATTTTTTACAGTCTGCACTAGCTAGCATTGTGCTTCTGGACTCGATTCAAGTGCGTGTTGTCTCCTATCAAGCCCTCCATAAAGCTTGGGGCCTGCATCATGCCTGAGAGGCTGCTGCTGCCACAAGGCCTGCCTGAGCTGCTCACGGCCTGCAGGATTGCAACTGGTGGAGCCTTTTTGGCCAGGCTGGCAAATCCACTCCCTGCTGAGACCCAAGCGACAGGGTTGCATCCAACTTTAAAAAGATTCTTTAAGACTTTTTGTTTCATTTGGCCTTTTCTTAACAGTCAAGCTGCCTTAACATAAGAACATAAGAAGAGCCCTGCTGGATCAGGCCAAAGGCCCATCTAGTCCAGCTTCCTGTATCTCACAGCGGCCCACCAGGTGCCCCAGGGAGGCATGAGACAACAAGATGCTTGCATCCTGTTGCCACTCCCTTGCACCCGGTACCAGTAGCCCTCCACCTTTGTAAGGAGGTTGCACAATCCATCATTGCCTATAGCCCACGATGCACCTTTCCTCCAGAAATCCGTCCAATCCCCTCTTAAAGGCATCCAGACCAGATGCCATCACCACCTCCTGTGGCAAAGAGTTCCACAGATTAACTACGCGCTGAGTAATCTTCTATCTGCTCTACACTTACTTTGGCTGCTGTACTCTACTTAGTCGTAGTTTTATATTGTGGTGCCTTTTTATAATTATTTTGTTGCCTTTTATTGTGTATGCTGTTTTGATATCCCTTTAATTAATTATCCCTTTAATGGAAAGGCATCAAATGAAATTAATGTGGTTTACAGAATCCAGCATTACTGCCTTGGGTTTGGGTTCAACTTGGCCATGCCTAACATATGCTGGTAGTCGAAGCAGGACCATCAGTGACATGCACTCTTATGTTGTTCCATCTTGACCACTTAGAAAAGGTTAGCAGAAGAACAATTCTAACGCTGTTTAGCTTTTTCTTCTAGGTTGATAACCTCCCATCTGACTCCAGGATAAACTTCAGGGTCCAGGATGCTAAAGGGAAACCCTCTGTTTGGACCCACTCAACAGCACCTTTTCCAAAATATACTGATAACCTTCCTGTGAGAACCTTCAGTCACACACAGTCAGACAACTTCCCCCTTAAGCCAGAAGAAGAACTAGACAGAAAGGCTCTATTGGCAGCATTAAACGCATACATCACTCAAAAGGTGGCAACGAAAAACCTTGATGGAAGTTCTTCCGGTAGCAGGACTAAAGAATCTCCCCCCTGTGCCAATAGGCTCAAGCCTCCTCGGATTGACTATCTTGATGGAACACTGTCCAAAGGAAAACCAGGACACTTTGAGATGAGACCACCATTTTTCCAGCAGCCTGGATCTGGTTCTGCTCAGAATAATCAGCTGGTCCCTCTGACTCCAGTGGATGGTAAGGAATGCATTACTTCAGCTTCATATTCACAGTCATCTTGTCACCGTCACAGACGTGATTGGCAGACAAGTAGTAGATGTGAAATTTCCTGAATGGAGAAAGTGTGAAGATCACTGTAGCAGACAAAGGAAATATCATTCATTGAGATGTCTTTAAATTCTCGTAATGACTGCTCTTTTAGCAAGGTTGGTGATGGAGCTTGGCTCTTGACAATCCTGCTGAGAGGCGTGTGCTACAGTGAAGACAGTTTTGGGCCGGTGGGCCACGGTGCAGAGCAGTGTATCTGTTTAAAAGGAGCACATTTCACACATTCAGGTTTTATTTGAATGAGAGTGATGGGAAATCAAGCAATGAGTAGTTGCGTGTGTGAACTAGCCCTACAGTGGGGGAACCTGGGAAATTTTAGTCACCAGAATGTCTCTTAGAACTAAGAACTCTTAGAACTAACCAAGGACTGACACTACAATTTAAACTATATGAAAAAAAACCTACAGACCAGTCTTCTCAAACAGACATAGAAATAAGTATAATTTGACAAATTGGTGGTGACATTTTAATCCCATCTTAGCAGCCTGGAATATTATATTTACAGTACAGAGTGTACTTTTTCATAAAATCTCCTCCTCTGCTACGTTTTGTCTTTTGCTCCCTAAGTACAAAGCCCACTGAAGTGTTTTTATTTGGTCAGCCCAGTGTGCATCGGCCCAAAGTGACAGTGTTCATGGTGAGACACCTGCCTGATGATAGGTTTCCAAAAGGAAATTTGAATGTCAATGCCAGTCCAGGTGGCCCTGCACATCCCTAGAACAGGATTACCGTAGAGCAAACAAGGTCCATGCTGGCTTCATTATCGCGCACGGTCCCTTTTCACCTTTCTTAGCAGGAATCCAGGCTGAACAGGCGCTTTATGCTTACAAAGAACAATAGTCTGCAAAACACATAAGGTTTTGTCTGTTGGTCTTCTACAAGCATCATGTATCCTGGAGTAACTTCTTAGCATGTGTCAGTAAAACGTTGAACATTTATCTCACTATTTATACATGTATGTTGAGGGGCGCATTTATGGAAAGATCGACATCCTTTTGTCCTCTGAATTTCTACCCCTTCGTTGTCAGATTTACCACGCAGAGGAATCCTATCTGAATACCTGCATGGCGAGGCACTGGTGCCGGCGCAGCTACCGCTGTATCCCACTGGAAATTTGGGGCTGCTGTAGGTTTCCTCGCAGTAACGGGACATTTGTCCCCCTGCCTCGGGGCAAGTCCCAGCATCTGCTATTATATGGGTCAACTTGGACCTGTGCCAGCTGAATCACTGGCACAAATCTGCGTTGACCTGGGAAGGTGGATCAGGTCAGAGTTGCAGATCATTTCTAGCCTAAATATCCTCCCTAAACAAACAGTGTAGACTCATCCCATGGAGGAAGTGAAAGGGGGCAGGGCTGACGATACACTAGTCACAAGCCTTACAGGGTTGTTGAATCAATGAGAGTCAGGAAGACTCCGAACTTGCAGCAGCTCCTGAATCTGGGGGCTGAGGTGCACTTGCCGGGAACCTGGTTTGTGTGCCATTGCTGAGCTCCTGACTGTAATGTGATCAGTTGCTTGATCTGTCGTCTTAATTCCTTTTATTTTTTTTTATTTCTGTGTGCGCAGGGAGCAGGCGTGTGCTGGGTGTCTGTTGGGGCTGCATGACCCAGGCTGGCTCAGGGGGGACTGATGGCGAAGCCTCCAGTCCGTGGGCCGAGAGGAAGGGCACAGTTTCAACCCTGGCAGCCACGGTTCCCTTCCCACTCTAGCAGGCTGGCTCCAGTGGAGCTCTGCCTGCCTCAGTGCTCCAGTGGGTAACTCCCCCTTGTTGGCTCAGCAGATTGGACCCTGCCACCTTCTAGAAGCTTCCTGACTTTGGAAAAACACATGGTTAGCAAATAAATAAAGGATTGTCAACCCTAGCTGTCCTCACCAGTGCTACACCCATCGATCAGAGGCATGTTGAGGAGCCAAGTGACCCTCAACATCACACCCTCAGCCCGGTGCAAGACAAAGGCAGCACCCATCAAGAGCCATTAACAAAGAAGCATCCCTTGATGGGTTCACCTCACAGGGGACCCACAGGATTCTATAGGGGGAAACCTGGGGAGAGCCCAGGTTACTCGATCCCTGTGTCTCTGCCTCCGTCATTCTGCCTTGCTGTGGGCTGTTGCTGGCTGTTGCTGCGTGGTGCCACACCTGTTCCAGCTGCAGTCCAAGGATAACCTGCTGGCACCCAGGACCAGGGAACCCAACTCTCCTTCTGGTTGTCCAGAAACTGCGGTGCCAGAGCGGACTGGCTTGCCACGCTTTGTGAGCCTGCGATGTTCCACCTTCTCTCCTGGAACTCTTGCTCTGCTTCCCTCCTTGGTGAATCAATGCTACTGGCAGTTCTTGGGGCTCACCTGGAACCCCTTTTTTTCTGTGTTAAGTCCTATTCAGAATCCAGAGGTTTGCCTGGTCTTGGCACCCTTTCTCCGTGGCTCTTGCAGTGCATCTCCCTTATGCTAGCAACAATAGACTCCTCATGGTCACTCAAATTGATGACATGCATAGGATATTGGCAGTGCTGGCACCCCAGTCCCGCCTCCCTCTCAGGCTCAATGCTCGCCCCCCACAGCATCACTGCCCCGCCCTGCTTTGCCTCCTCCATGCCCTGTTCTGCCCTGGCCCGCCTCCCTTCCTCCCACCTCTTCCCTTGACTGACTGGTGTTGGCGAGTGGCTGGAGAAGCCCTGGAGGGGCTGGGGAGGGGCCGGCCTTCCTGCCCGTGCTGCTGGCAACCTGTTTTTGCGTAATGAAACAGTTGCCTGGATGAGTGCAAGTGGCAAACGTCAAGCACAACGTTTCCTGGATCACTGCCTTCACTGAGTCTATTGTATGGGCATGAATAGACCAAACAGTGAGAGTTTTGCTTCCCATTTGTCTAAATAGTCCTTTTCCCTCTATAAGGTCTTTTAGCAAACTAACATATTTTTCTTTGCTTGTTATCAAAGGGCTAGTCCAGTTTTACCTACTGTATCTTTGAACTCACTTAAGAGGCCACAATTTTTTTAAAAATGCAACGTGTCGGTGGTTATTTTTGACTTTTTAACAATGCTGGTCAGTGGTTGATGGCAATAGCCCCGTCTCACCTTTTAGGCCCAGTTTCCTATAAGATGCCGGTTGCCTTTAAGAAGAAGCTTATCTTCGGGAGGTGTTCCTTTGATGAGCTGTATCCCAGCGACTGCTCAGAGTGAGAGACGGCGCACTTCAGAGAAGGCAGGCGGCTTCTCTGTCTCCGCTTCGTTTAATGAACCAGAAAGACCTGCCGAGAGTCTTTCAGTAGACTGGAGTTGGGCCTTTGGCCATTCGTTTTCTCCTGTGTGATTTTCTTTTCTGGTTATTTTCATTTTGTTTGAGATTGTGCCTGGGCTTTGCTGTAGCTTATGGAGCCCAGAGAAGTAAACTGAAGCGATAAGGTCTGATAGGACAGACGGACGGACGGAAAGGAGCTGAAAGTGAATGAAGCTGACATGACCTGGTTATAGTAACAGCTTGTTCTAACAGTTTATGGGTACATAGCTAGCTTTGAACTGAAGTTGTTGAACCCAATTTACATAAAAGAAGCCCATCACCCAGTAATGCTAACCCTATACCCTTTTTGTAGACATACAAAATAATGCACGGAAGGGATAGAGTCAATAGAGGGATGTTCTTTTCCCTCTCTCAAAACACCAGAACCAGGGGGCATCCGCTAAAACTGAGGGTTGGGAGAGTTAAAACAGATAAAAGGAAGTACTTTTTTACCCAGCGGGTAGTTAATCTGTGGAACTCTCTGCCACAGGAGGTGGTGATGGCATCCGGCCTAGATGCCTTTAAAAGGGGACTGGACAGATTTCTGGAAGAAAAGTCCATCGTGGGCTATAGGCCATGATGGATTGTGCAACCCCCTTGCATTAGTAGTGGGCTACTTCAGAGTACTGGGTGCAAGGGAGTGGCAACAGGATGCAGGCGTCTTGTTGTCTTGTATACTCCCTGGGGCATCTGGTGGGCCGCTGTGAGATACAGGAAGCTGGACTAGATGGGCCTTTTGCCTGATCCAGCAGGGCTCTTTTTATGTATGCTACTTTATACTAAGACCAGAACTGTGGTATTGTGGTATTGAAAGGCATTTGGGGTCTAAAACTGGGACCACTAAATATCAGTTTATTGATATGACCTGTATCTAACTCATCACCTGAACTAACCCAAGCAACTATGAACCCCCTGATTTGTCAAAAATGTCACCAAACAGAAAAATACCGAGCTACATTTTTATGGCCAAGAAGTCAGTGAAAATATTAATCCGGGAACAATCCTGAAAGTATTCTTCCGGGACTGTGGGGAGCCCAACAGGGGCTGTCACCCTCTGGAGCACTTGGTGATGACATCGTCCTCGCTGCGGAGCGCCTCGAGGCCAGGCCCACGACACGGGGCTTCGAGAACGGCTGTGCAGCCGCAGAGCTCCTGGGGACGCTGCCCATGAGTGGGCTGGTCCTGTGACCCTAAGGAGAGCGGAAGGGCCCTCAGCCCGCACAATGCCCTGCTGGCCTCCGAGAGCAGTCTAATGCCTCTGGACGGCTTTAAACGGGACTTCTGGTTTTCAGTGGAAAACCGGAAGTATTGTGTCAAGCCCTTCCGAAGGCATTTGAACACCTTCTGGAAGGCAGCATGGTGTCGCGCGAGGCTCTGGTCCTCGGGGTGGGGGAGGGCGGCAGTCGTTGCTGGGGGCGGCCCTGGGCAGCCAATGGGCCGGGGAGGGGACTGTCCCAGTCCCCTTTATAGACCCCTGGTCTATAAAGTGACGGCGAGACTACAGCAGGGGCAACTGATTTACAACAGTACAATTAAAAATGCCTGGCTTGAAGGCCATGGACCCACAAAACACCCCTCGCCTGACAGGTTCCCGTTCCATTCCCTTTCTCTTGATATGAAGAAAGTAGAGTCTAATCCTCCTGATTGCTAGGCAAGTGCCTCCAATTAGCACGGGTTTTCTATCAGCCAAGCCACCGGTCACTTGCTATCATAAGATGTTAAAGGAAAAGTCCTTGCTGCTCCTTTCAGCTTTCTCTGTTAATGTGAAAGTTAATGTGAATCTCTCACCTCAGCTCTTTCTCAGCTATATAACCCTGGACCTTTGTATTCTGAATGGCCGGAGCCAGGCATTACTGATAAATAATGTTTCTATTTGTGTTATATCCATGCTTTTGTATCTGTTGCTTCTCTGTAGATGCAAGTTAGATAATAGTTTTCTGTGGCTAGCATCTGAGTCTACTCAAATTTCACCTCATGTCCAGTTTTTAGAAGGCACCATTTATTTACATGCTGTCGTTCCTCCCTAGAATAGAACTAGGATTCTAGCTTCTAGCTCACTACACATTTCCCCATGCTCCTTATATATAATTGCAATGATGTAACATTTACCTTTGCACTAAGAACATTGAGATTTGTAAGGTTTATCATAATTCAGTCAACAGTCAGTCAACAGGTACTTATATACCGCTTTTCAGCACAAAGTTCACAAAGCGGTTTACAGGCAAATAGTAATAATAAAGTTAACTGCCTCTTTGTCCCAAAAGGGCTCACAATCTTAAAAAAAAAGGCAGACCGCCAGCAACAGCCACCAGAAAGACTGCGCAGGGGTGAAGAGGGACAATTACTCTCTCCCTGATTGATTTCTATACTAAAGCCATTTTACTACAGGGTAATAATGTAAGATTTATGAAAAATTACTTGCAGTCCCATTCTAGAAGTATGCCCCACTGATTTTAGTTGGACTTACACTCCAGTAAACGTGTACAGGATTGCAGCCTTCCTGCATGCGATACAAGAAAAGTCAGAGTTTGGTCCTCTTGCTAGAGGGACACCTCGCTAAGCCCCCTTGGCCTGGGGCCGTGTATCTAAGGACACTTTACTTGTTTTCACCACCCATTTATCCCCAATCAGTTCTTCTACAGGGCAGGGGATGTCCAGTGAGACAATTACCGATCTGCATAAAAAGATAATCCGATGAATTAGTAAATTGAATCTGCTCAATAAACGCATTTGAATAAGAAAAGAAATCCAGAAACATCTTTGTGAATACAGATTAACACTGAATAACATTGGGAAGACTCTGCAGATGCTCCAGCGGGGCCTGCCGAGGACTGGAGCGGAGAGTGCGACGCTGCCTCTTCCTCTTTGCTCACAGCGTTGGCCCTTCTATAAGTAATCAACTGTTCGTGCTTTTTTCTCTCCCTCCCTAAGAAATATTTATTCAAGACGTTCTGAGAAACCTGAAGAAACACCATGTGGATGTAGATAAGCTGAACCTGCTGGAGCTGGATGAGATGGCCGATATCATTGCCGACGCCATTCAGGCGGTTGATGCAGAAGAAGAAAAGAAACACGCCGTTGGGAAGGTTGAAGGGGACAGAGCAGAAAAGGAAGTGAATGCAGAAGGCAAAGATGATTATGAGATGGGATTAGTGGATGAAAGTTATCATGCGCAAGGTACTTGATTCATGACAGAAGATTCCTCAGTTTGTTATTTCCAAAGAAATTGGGTTGTTTGGAAACGTTTAAAAACAGCTTTGCAAACAAAGGGAGGTTATCTACTGTAGTCACCTGCTTCACTGCTTGCTCATTGCCCCACTTCCCCACCCCTCCTGCCCCTCTGCACACTCCTTCTCCCCCCCCCCCGTCATAGTTACACTGTGTTCTGAAGGTAAGGCTGGCGCTGCCTTTCAGTGGCAACTTGTGCCGGATAAATGGATGCAATTTCCTCCTCTGGTCCAAGCATTTTCAAAGATGTGCTGCATTACAGTTCTCCAGTGATCCATGGCAGGGACAGTGTTTAGGGTTGGATAAGCTCCCCCTCCCAGGCAGGGCTCTGAGAGTTAGGACTGCATCCTCCGAGTCTTCCGTCTGAAGGCACAGCAGTTCTAGTCCCTGTCTTTATTAAAATGAAAAGATGCTGAGAACACGGAGTCCCATTTTTCTGAGAAGTGCCTTATTGTCATTCTTCATTTATATGTGCAAACTTTATTCCTACTAGTGGAAGACATGATATAGATTTTTTTGAAGGCGCTGGTAAACAGAGGTAAATTTGTCAGCCATACTATTGAACTAATTAATATAATGTATTCTTATTGTACCTCTTCCATTGATCTTCCATTAGCAAGCTGTCCATGTGGAGTCAGAGTGACAAATCTGATCTATGCTTTTACTTTCATCTTTCAGTGACAACATCTTAATGTTTAATGTACAGTTAAAAAGAGCACAGTCTACAGAAAAGTAGTCCTCTGTATTGAACATGATGTTATATGTTTCACAACAAATGTTTGTCCAATGTTCCCACAGATCCCAGAGCACAGAAAGAAGATGCCAGTGCAGAAATTGAGGTAGTACACATTTAAAAGTGAATATGAATGTTCCCAAATGATTGCATTTAGATTATATTAAAGATTAAATTAGAAATATTATGGCAATGGTCCAACACAGAAGCAGATGCGCTTACACTTGTTGATTTTAGTTGCTTAAGTTGCACCTAACTCTGTATTGGTTTGTAATTACTGTAGTGGTTAGTGTTTTAGCAACTGAACGGAGCTAAAATCAAAAATAGTTAAGTATTTATCTTTCTGTGATTCTAAATGCATTTAGATGGGAATATACCTAATCAAAACAAAGATAATGTATTGAGATGTGTGAACTCATGCTGAAGAGTAGAAAAGACCAATATTGTGCATCCTTAAATGGTAAACCTTAAATGGTATCAAATGTAAGAACGTAAGAAGAGCCCTATCAGGCCAAAGGCCCATCTAATCCAGCTTCTTGTATCTCACAGTGGCCCACCAGGTGACTCAGGGAGCACACAAGACAACAAGATGCTTGCATCCTGTTGCCACTCACTTGCACCTGGCATTCTGAAGTAGCCTACTACTACAATATAAATTTGCTATAATAATACATTGTACCCATTGGGATTGTTGATCACAGATAATTCACAAAAGTACCACAGCAAAACATTACTAAGGCAAACATTGGTTCTGCAAATTCCTAGGATCACTTGTCATCATCCACAAACTCTTAGAACAGTAGTTCTCAAACATTTTAGCACTGGGACCCACTTTTTAGAATGACAATCTATCCGGGACCCACTAGAAGTGATGTCACTGTGATGCCAGAGCCTGCTGCTTTCCTGAGAATACAGCAGTAAATTGGGTTATTTATCAACCATTTTCCAATAGCAAAGTGAATCAGAAAGAAAAAAAAACTATTTACAATACTGACACAAGCAAAACAACCACATAGCCCTCCCCCTTTCCAGCATACCATCTTCCCATGTTTTCAATATGGCTGCTCTAGATGCTTTGCGACCCACCTGAAATTGCCTCGTGACACACTAGTGTGTCCCAACCCACAGTTTGGGAGCCACTGTCTTAGAATTTGTTGGGGCAAAGAGGGACAGTTGCTCTCCCCCTGCTAAATATAAGAAGGTTCCTCTTTGCCCAGTTAGCAAGAATTAAACAAATCAAACAATCAAATAGTTAAAACCAATCAAAAAATGCTCTTGTTTTTAATATAGGAGAATGGTTTCAGTGCACAACCAAGACTTGATTTCCTGAAGTGGAATTTGGCAACTGAGAATCTGCCTTTGCCCAAAGAATCTTTTAAAACCGAAATGAAGAAGTCAGAAGATTCAGACCTTTTTTCTTCCTCAGAGGAAATGAGGGCTGGAGTTGAAAACGTGAAGAGTGAAACATTCACAAGGGAACTGATAGCAGCAAAGAAAGCGGAGCCAGAACCCAAATCTAAAGAGATGGCCGAGCTTCATCATTGGATTAAGAATACTTTGATTCAGGATGAAAGGACCTACGAAGGAACTCGGGAAAAGATTGGCGAAGGCCTACAATTGGACGCCCAGTCTTCTGGGGACGAGGAGTACGGCTACATTGTGACGGAGACAGAGTGAGTACGATGGATGCCTTCGTTTTGCCTTCGTTCTGCACAATGCAATGACTCGTCCTGGTTTCCGTGGTGCGTTTCCGGGAGGGGGAGAGGGAGCGGGGTTGGGGCCAGCGGTGGCGGCAGTGTTTGCAGTATCCCAACCCTGCCCCCACACGGCAGCCCTGCAGGGGCTTCTTGGATCTGCATCAGCTTAAATAACTGGTGCAGGTCAGAGCAGAACCACAGGCAGGCTGAGGTAAGGGGGGAAAGTCCCCTTCAACGCAGGCTGAGCTCCGGGCAGCTCCAGCCCTGCAGTGGATACAGCGCAGGCAGTGGTGGGGCCAGCCAGGGCACCGCTCCGGCCACATGGATGCTTGCCGCCCCTGCCTCCCCCCCCCCCGGCGTGCTGTGCTCCACTTCAGAGTGTCCTGAGCACCAGGGAGGGTGGGTGGGCCACACAATACTTGCCATCGCGCTTGCAGTGGCTACGACAGGTGGGTGAGCAGGCAAGCAAGCAACCCCTCCGGCCCATGTGACCCCCCCGCACGGCACGCCACTGAGCACAGGCCATGCAGCCTGGCCGTACCAGCACAGGGTGAAGATCGCGCTCTTAGTAACATTTCCGATCACGTATACCCAATCCTTTGATTTCATGTTTCTGCTGCCTAGTTTACATCCTTGACGCATTCTTGATGCGTTCTGCATTAAATGCTCAATATTTTATTTAATGTTCATTTACATACATACCTTTTTGTCCCAAATGTACACACTGTATGGAAACATGAATTTGTGCATGCTAAATCTCTATGGCTAAATGGCTGAACCAGAGGTAGGGGACACAGCCTGATTGCAGAATGAAGAGTTGGCTGGCAGATGACAAAAAAGAGCACGAAAGTCTGTAGTGACCTAGCGTAGAAGAACTAGGATGTTCTTGACAAAGGACGACTCGGAGGAAAGAGGTTGTGCCTTGTCTGAGTAGCAGAATCCTGGCTCAGGCAGTGCTGAGGACTTAGGGCAGTGGCTTGTGAGACCTGATGCCCTGATGCCTGAGGCCTTCCAGAGGATTGGGCTGCCTGGCCCTGAAATGGACCTGAACCAGGAAAAGAAGAGTGTGGAGGGAGAAAGAAGGAAAAGGGAGAGCGGGAGGGGTGTGGCACAGGGATACTACTGTGTTTTGAAAATGAGGAGCATTGTGCAGAAGGTGAAGGGGTTGACGGTATGTAAATGAATGAATCTCTCTCTTGGGGGATAAAGGGATGGATCCTGCTGATATGTGTCCATAAGGAAAGATTCATATGCATCTACCCAAGCTCTTTTTCAGTTTACGTTTTCTGATGAAGGAGGCTATTTCTTATCTATTTAGATTTCTTAACCAATACCCCAAGCTGGAGAAGGAGCCTGATAAGAAGGGATTAATATTAGCATAAGGTTGGTGGGGGACCTTGGAGGTTCCTTTAGTCCTCTGTTGACCTAAAAGACTTTGTTTTTCTCTAATGGCAGGATGTCCAAATGTTTGTGCCATGCGCTGCATGCCAAATGTGGGCATTAGGCAAGTGCAGTCACTCTTGGGAAATGCGCATAAGACATCTTATGCTAGGGAGTTGGAGGGGGGGCAAAAGGAGAAGGGGGGAAGAGGGCAAAATGGTCTTCAAAATCCCCATAAATTCCTACCTTTAACATGGATATGCATTCACTGCATATCCACTGACCTTGGATAAAAAGACACGTGTCTGGGGCACCCCAATGAACGTAGAACAGGGCGGAAGATTGTTGGACATCCTAAGTTTGTGTCAATGATGAAATGACCATCATGAAGCATTCAAATAAATATCAGGCAGATATTTGGAGAGAGACAATTTTGAGATTCTCCAGAGTTGGATTGTGGGCCATGGAGTCACAGTTTGGGAACCCAAAATTCATGTTTACTAGTTCTGACTAGCAAAAACTAGGAGCTTTGGACAGTATTGGAGGTTTCTAGCGTTGTCTAGGAAGAACTACTATAGAAAATGCCATGTCTGCTGGGAGAAACTAGTTCTGACTAGTGAATACAAGAAGCTCTGAGCTGCACTTCGTTTTTCGTATTGCCTAGTCAGAAGAAGGAGAAACGACGGCATCTGTTGGGAACAGCTAGTTTCAAGGTAGTGAAAACGGGGTGGTTTTTCTAGATGGAACTAGTTTTTTTTTTCTTCACTTAATGGGTATTATATTTTTCACATAATATATTCTGGTTTTTACAAGGCAAACTAGAAAGCTCCAACACAGTACAGTGTTTTTCCTAGTCAGAACTAGTAATAATGGATTTTAGGTTTTACTGTAACATCTCCAATTTAATGTGTTGTTCCTAAGATCTTCTTCTTTTACCCTACCAAAATTGTCCATTGTGGTTTGAACTTGTCAGGACTGTATTAGCCAAGTTGTGCATAATGGAGAGAACTCTTTCTGCAGAAATCAGCAGGATACGTTGGCATAACATGTCCTGCACTGATATTTTATTTGTTTATTTATTTGACGAATTTCTACCCCACCTTTCCCATGCCGAAGCAAATGCCCAAGGCGGCTTACATGAGCAGGCTAGTCTAAACCACCATTTTTTTTCAATGGGGTTTTCACAAATCTACAGTATTCTTGTGATCTGCCAGTCCTCAGGCCCAGACGTTGCCTTCCCAGTGTGGTTCTCTCCTTTGGCTGCTGCCATCCAGCCTCAGCAGGCAATTGCAGGTCAAGCCTGGACAGGTCCTCAAGGTCATATTCCCTTCTTTGCCGGCTGGCCTCCTCACACACTCCCCCGCAACTCTCACTTGCGGTGAGCTAATCAGCTCCACAGCGACTCTGTTCTGCCACCACAGGTACCGCAGCTTGTCCCAGCCTGGCATTCGTCTCCCATCCAAAAGCAAACTGCAGATTTTCCAGCTTAGCTTCAGGCAGTACCAGCAGCTCAACCATCAGTCCACACCTCCTGCCCATATGTTATCCTGCACATCCATACATATCCTGCACATAACATTCATGCACTGAGGTTAATAGGTTCAATGTTTTTTACTTTGTGATTTCAAACGTGACTGAAAAAATATGCACTCACTGGTACAGTTAGAAAGATCAGACATGATTCATTCACTGTTGGATTCCTGGTCTCTTGTTGGCGCCAAAGTCATGTTCCGAGAAGATATTTAGGATTACTTGACGGTAAAGACTAGAGATTTTAATTTGTGTCTTGGAGCAGAGATAAATATTTTCTTATAGTTCTCAAAGAAAAGGTTTGTGACAGTTTCAAGACACCGAAACTGGCAGCCTGTTGTCAGTGGCAGGAATAACGGACCTTTCAGATTTTTAGAGCAGTGTGGTCTAGACTGATCTACACGAACCATCGGCACTAATCTTAAGGGTGAATTACAGTTTCTGTGCAGGCAACTGGCTGGCAAGTCCCCTTGAGTGCTGCTTCAGCGTTTTATGATGGGTAGAACTTGTTGAAGGCCAAGGGCCTGGTCCAGGAGGCTCTTATTGCCGGCAGGACTTGGGTAGTGCTGGCAAAAACGTTGAGAACTTGCTGAAAGCACATCTGCAGCCCGTTGATGCCCGTGTCATTCAGCGCCAGGCCCCCGCGCGAGCAGCCTGCCAGCTGGTGCTCCAGCAGTGCCAGCTGCTGGTGAGCCTGTCTGGGGCAGGGGGCCCTAACCCGGCGGTGGCTTCCACTGCTGGATCTTAGCCCGTTGCGGGCTGCCGACCACCTCCCTGTGGAATGCGTTCGGGTGCAGTTGGATGAGGTGGGGTCCCAGAAGATCCCAAAGGAAAGCGGGGAAGACAGAGGGTGTACTGGGAATGCCGGGATGGGAAAAAGGGGGGCACTGCCAAAAGCAGAGCAGACAGCAAGGAGGAGAGAGAGGCGGTTCAGTGCTGTGGCAGAGGGCTGCGTCCAAAAATGGCGCTCTGGGACCTGAACCAAGGACTGCAGGCCATCAGGCTACTCCATCTGCTCATGGCTGGTGTGTTCCTCTCAGCTGAGTCAGTGATCCAGTGTTGGGTGTTGCGGAAGGTTCTGAAGGCTTAGATCCAGCCTCTCACCTGAGCCTACCTGGAGTTTTTCTCTTGCTCAAGTTCCCAAAGAGTAGGAACGCTCTCTTCGTCTTATCCACACACCATAGTTCTCTTACCCTTCTGGGATCAAGTCTGTGTGGGGGAAAGAAGAATGTTATTCTGGGGGTGGGGGAGATTCTGTTTTTCACAGCAAGAATCGGGGATCTCTGGTGAGAGAGATTCCCCAATTCATGCTGGTTTTTTGAGGCGAGGGGTATTCCTTTTATGCCCAAGGCATTAGCCCTGTGAAGCTAGGAGACCTAATTAAGAGTTGTGGTGGGTGTTTTTCCAGCTTTCCAAGCCTGGGATCAGATGCCCTCCAAGGAGGAGGAGAAAATCAGCTAGCTGACCCTGCCTCCACCTATGTGGAAGGTGCAATCCTGAAGGATCAGGGATGCGCCCCTTTCTCTTCCCAGGGCAGGAATTTATGGTAAGAAAGTCCCATTTTTGCAAAAAGCTGGGGTTTGCCCAGGAAAACAAAAAAGTTTGGCTTGATTGGGGCAATCCTGTGTGTTGGCCCTTGCTTATAAGAAAAATGGAAAACACTGTCTCATATGATTTAGCACAGAGTTGAATACAAAGGAAAACTCCATTAATCAAGCACTGTGTTACTGCCGCTTATTTCTTTAACTGTGTCATTGTTGTAGGTGGAGCCAGCCTGTGTTTGGTGAGAACCCCCCCCCCCCGCCCTCTGTGGTAGCCTGCTTTGGTGTCACACTTGCACAAGAGCTCTGGAGAGCTGCTCCCTTCTTCACTTCCACAGTCTTGACACCTTTTCCACGCTACGTAATCTCTATTGATCTTTATTGTCTGACCACTGAAATTGATTTTGCAAAGTGTCATCTGCTTTATAAATTGGTCTGGACTTGAATCTGTCTGAGTTAAGAGGTTTAAATTTCACACCTATTTGTGGTGAAGAAGGTGGAGAAGAAAGGTCTGGGCAGCAACTGCAGCAAGTAGAGATTTGCTGTCTTGTCAAAACAGGCGCACGCTTATGCATGCTCAGTAGCTAATGAAGCCTTGGAGGAGACACTCCTGGAACAAACGGCTGGCAGCCAGGCCCAGCCACAAGGCAGCGGTCCTGACATCGTTGCACGGCTGGCTTGCGTGCTCAGGCAGGCACGTTCCAAGTAGGAGGTCTGTTCTTGGCACAACATGGTGGCCAAACAGCAATCCGGATTAAAATGAACTGCTGCAGGCAATAACTCTTCATTTTAAACATGTGGGGATGTTGCTGGACCTCAAGGCATGAAGTCATGTTACAGACTCAGTGGGAAACCTCTGGCTTCCCTGCCTTTGCGTTACCAACGGCGCTGCAAGAGACACGGCAGCAGTGTGGAATTGGTCTGAGGAGCTCTCGCCCTACTTCCTTGTTGCACCTGGGGGTGTCCCTGCCTATCTCGTGCCCATTGGTGCAGACTAGTTTAGGGAGGTGGTCCTTATTGTGCGGAGGCCTTTCTGGTGTGTCATTAATCCATTGAACTCCTTGCCACAGGATGTGGTGATTGCGTCTGGCTTGGATGCCTTTAAAAAGGTTTCTGGACGAAAACTCCATCACGGGTTACAGGGCATGGTGGGCACCTGCAAACCTTCTGGTTCTAAAAGTCGGCTCCTTCAGAAAGCCAGGTACAAGGGAGTGGCAGCCGGATGCAGTCATCTTGCAGTCTCGTGTGCTCCCTGAGTGGGCACCTGGGGGGCCATGGTGAGATCCAGGGAGCTGCACTGGATGGGCCCGCTTTGGCCTGATCCAGCATAGGGGCTCTTCTTAGGTTCGCTTCCTGAGGATTGGCATGCAGGGTGAAGCCAGTGGGCGAGTAGCAGGGGGACGGGGAGGGGGAGGAACCGGCTGCAGGGCTTCCCCTCCCAGTGTGCTGCCTTCCCCAACCTGCTGCTCACGACTAGGTCCGCCCTGCGGTGTTGGTGCATTATTCCAACACAGTGGAATACTGTAATGGTAAGCCAGTTGCTTTCGGAGCGTAGAGGTGCACACATGTCTGACAGCGTTCAGGCTGAGTAAACTCGGGGCACAAGCCTAAGCTGCCCTGGAACAGCACAGGCTGGCAGGACTGTGCAGTGTCGAGCGCAGCTTGGGCGTGGCCTGGAGCCTCCAGGGGGCAAGGGCACATTTGTCCCCTTGCCCCGGGGTAGGTGCCAGTTGCGCCCTTATAGCAGGTGCAGATCCGAGTTCCCTGCGTGGTCCGAATCAGGGCTGCTGAACTTGGCTGGCACAGGAGTGGCGCACTGGCAGCTTCTGCCAGCGCCACGAGACCAATGCTGCTGCCTGCGTCGGCCCCGTGGTAGCAGAGTTGGCACAAAAGTGCGGTGTGGCACTCTTGCGACAGCGTGGGGCCAACGCAAGCAGCTTGTGTCAGCCTGCGGGTCCGCCTGGATTGCACCCTCCGAGTCTGTTTCCACGCTTTGCATGAGATGATCAGCGCATGCTTTGCGAAAGGCAGCTCAGAATTTGATAGGACCCCTTTTTAATGGCTCAGCAAGTGGCTTTTGGGATGCGAGAAAAACCAGCGAGAATCCTGGCGTGTTGGTCTGCGAGCAAAACCTTTCCCCCGAACTGTGAGTTCCGCTTGCTGGGCCCAAGACGGCCCTGGCGTCCGCCAGCGGCCAGGCCAGCAGTGGCGCAGGGGGAGAGTTGCCTTCCCCAAACGGAGGAACTTGTGGGGCACTTGGACGAGGGTGTTGGGAACGGCAGGGGAACGCCTCTCTCGTCCTCATTTTATGGTCAACCTTTTTGCCTTTTCATTCAAAATTCAGTAAGTTTGATTCAGAGTCCGAGTGCTGGGCAGTGAGCCCTTCCATGCACGCCCTGGCATTCGCCGCAAAAGAACCCTCCTTTTTCCAGTTTCACGTTCCCTGTGCCCAAGGAGAGTTTCTGCTTGGAAAAACCAGCCCACGTGTTCCATTCCACAGGACATCCCTCTCTGAAGAGGCAGGGGAGTTTTGCAAGGCGAGTGGAAAGAAGGCCCTGTACTGGGAGTCGGGCTGTGCTGACAGGCTGCAATCGCTCCATCAGCCTCTGCCCTAATGGGATTGGGCTGAGGTTCTGTCAGTCAGAAGAGCAGGTTTGAGGACAGTCCCGTCCCGGGCTGACTTGGTTTGTATTGGGCTGCGTTAGGGAGAGGCATTCCAGTCAGGCGATCGAAATGGTTCCTTCTGACAGACAACACCTATTTTCAATCCATTTCCCTGCAGCTGCATAAAATTGTGCTGTATATACGATGACTAGAAACCACACCATTCAAATATTTTGTTTCAGAATAATTTGACATGAACACCCTCTGAAGGTTGTTTCTAATCATGTTCACTTGGAAATATGGTAATATAAAGACTGATCCTGTATTGCTATTTCCCACATCCGTTCCATTCGTGTATGTATAAGAGCATATTTATGGTTTGTTCTGCATCTTTGCTTTTATTAAGTGGTTTAAGTGAAATATATTTTAAAAAATTATGGAGATAAAAGCTTCCAAACACACAGTTGTTGGTGCACCATAAATTATTTGCAAATCTTCAGCCTTACTGTTGGGAATGTGTTTTGACTGCTGATGACAGAGCCAATGTATAATGGAGTGGTGCTAAAGCATATTGTTTTTGTAATGAAACACTGAGTTACACAATAAGGACCCCTGGGCGAAAATAAAAATGTATTTTAACAATATGGATGGTTACTTCAGAGTGTCTTATTGATCACGGTAAGCACTAACGTGTGATTTTATACATAGTGAGTGGTAAAGTTTCTACAGCATCATAAAATCAATACTTGTGCATTATTTTTTCTTCCCTTTTATTTCTCATTTTTTCTTCCTGCCTTAAAAAACACAAGCTTGCTAACTATAATAACTGTACATTTGAAAACCAGTCAGAGCGTGATCCTAACCTGGAGTTAGGCCAGCAAAGTTTGGCCTACACAAGGGTCACCATAAAGTATGTTTGGAGCACTCTTGGAGTCAGAGAGGCCAGCACACAGACGTGTGCCATCCTCCCTGACTCTGAGAGTGGTCCAAACACGCTGTATCCCTTGTGCTAGCCAAACCTTGCTGGCCTAACGGTGCCGGCCTAACTTCAGGTTAGGATTGCGGCCTGTGGCAGACATCTTCCTCACTTGGGATTTTTTGAGGCTGAGGGTGTGTATCTGTGCATGCTAATTTGCACTTACCTGGAGTAGAGTAGTTTCAACTTTCCTGAGACAGCAAAATATTCAGGCAAGTGAAAGCCCCATACTTTATTCCTCCCCCCCTTCTTGTCTTCCTGGGGGTGTTTGTAACCTTCTTAGATATTAGCACTGAAATGCTCTGATCAGCTTCACTATCATTGCTTTCTGCAACTCATTTTGACATTCACTTTTGATTTTGTAGCCTGCAGAATTATGATAGTTATGAGTTTTAGGTGTACAAATGACAGCAAGGAAATGCCACCACCATATTGTATGACTTCCCCTGCACCTCTGGGTAAAAATAATATTGTGGTGCTAGGAAGGAAAAAAAGCCGCCTCCAATTTCTGACACCTCTCAGCTCCCACACATTTGAACCAACTGTCCTCTGGAGTGGAGGATCTAATTAACACACAAGCCCCTGAGTCACAGTGACAGCCGCTTTCATGGTGACTTGTGAAGAACCGGAGCTCTGCCACTGCCAAGCCTGGAAATTCAAGGGTGGCTTTTTTTTAATGAATAACCCAGGTACCGCATTTCCCCCCCTGTGGAAATACTCACATTTCTTTTTTCAAACATCAGAACATCACTGTATTACACATCCAGAAAAGTCATACATTTACACACTGCCCTGCGGGGGGAGTGCCACTTCTGCATATGTGACAGTGTCCCTTGCGCATTTCAGGGCAGGGGCTCTATGAAATTTGAAAGGAAGCAGGAGTGTTACTCTCCTAACTGGGATTCGTATGAAAGATCCTGTTTATATAAAGAGACAGACCCCCTCAGGCCATAGTATACATTTATTTTAAAGTGTTTAAAACTAAATATTACAAAGTGCACTTTTCAGCCCAGTACGCAATGTGTGCCTCACGCTGGTGATGGAGCATGTACGTCGCGAATGATGACAACCGGTTGGAGGCAGCGTGGGGGGAGATTTGTGTTGCAGTGATGTTAATCGATAATTAATTGCACTTTTCTCAGATGGTGCGCCCCGATGAGACAGGGAACGGGCTGGGTTCTTTCTTATGTCAACTGGTTTGAGAAGTTTGCTTTACAAGCAAAAGGACCCAGACCTACCCAACTTTCCAGCCCTGATGCAGCTGCATGAAAAAGGTGTGTGCAGCACTTTGCGGTGGGGGAGCAGCCATGGGGGCCTCCTCAAGGTAAGGGAATGTGTGCTCGCTTGCCTTGGGGCTGCACTGCAGCTGCATCAGGGCAGGAAGGTTGGGTAGGATTGGGCCCTCATGCTTGTAAAGCAAAAGTCCTCAAACCAGTTGACATAATACAGAACCCAGCCCGTTCCCTGTCTCATCGGGGCGCACCATCTGAGAAAAGTGCAGTAGGGTTGGGCCCTTAATTAATTAAAAACAAGGACCAAACGGTGTCAGGTGGATGTTGTTTTTGTTTAGCCCCATCCATCCTTATGGGTCAATTATTTCCATAATAAAAAAGATGATGTTCTTTTTAAAATCACTTTCTGTTTGCATTTGACTTGAAAGTCTGAAGTAATATTTGACATCATTGTACTAGCTTGTGTCATAGTTAGATCTGATGATGACTGAGGCTAGACATGGACAGAGAGGTTATAATGTTTTCATTTCCTCAGGACGGCGTCACCCTGTGATCCAAATTAAAAATGCGGCTTTCTTTGACCTTATTTGGGGGGGGGGGCAGTCTGTATTTTTCCAGGGTTGTGTATGTATGAACATCTAAATATGCAGTACATATATTGTGTGTCACAATGAATGTCTAAAATTTGGTGAATGTTGATGTTCATGTAAATATTAACAATTGCAGGCAAATGTTGTTGACCACACTGAGTAATGCTTGCATGTTCATTTAGAGAACATGCAATTATTCACTGGTGTTATCTCTGAGGGCGCAATCTTCAACTGAGTTAGGCCGGCATAAACTAAGCCAGCAAAGTTTGGCCAGCATAAGGAACACCGTAAAGTATGTTTGGACCACTCTCAGAATCAGAGAGGCCAGCACCCAGATGTGAACCATCCTCCCTGACTCCAAGAGTAGTCCAAAAATGCTTTATGGTGGCTCTTGTGCTGGTCAAACTTTGCTGGCTTAGTTTATGCCAGCCTAACTCTAGTTTAGGATTCTGCTCTGAGTTTAAGGACAGTCACCAAATGTCTGTGCCTGTTGCCATTTACAAAATTTCAGATAGTTGCTATAAGAGACATAGACTGGATCTTTTTCTGGTTGCAAAAGAATCTGGTCTTAACTGATAGCCTGGAACTTTACACGTGCAGATGTTGGTTTGCAGCTTCAGCTTCTTTCTTAAATGTTGGTTGTGTTTGTTATCCTTAACTGAAATCTCATTGCCCAATTAAAAATGAAGTAAATGTGGTATTGGGGGATATTAGAAGGGCTGAAGACAAATTCTGTAAGCACCCAGGAGGAATGAATGCCCGTTCCTCCGATCACCCCCTCCAGGACAGCGCAGTCGGCATTATTGTTCACTCTTGAGTGTGTCCTGTTCTTGTCTCCTTTCACTGCCAAGAACTCATTTCAGGAGCTAATGAATGGTTTTAAAATGAATGTTTTCCCGTGTCCTTTTGATAGAGTCCTGCCATTTGCCTTTCATTGTTTGTTTCCGACATCATCCTGCTGTCTTCCTCTTTTCCCCACTTTTTTCCCTTTTTGAAACTGTATTGCCCTTTTACTGAGGACCGGGATGAAGGGGTCCCTGTCTCATTGGGCCCATTGCACTGCCTAACAATTCCATTTACACCTTATTGGTTGTCCTAGTGTTGGAAAATTCAGGTGATTCATCACGCCCGAGGAAGCACCTAATCCCATTTCCCTCGATATCACCATTGCTGTGTGACAGGAATACTGTTGCGTTGCCTTTAAAACTACCTAGCAGGCCAAGGTGATAACTCTTTGGGGACTGTTAGCCTCTCACGTATTGATGAGTTCCATTTTTGTAATGCTGTGTTTTCTTGCTTCCTTTCAACAGCCCTCTGAGTGAGGAAAAGGGTTTGGAGCTGATAAAAGAAGTTGCCGGCCTTCAGAAGCTGCAGATGACGACGGCCTTCGCCGATATCAGGTATGCACACCGAGTTCAACCCTGGGCTGTCCCCCTCCCCTTAATTTCCCTTAGTTTCCTCTCGCCCTATAATCCATCCGGTGGTGGGAGAGGCAAAAATCACAGTAATGTAATTGTTCTGAATTGTTTTGTGAGGTTATAAATGGTGTGGAGAGAGATTTGTTTTCCTTCCTGTTTTTATAATAGTAGCGGATCACCCTCTAGAACATGGGATAACCCAGTGAAATTGATTGCCAGTAGATTCAGAACAGACAGACTGTGTTTCTTCATACAACACATAAATAACAATCCATGGACTATATGACCACAAGATGTGATGGCTAGAGGTGTTTGTTTCTGATGATTTACAGCCTGTCTTACTGAACAAAATGGACTGAGTAAAATAAATAACAGCATTTTCAAACACCTCTAATGATGGCCAAAAACCTTTTTTAAAAGCTTAAGGCAAATTCAGAGGATAGGTCTATCAACAGCCATTGGTTTGTTCAGGGATGGGAACTTGAGTCTCAGGACTCAAGTCCACATTGCAAAAATATGTGTGTTTTGCTGACTTAGGTAGACTCAAGTCATACATGTCAAGGACTTGCACACTGACTCAAGTATGAATCTGAAGAAACTCAAGTCTTGAAAACCCATGAGTCTGAGTGTGCTAGCTTACTTTTTCCTGTGGCGGGAAAGACCTCATGGAGCCATCCGAAAGTTGATCGTTCCAGCCAGGAGGCAGGGGAAGGGTTAATGTTTTCCATCAGGCAGGAGGCAGGGGGAGGGAGGCAGGAATGGGCTCTCTTCTTATCCATCTCTGAAGGAATCCTGATCATTGGACGAGGGAGAGCAGAAGGAGGTTTCCAAGGGGTTCTTGCCTTAGGATTGGCTGGAGAAGCCCAGGGAGGTGGGGAAGCCAGGAGGAGGTTCCTAGCAATCATGTGTCGCTTTTCAGTCTCGTGGGTCCCACGGGCTCCATTACTTGGGAGGAGGAAGCCTCATTGCTGGAGCAAATGGAACTCGGTCTGAGTAGAACTGCGAAGGAATGGGTGGTAGTGGTAAGCCTCCCAGCTGCTGCGCATGCCCGTCTCTCTGCTTGCCACTTCTGTCCCCGTTCCCCTGCTGTTGGTCCTGCCCCCTCCCGCCTTGGCCAGTCTCTTTTGATCCACGCCCTGGGGTGCTTGCTTCACAAAAGCCTCTGGCGCGTCAAAAAGATTTGAGTTGAGAATGAGGGGAGGGTCGCCACAGGCGTGTGCTGGGACTTGTGCCTGAGTCGCGTCTTGGTGCCAAATTCCCATCCCTGGATACGTTAGCTAAATATGAAATGGCACATTCAGAAGTGGTAGGCAGCACCTGGTAATCAGTGGAAAGTCTGATCCAGGGCAGCACTTCTCATCTGCATGCTAGTGTTATCATACGACAAAAGAATGTGGCAGAGAAGCAAAAATGTATTTGTGCAATCCTATGCATGCTCAGAAGTAAGAGCGCAATCCTAACCCAGAGTTAGGCCAGCACTGTTACAGTAGGCCAGCAAAGTTTGGCTAGCAAAAGGGACACGGAAGGTATGTTTGGACCACTCTTGGAGTCAGGGAGGCCAACACACAGATGTGCGCCATCCTCCCTGACTCCAAGAGGGGTCCAAACATAGTTTATGGTGGCCCTTGAGCAGGACAAACTTCGCAGGCGTAGCTGTGCCGGCCTAACTCCAGGCTTGGATTGCACTGTAAGTCTTATTGAATTCAATAATGTGTATACCCAGGAAAATGTATACAGTATTGCAGCCTAAACATTATTTACTTTAGATAAGTTAACATAAATCTTTTACAAATCTGATTTTGTAGTTGATTTCCATGTATTTATTCCTTTATTCTTTGATTACATTCCTTGATTACATTCTTTGCAGCCAAAGGTGGAGAAGTTCTATACAGGCAGTAAAAACAAGACCTGGAGCTGACTGTGGCTCAGATCATGAGCTGCTTCTTGCAAAATTCAGGCTTAAACTGAAAAAAGTAGGGAAAACCACTAGGCCCTCCACATATGACCTAAATCAGACCCCATACAAATATACACTGGAGGTGACAAATAGATTTAGGGGCTTAGATTTGGCAGACAGAGTGCCTGAAGAACTTTGGGCCGAGGTCTGTAATATTGTACAGGAGGCAGCAACTAAATCCATCCCAAAGAGAAAGAAATGCAAGAAGCCAAACTGGCTATCTGAGGAGGCTTTACAAATAGCTGAGGAAAGAAGGGAAGCAAAAAGCAAGGGAGAAAGGGAAAGATATGCCCAACTGAATGCAGATTTCCAGAGAACAGCAAGGAGAGATAGGAAGGCCTTCCTCAATGAGCAATGCAAAGAAATAGAGGAAAACAATAGAATGGGAAAGACTAGAGATCTTTTCAAGAAAATTGGAGCTGTCAAAGGACAATTTCGTGCTAAGGTAGGCAGAATAAAGGACAAAAACGGCAAGGACCTAACAGAAGCAGATGAGATTAAGAAGAGGTGGCAAGAATACACAGAGGAACTTTATAAGGCCAACCTCAATGTTCTTGATAATCACAATGGTGCGGTCACTGAGCTCGAACCTGACATCCTGGGCTTTAGAAAGCCTCACTAACAACCAAGCTAGTGGAGGTGACAGCATTCCAGCTGAGTTACTCAAAATGTTAAAAGATGATGCTGTCCAAGTGCTGCACTCCATATCCCAGCAAATTTGGAAAACCCAGCAGTGGCACAAGACTGGAAAAGATCAGTTTACATTCCAATCCCAAAGAAGGGCAACGCCAAAGATTGTTCAGACTACCGCACCATTGCACTCATTTCACATGCTAGCAAGGTAATGCTCAAAATCCTACAAGCCAGGCTTCAGCAGTATGTGAATCGAGAACTACCAGATGTACAAGCTGGTTTCCGAAGAGGCAGAGGAACTAGAGATCAAATTGCCAACATTCGCTGGAACGTGGAGATAGCAAGAGAGTTCCAGAAAAACATCTACTTCTGCTTCATTGACTATGCCAAAGCCTTTGATTGTGTGGATCACAACCAACTGTGGCAAGTTCTTGAAGAGATGGGAGTACCAGACCACCTGATCTGTCTTCTGAGAAACCGGTATGCGGGTCAGGAAGCAACAGTTAGAACTGGACATGGAACAACTGATTGGTTTCAAATTGGGAAAGGAGTATGACAAGGCTGTATACTGTCACCCTGCTTATTTAACTTACATGCAGAGTACATCATGAGGAAGGCAGGGCTGGATGATTCACAAGCTGGAATCAAGATTGCTGGGAGAAATATCAACAACCTCAGATATGCAGACGATACCACTCTAATGGCAGAAAGTGAGGAAGACCTAAAGAACCTTCTGATGAGGGTGAAAGAGGAAAGTGCCAAAATTGGCTTGAAGCTCAACATGAAAAAAACTAAGATCATGGCCACCACTCCCATCACTTCCTGGCAAATAGAAGGAGAAGAAATGGAAGCAGTGATAGACTTTATTTTCCTGGGCTCCAAGATTAGCGCAGATGGTGACTGCATGAAATTAAAAGATGTTTACTTCTTGGGAGGAAAGCTATGGCGAACCTAGACAACTTAATCAAAAGCTGAGACATCACCCTGCCAACAAAGGTTCGCATCGTGAAAGCTATGGTTTTCCCAGTAGCAGTGTATGGCTGTGAGAGCTGGACCATAAGAAAGGCGGAGCGCCGAAGAATAGATGCTTTTGAATGATGGTGTTGGAGAAGACTCTTGAGAGTCCCCTGGACTGCAAGGAGTTCCAATCGGTCAATCCTCCAGGAAGTCAAGCCTGATTGCTCCCTGGAAGGACAAATCCTGAAGCTGAAGCTCCAATGCTTTGGCTACCTCATGAGAAGAGAGGACTCTTTAGAAAAGACCCTCATGCTGGGAAAGATTGAAGGCAAAATGAGAAGGGGGCAGCAGAGGATGAGATGGTTAGACAGTGTCATCGAAGCGATGAACATGAAATTGGGCAAACTCCAGAAGCTAGTGGAGGACAGGGAGGCCTGGCGTGCTGTGGTCCATGGTGTCGCGAAGAGTCGGACACGACTTAGCGACCGAACAACAACAACAAATTCCTTTATTGTGATGCTTATCACTATGTGTTCACCTCCTCCTTGATATATAAATGGTGGGCTGGGGTCCTCAGGCATCTCTTGGACTTGATTCCTGTGGTGTGCTGTCCGCCGTTGAATTCAGATTATTCTAAAGGTTTCCCAGCATACCTGTCATTTGCCATATAGAGCAGGCATATAGAATGCATATCTGAGGAATAAACAATCTGGAAAATGACAGTTAAAACAAGGATCTGGCATTTTAGCTGACAGCTTTGGCTGTATTCCACTGCAGATCTTTTTATGAAAGTACTAGTTATGCTTAATCTGTTTCGTTAATGGTTATGTAGCTGTGAAACAAATTCCATTATTTTGTATTACATCATTAGGGCCCATTAAAAGAATATTAACATGCTGATATAATTATGCAAGCTGACATAAAATGACAATAAGTTTGATTTTATAATCCAATTATGAGTGTCTGTGGCCTCTGGTGATTGATGGTTGGATTAATGCAACTGGGGACGAAGGTGGGTGACAATATCAGGCGATATGTGGTTGGTGGTTTCCACCGCAATGTGCACTGCAACAGTGTCCTTTTACTCAGAGTCCCTCGTCTTCAGTCTTGAGAGAATGAACTCGTTTATAATAAACTGAGGGTGCAATCCTAAATAGCGCCAGACTGGTGAGGCTGACAGGCCAGGGCCATATCCAGCACTGCTTAGGACGGGCTGAAGCCTAAGGGGAGGCTCCTTAGGCTCCCTTACCGTAGGGGAGGGTCCAGCCTCCCCTATGTGCTCCTCGGATCTGCGCCCACTAAAGAGCAGGTGCAGATCCGAGGAGACCATGCGGCCCAAATTGGGCCGTATGGCCACCTCCCCAGCCCAACCAGGTCCTGTCTCCCCCCAATCCCCATCCCAATACAGGACAGAGAATTGCTTGCGCCAACGGTCTTCGGGGATGATGTCATGTCAACGTAAGGGGCGCACTAGGATTGCACTGTGAATGGACATAAACCCAGGTATAATGTGCAACATATAAAATCTGTTTGTTTCCCTCTCTTTTGCTGTTTTGGCGTTTTCTGGCTCTAACGTCTATAGCATTATTTTTCACAATAGCTTCATGAAACTCTGCTAACAGGGCCTGGCACAACAACTGTATTTCCATTATTGCCTGTCCCACCCCACCCCCATCAACATTTTGATTAATCTCCTGTGAATTATCTCCGATAAAAGGCCTTGGACAATGCTTGATAACACAGAACCACGGTAGCGTGCTGATTTTAGTTCTGGGTGAAAGTGTACTGCCATTGACCAGACACTGAAATGGTTGCACAGTTTGTCACTCAGTTCTGCATCCTAGGTCTTGAGATAATAGTGGAGAAAATGATCCCTTTGTTGAGGGATAAATTTTGCTCCTGCTGCTCCTGGGGGGGGCGGGGCAGCTCAGGGCTGGGCTGTTAGCCGGGGCAGTTACAGGATCTGCCCCATTTGTATCTGATGCTGTCTGTACTCAGATACAAACTTTGGGGCCTCGTGTTGCTAACCTCCAAGAAACAACAAGCACTTGATCCCTTCAGATTCTTCATCTTGGATTCAAATTTAAACCAGAGAAAAATTTCCAGTTAACCCTCTTGATTAACCCTCGACCCTGTGTGTGGCAGCAGTGAGGAAGGGCAATTCCATGCTAGGGATAATTAGGAAAGGGATTGAGAATAAAACAGCCGATATTGTATTGCCATTGTACAAGGCGATGTAAGGCCACACCTGGAGTATTGCGTACAGTTCCGGTCTCCACATCTCAAAAGGACATAGTGGAATTAGAAAAAGTACAGAAGAGAGCAACCAAAATGATGACTCCCTTACGAGGAGGAAAGGTTACGGCGTTTGGGGCTCTTCGGTCTAAAAAGAAGGCGCCTGAGGGGGGACATGATTGAGACGTACAAAATTATGCAGGGAGTGGATAGAGTGGATAGAGGGAATCTCTTTTCCCTCTCACACAATACCAGAACCAGGGGACATCCTCTAAAGCTGAGCATTAGGAGAGTCAGAACAAACAAAAGGAAGTATTTCTTTATCCAGCGTGAAATTAGTATGTGGAACTCCTTGCCACGAGATGTGGTGATGGTGTTGGGCCTGGATGCCTTTAAAAGGGGTTTGGACAGATTTATGGAGGAAAACTCCATCACAGGTTACAAGCTATGGCAGGTATGTCCAGTCAGAGATTAGCTGGTCGCTCATCATGAGGGCCGGGTAGGAATTTTTTGCTGTCATCCAAACTAGCCATGGATGGCAGTTTTTTGCCTACTATACCCCAGACTGGGGAGGGAGGGATGGGTGCTATAGGCTACATACATTTGCGTTTAATAAAGTTAAACCCCAACCCTGTTCTGGTGTCTTCCTTGGGGGTGGTGCAAGGGTAATAGGCTACTTTAGAATGCCAGATGCAAGGGAGTGGCAGCAGAATACAAGTATCTGGTTGTCTTGCATGTTCCCTGAGGCATCTGGTGGGCCGTTGTGAGATGCAGGAAGCTGGATTAGATGGGCCTTTGGCCTGATCCAGCAAGGCTTTTTCTTCGGCTCTTATGATTGCCTGCACCGCTTTTCCCTTTGAACTATTTTCTTAGCTGGGGCGCTGGTAGCAGCAATGGTCCGTCTGCCCCTGGGCAGAGCTCCTTCCATCCTCTTAGTCCTGTTCTGAGCGTTGTGTAGCAATTGGAATTGCATTCCCAGGAGCCACTAGGATCCTGGCCCTGGTTCCAGAGAATGCGTCGAGGTGGTGGTAGTGGTGGGGGAGATGTTTCCTTCCTCCCCCCCCCATGACTATTTTGCAAGCAGCCAGTCAGATTGATTTTTTTAAGGGATACCCTGCCCATCTCCTGAGATTCAAGACAGTTTACAGTGTATAAAATTAAAGACATAAAAATCAATATAAAAATGAGCGAACCGCAGCACCACCCGGCCAGCAAAATAAAATAAAGCAATAGAGAGCCAACATGTCAACACCAGACGGTTCCATGGCAGATTAACAAAGGCCTGTTGAAAAAGAAAAAGACACCCCTGAAAGAGTGGCAGTGATGGGGCCTACCTAGAGTGGGAGGGGGGTCACCACACACGCTCCTCCAGGGTCCGGATGGGAAGCCACTGGGTGGTGCTCCGTACGTTGTTCTGGGGCAGAGCGGCAGAACCATCCTTGGAGCACAGGCTGCTCACGTTCCTCGCTGTATTCATACCTCTGCGGTGCCACATAGTCTAAAAAAGGGGCAAACTGCGGCAGCTGGTGTGCTATTAAGGAGTGAACTAGCAACACAAGGCTAGTATTAATTGTCTCAGGTGGTTAATTATATCCACAATTATTTATTAATAGGCTGTTTTACTCATCACTCTGAGGAATTCATTTCCCAGAAACCCGGGCTCATTGTACTCGAGGGACTACTTGAGTTCAAATACTGAAGTTGCTTTCCACAGCAATTCTTGACATCTCCATTGTGAAAATGTAGGGATCAATAAGATTAGTCCATCTTAAAGTGGGATGTCATTCTGTCATTCTTAGAAGTATAACTGAACTGGAAATTGACACAGCGCAGGCAGGCTAGTGGATTTATTGCATTGCTCACCTTTTAAAATTTGTTTTACAAAGGAATGAATTTATATAACAAATTACGAGATCTTTATTCATAGAGTCAGTGCAGTGAGAATAAACTAAAGCTTTCATAAATTTCATAGCTGTCAGGAACGGCCACTACACACGAGGCTAGTTCCTTGTGTAGCCATCATCTCCCTATCCTTCTCACAAGGGGGCAGCTCTACCTCCAAGGGGCCATGGGAGGGTCTCAACAGGGAGTCGGACAATCACCTTCTACCACCCGTTCCACGTATGCCAGAGCATAGGATGCAGACGACATCTGGTAGCAGCCGTTCACAGCACACTGACTCCAGTGCTAAAGCCCCCCCCCCCGGGAGCCACAACACAGGTGATAAGGCACCTGGCCTGGGACCAGACTTCCCTGGTCCCTTGTTGTCCACACTAAGAGCATACATAGAGAAAGGCACTTGGCGCACAATGGCGCGCATCGTCGGAGCAATCTTACACCCCCCCCTTGGGCTGATGCAGCCTTGTGGTGTTGGCCCTGCGGTGTCATGTGTTTCTCCCCCTGCCCTGTGACGAGAGAAGGCTCAGCCCTTTCACTCACGCTGGAGCTGTCACAGGTGGCCGTTCATTTCAGTGGAACCTCCGAACCAGTTCGGCCTCAAGTCACTGCCTGCTCTCTGCTGCATCACTGCAATTTGATGGAAGCGGACTCGTGAGCGTCATGTGGATGCAGATACGGGTCAGGAATATATGCGTATGAATGGCAATATTTTCAGTTCATTCATGTTGCTTTAGAATTTTGGGGTGCGAGAAGAGACTCTTGCTTCTTCTGGGTAGTGCACTGGAAGGGTACTACATGCATAGATTGTCTAACGGTTCATAAATTTAATACGTTTTGTTTGTCAAGTATCTTGAACTTTAGTGGTTTTTATTTTAAAGACAATTGGCACATTGACTTCTTTGTAGTAGCTCAGAAATTTAAAACTTTGAAGGTATTGGAGTATGGTAATGTGGGAAGTGCCAGATTCAGCCAGCCCTCGGCCTCTGTGGGAGTTCTGTTCCCGGAGCCCCTGCGGATGCTGAAAGCAGCAGGTAATGGAATCTGATGCTGTCACCTCTGAGGCCCAAGGAGGTTGTGTTTGGCCTCTCCAAGAAGGCTCGAGAGCCCCCCCCCCTCGGAAGGGGGAAAAACTGCAAGTGTGTTTCTAAAGTCTTGTGGGTCTTCTAAGCCTTGAAGTGGCCGCCATATCCCCTCCGAGCCTGAGAAGACGGCTGGAGTTGAAGACGAAGAGTTGCGGGTGGGAGGTACAGCTTGGCCCCACTAATGTGAGTCAGGACTTGCATTGGGTCAAATCCATGGATCCCGAATCTGTGTATAAGAAGGACTGACCTGTATCATCTCTTTCTGAATCTGAGGTTCAACAGGACTGCCCTATTGATTGATCGGTGTATCAATCACTATCAATCAATCACTAGTATTTATATACCGCTTTTCAACACAAAGTTCACAAAGCGGTTTACAGGCAAATAATAACATTAAAGTTAAATGGCTCCCTGTCCCAAAAGGGCTCACAATCTAAAAGAATGAAGAACACCAACAACAACAGCCACGAGAAAGACACTGTGCTGGGGTGAAGAGGGACAATTGCTCTCCCCCTGCTAAATATAAGAGGACACCACTTGAAAAAGTGCCTCTTGCCCAGTTAGCAGGGGTAACAGGTGTATTCCCATGTTTTAGCACATTACTGGGATGGCAAGTTGCAAAGGAAGACACAGCACTGAAATAGTTGTGTAGAACAACAGGGGTGGGCAATTGGTCATTCAAGATCAGTATCAGCTGAAAGCCCTCCTGTGAAGCATCAGTACTACTGTTGAAGGCACGGGTGGAACTCTTTCATATCCAGTCAGCCCAAATGGGAAACATATCTGTAAACCTTCAAATTCGTCCTTGCAAGAGTTTGATCCCTTGTCAATGAGAACAGATGTGCCAACCCTACACGCCTCTCCGACCATTTTCCACTGGGGGTCTGGAACACCGTGTCTGCATTTCACTGTGATCTTTCCTCATCATTCACTAATAAGTAAGGAGTACATATGAGAAGGGAAAATGTGGTCCTGTAACGTTTCATCCAAAATCTATACAAACTTAAATGTTCTCATTCATAACGGTAATTGTAGCCTTACAAGTGAAAGCAATTCAGGCGTTGTCATATTGATTATGTCATAACTCCCTCTCTTGTTTTTCAGCATGATGTTCAAAAAGAGAAAAATGTGAGCGTGCGATCCCATTGATCTAGACTGAAATAATTTCAATATGTCATCCCTTACAGAGTGACTCTAAGCCAGCAATGCATAGAAGTGATGATCTGCAATATGTTTCACATGATTTGGTTTAAAAATAAAATATGGCAGCAGGCAACATTGCTTTTTTAAAAAAAGAACAGAACTTCCATCAACAGAAGGGGTAATTAGTCTGTTCATTCCAAGTGTAACAGATTAGCTGATCATTGAAACAAGTTGCACTTTGAATATGAAGGGTTGCTTTCTTACTAACCTTGCAGTGGCATTTCTACAGGGATGGCAAAGCTCTACGTTTTGCAAGAAGCCTCACCTTGCAGTGGAAATCACTCCTCTCCTGCACCGTTTTAGCCAATCCTCACAGGGAACAGCAACATCTTGGCGTTGCTTACTGGCTACAGCCGCAAAGGAGAGGAGGGATTTCCATGACAGGGTAAGGCTCCTTGCAAAACTTAGAGCTTTGCCATCCCTGTAGAAATGCCTCTGTAACCTTGAAGTCAGACTGCTGTTCCATACAACTGCCTCTGTGTAGATAGGGGCTAGACTAGAGTACTTCAAGAAGCAGTACTTTTCTCTTGTTAAATGGGTGTAAATCCACAACAAATTGTTTATTGCAGATTTTCCTGAGTGCGACTGATTCTCAAATATGATTTAAATCCTTGAGTTAACTTCGTGAGTGTCGCGCAATGCCAGCCTCTTCAGTGCTTCAGTTCAACTCGCAAGCTAAGCTTTGTGGTTTTGCGCCATTGCCCTCTTTTTCCGCTGCACCCTTAGTTGCATTTGTGTGTGATGTAATCGGCCGCAAAAGAGGTAATGCTCATGAACCAACAGGATTTTGGATGGCTTGAGTGACTCATCGGCTTGCAATGAAACGTATCAGGTCCTAATGGTGGGGGGGGGGCAGCTGCAGAGGGTCTCCTCCAGGGTAGGGAACAATTGGTAAGGAGGTAAGATTCTGCACTGCGGAGCAGTCTACTCAGACCTGTGATCCCCACAGCAAGATGGAGTTGTAAACCACTTTGTGTTGAAAAGTGGGATGTAAATACTGTTGATTGATTGATTGATTTTAAGAGACTCTAACTGTATTTAAAGGGATAACCTGACATTTGGTTACCGTAACCTGTCTTTTGGTTGCTGTGCCTTTTGGTTACCAAAAATGTATTTCATTTGTTTTGTAGCATGCTGGGGCCGGCAGTGACCTTCAAATTACACTCAAATGTCTACAATGTCACCACTGCTGATGTTGCTAAAGCAGCAGGTAAGAATCCTTGTTGTCTGAGACATCCTTTTCTCTGCCCACTTAGGCACTTTTCTCTGCCTATCTTTCCCTTAAATTTGGAAAGGTAGTCTGAACAACAAGAAGGCTCTTTCCCACCAGAAGGCTGACATTTAATGAAACAGACGTTTGAAGGGGTGGTGGCCCAAATTGAAAATTTAAGCGTAACATCTCTGACTTCCTTAACTCTGCCTGACATTTCCTTGTTTGTAAAAGAACTGGATTAAAAAGAGGCCTGGGCTTTGGTGTGAACGAACCAACAAAGTTGTGATTGAGAGATTGAAAATCTAGCCTGAATGTTTTTAAATTAAATGAATATTTGACATCAGTGACTTCCAACTAGTATAGCGGTATGGAAGAAAAGAACCATTACTACAATTAAAGCTTTATTTCTGGACATAGGAATAGGTTATAAATGTGTTTGTGCTGTCAGGTTAATTTGACAATTCCCATGACCCATAGTTGTAAACACTGTAGATTTACAACTCAAATCCTTCTCTTTAAACACACACGCACGCACGCACGCACACACAAACGTACATACAAACACTGATGTCAAAGGATGTAGATTTGATTACAGTCGTTTTTATGTCTTGCCTTGATTGTAAACAGTTTACCTGCCAAAAATGGTGTCGGGGGCAGGGGATTGATCCCTAGGATTGCGCTGCTACCGGGGGGGGGGCTTTTTCTACTTAAGATGGTGCCAGCCTTTGGAGTTTGTAGGGCCACAGGTGTTCTGTGGGCTCCCAAGCCTCTTAGTAAAAA
The DNA here is from genome assembly GCA_029204185.1 of Lerista edwardsae. NCBI lineage: Eukaryota > Metazoa > Chordata > Lepidosauria > Squamata > Scincidae > Lerista > Lerista edwardsae. Next base: position 4,974,852 of record JAJKFI010000057.1, on the reverse strand, counting down.
ATATTATCAAAAACCACTTCCACTTTTCGGTCAAAAACAGGAAGGAATTTTTGATCGTTATTTTAACTATTTAGGAGACTTGGGGAGCCCTGCAGATGCATCTGTGGGGCTCCCCACACACCCCAGAAGCAAGGGAAAAAAACAACCCTCCTCTCTAGCAGCAGTGCAATCGTGGGGATCGTGTCTAGGATAGCATCCATCCATGATGGTCAGGCAAATGAGATGCAAGCATCTGGCTTAATATAATATAGCCATTGAACACAATGGGACTGGTGATGAAACTTGTGTAGAACTGTGCTGTTAATGTGTCCAGGAATGGCCCAGCTTAAATGCTCTTTTGAATGATACAGAGATGCCTTCTCAACATGGTTCCAGTTCATATGTGACGTGGACGTACAGCTTGTCACACTGTTGATGCACAATAACTGATGAGGCAGCACACATTGCCCATATTGGTACCGAGCTAACTGATAGGGGTGTGTGCATGTGCGCATTATGCTTGTCTATGGACAGGCACAAATGGAGCCTACCGGACCATAAGTAATGCAGTTGCTTTATGCTGCTATATACTGTATGATGAATTGAGAGCCAGAGGGTGACTAGAGCATTCTTCTCCGTAGCATGTGTGACTTGTAAGGTTGTAAAGGTAGAAGGAGTTTATTTTCATAATGATAGTGCTTAGAAATATGGAGCAGTTTTTAATTGCTATGGATTTTGCTGTGGATATGCACACAAATAGAAAGGTTTAAGCATGTGCTTAACTTTTCTGTTTCAATCAATGGTTTTTGGTGATTGGACTGAGCTTATGATAGTGGTGTTTTTAAGCACATGCACTAGTGACTCAGGGCAGAATCCTAACCCACTTTCCAGTACTGACATAGCTGTGCCAGTGGAGCATGTGCTGCATCCTGCAATTGGAGTCTCGGAGGCCTCCTCAAGGTAAGGGAATGCTTGTCTCTGAAGAGCTGGAAAGCCGGTACAGACTGCGCCCTCAGTTCCTGGTTAAAGCATTTAAAATTGGGATGATATTGACCCTGCTAGTCTTGCGTGCTCCCTGAGGCACCTGGTGGGCCACTGTGAGATACAGGAAGCTGGACTAGATGCGCCTTTGGCCTGATCCAGCAAGGCTTTTTCTTATGTTCTTATGGATGTGTGGGTGTGCATGCATGCATGCATGTTACAAATGCCCTCTTTGAAGTATTGCGCACCTGTGCAGCCCATTGCAACTTTCTGAGTGGGGCAACTTTAGCTGTACCTGTGATCTGTACCACTTGAGATGCACTAAGCAAACTGCAGCCCAGCAGCCACGTGGGGCTTGACATGCTCTGTATGCAGCTAGAGGGCTGCATGCTCTGGTTGGCTTAAAAATTGTACAGCTCTGTTGTAAACTAATTGCAATACAGTGATAGTATGAAGTGTTTGTTTTTAATTCTGTACATCATTGTTTGTTTGTCTTGCTTAGAATTTGATATAGGTTCTGGAATTGGTACCATTTGTGAAATGATCCATCTGTTCATTTGAAACACACACACACACACACACACACACACACACAGAGAGAGAGAGAGAGAGAGAGAGAGAGAGAGAGAGAGAGAGAGAGAGAGAGAGAGAGAGAGAGAGAGAGAGTGTAAAACAGCTGCCTCTCTGGAAGTTGAAAAATTATTGTTCACAAAACCTTGTATATTGCTAACTTGTTAGCCTCTTGCTAATTTTTCCTCTTCCTTCCTAATCTTGGGCAGCTGCCATTGTTCGATGGCATGGAGTACAGTGAGCTGCAGAGGCAGTAGAATGGGAAAGGGCAGCATTTTGAAAGTGTATCAGGAAAAAAATTCATCTCCCCAACACATCAAAATCCATCTCTTACCAAGGTTGAGCTGAATGCTTGAAAATGATTTACATTATACTTTAGGTAGATGTTGCCATGAAAGGACAACATTCAAGATATTTCAGGACCACATACAATAAAGATGTTAACAAAGTCAACCAAGAGGAGAAAAATAAAATACCTCAGCCCTTCAGACCCTTTTTTCTCTGTTCAGACTTTTGCTAGCTCCAGATTTCTTTGCTGGGCTCTCTGTGTTGGGTTGTGACATCTGAAGAGACCTGGCTGATATAGTCAAAAATGGGCCTTTCCCCTACTTGTCAGGGAAGGAAGAGCTTAGGGCTGGCCTTCTGATAATGCAGATCTTGGACACTCTCCCCAGCTTCTTTCCAGGAACTGATTTCAGACAATATTGTTGCCAACTGTAAAAAAATAAGCAGTTTGCACTCTGATAACACTTTTGGCTTTTATTTCATTTTTTGTTCCACATTAGCACTAGAAGAAATGTAACTTGGTGACTACTGAAAATAAGACAACCTTTCTCACCATATGAGTCCATATGGTGTACATATCCCACAGACATAAATGTAATTATAACTTATGTAATTGTTCTGCACATGGAAGCCCCTCTGGGAATCCTGTCTTTGAACAGCCTCTCGGCAAATTACACTGAGTGGAAGGTTGTCTCACTAGGGGGACAGTCTCTACCAGGGTGCAGCTCTGACCGAGGAAGGAATAGGCTTGTTCGGATTGCTCTGGCCTAGGCAGATAATTCAGGGTGCAATCCTGACCTGGAGCTAGGTGAGCTTGTGCCGGCACATGAAGGTGCGACATCCTCCCGACGCTGCTGGGTCACATCCCAGCTGCCGTTTAAGCCGCGAGGCCACCCTGCACTCTGCTTTGGACGTTGGGCTCGGTGTTGTGTGGCGCATGCTGAGATCTTCGTCTTGGGGACGGCCGTGATCTGAGGACTGCACACGTTCAAAAGTGCAGCATGGTGAAGAACGCCCCCCCCCCACATCCAGCCTTACTGCCAAGAGCTCCTCCTGGCCTTTTGCCCAGTCTGCTGCTTGTTGTCGTTCCCAGGCTCGTGTCTGGCAGTCACTCAGCCACCCGCCCCTGCCCAAATGCCTCCGGTCCATTACTCTGTCCCTTGTCTCTTGCTGCCCCTCACCGGCATTCCTGGGGGGATGTCAATGGGCGCGGGTGCGACTGGGCAGCATGCCTGGGGAGGGCACTGCTGCCCCAGCTGTGCCGCCTGGTTCTGGCCACTTGGAGGCTGGCCGCCTCCTTCGCTTTGACAAGGAAGTGGAGGCCGCGGCCGGCACTTGGAGCAGCGGGGAATTGCTCCCGCAATGCCGGAAGCAGCCGTGGCGCCGTCTTAATGCCACTGCAATTCCTTCTGGCCAGGGCAGTCTGGCTGTGGTGCTCCGGGCAACAGATGGACCAGGACGGCCACGGCTGCCCTTGATGGAACCTTCCTACCCAAATTAGGGGGTCTGTGAGGTGGTCGACAATATAGAACTATTAGGAAATGATATCCGAAGTCGTTTCATCAGTGCCAAATGTGGTGAAGGGACAGCTGCAATCATTGTTTCATGGACCACACTGCTGCTGTGCTGCTGTGGTGACATGTCAAGAACTGGCTACATTTATTGGAAGGCTGTACTTCTTTCAGCTGAACGCAAGGCAGGTAACGTTGACCTGCAGAAAACTGGTACTTCCACTCATGCAGGTGAACGGCAGCCTGAAAGGAAGTCCTAAAATACCAGGGAAACCCCACAGTTCGCACTGCCGTTATTATCTGATAGGTCCACCTGTTGGAATGCACTTGGAGCCCTCCCACTTGGGGGTCGCCCGGTAAAGGTGCTCTGACGTCATTGCGTTGCTAATGCTCCCAGGCTGGCGCTAGCTGTAGTGCTTGCCTGGGAGCGCAGGTGGAGAGCTGCCCTTGCGCCACCCGAACCCGGCTGGCGCGGGGCGGTTCTGGGAGGGCGGAACGGGGCGGGGTGGCCGGCCGGCGTGCGTGCCGGCCAGGGAGGGGGCGGGCTTGGGATGCGGCTGTTAGGCCTCATCCCCAGGCCATGTGGCCCTGATTCTGGCCTCACGGCCTCCTTGGTTCTGCGCCCGCGATTGCACGGGCGCAGATCCGAGGAGCACGTCGGGGAGGCTGGCGCCACCCCGGGTGCAGGTTCCACTCGCCTCAGAAGCTGCGCTGGGTACAGGGCAGGCCCGCATGTCTGCCTGCTCCAGCGCAGCTGAGGATTGGGCTGCCCGTCGCACAAATAAATGCCCGACTGCCCCTGTTCACTGTATGCTTTTGTGAAACCTGCTTCACATCACCAGGCTTCCAGTTGTGTGACATACAAAATGGATCATCATGAAAAAGGCATAAAGACCTGCAGGCGTAATTCCGCGGAGTAGGAGCGTGTGAGGCACGAGGGCCGGCCGTTCTCCAGGCCCGCTTCCTTCCCTGACTCAGCGGGAAAGGAGGACGGCGGCCACAGCACTGACAGGCTGCGGGGAAAGGCTCCTGTGATGGGCGTTCCTTCCCATCTGCTGTAGTGATTGGCAGGAGATCATGTGGCTAATATTTAACATCTCATTAAAAACTGTAACAGACTGGCAACAAATTCTTGTATGCCAAGTTTGAGGGGATGCCACTTGGCAAAACTTTCTGCTTGTTGTAGATCAGTAACAAGCAAAGGTGAGCGGAAGCGTACACACACACACACACACACACACACACACACACACACACACACACACCCCTCCATTACTCCTTTCTAAACATCCAGGTAATTACTTTTGACAAGTATTTGCTGGAGAGAAGGTCATAACTGTCAGCATATAAGATCCATGCTAATCTGCCCAGCTGGAGAAGATTCAGGGGGCTAATGTTTTCGTAATTAAGAACATAAGAAGAGCCCTGCTGGATCAGGCCAAAGGCCCATCTAGTCCAGCTTCCTGTATTTCTCAGCGGCCCACCAGGTGCCCCAGGGAGGCACGAGACACAAGACGCTTGCATCCTGTGGCCACTCCCTTGCACCCGGTACTCTGAAGTAGCCCACTACTAATGCAAGGGGGTTGCACAATCCATCATGGCCTATAGCCCACGATGGACTTTTCTTCCAGAAATCCGTCCAATCCCCTCCGAAAGGCATCTAGGCCAGATGTCATCACCACCACCTGTGGCAAAGAGTTCCACAGATTAACTGACACCTGATTAGAAGTTGCGGAAACCAGTTTTCATTACAGCTTTGCACTGAGAAAAATAGAGCCTCTAATATGGTGCCATTTCATTTGTTATAGTTTTACGCGGCTGCTTCATCTTGAGGGTTGGGCAGAGAAAGGTGTTGGCAGCGCAGTCTGTGATCAGAAAATGATTAATTAAATATTATGCCTGGTCCACTGATGAAGTTTATAAAAAAAAATTCTGTCTGCAGGTTTTGGTTTTGATTAGAAAATGTGTCTGTGTAGAACCAAGTGCAGCCTGCATGTGAACAGTCGACGATGGTGGCAGGCGGTGTAACCTCAGCCCCAAGGTGGCTCCCTAGCAGGACTCCCACGGCCCACGGTTCAGCCGGAGGAGGGGCAGCCCCATCACAGGCTGCTGAGCTCCCATAGGGGCAGTGGCGCCGAAACTGCAAGTGCTGCTTCCTGCAGGGTCTCCTCGAGGGAGGGGGCGCTTGTCCCCTTCCCCTAAGGAAAGCCGTGGATCCTGCCACGGGGCTACTCCAGTCTCCACCCGCTGTTTTGCAGGCAGAGACCAGAGAGCCTGTGCCAGGCTTCCAAGCCTGACGTGGAAGGCTGGGGTGGTGGTGGTGGTGGTGGTGGTGGTGGTGGGCGTCCCTGCCAGTCCCACCGGCTCTCGGGGCTGCTCCTCCCTCCCTTCCACTCGGCCTCCACACTTTCCCCCTGCCTTCCCCAGGCCCTCCAAAAGCCCTTCGGCCGCCTGGCAGGAGCGCTTACCGGGGGGCAGTGGCGCGTCCTCCTCTGCCTAGTGCTGGGCCCCGCACTCGCTGGGGCTGCCCCATGGCCAGCGGTCGGGCCTCTTTGCAGCGCTTCCGCCACACCTGGAGGTGGCCCAGTTGGCTCAGGCCCTGAGTTGGGCTGTAATGGCTGTGTCGTCTCACCTGGCGACTCCTTTCACAGCTAGAGCAGTGAAGAGCGTGGAACAGGCAGGGCGTGTTCCTTGCCTTGAAACTCCAAGTCAGCAATGGGGTGGGGGGTGGAGAAACACAGAGAGCAAGGTGGGTAAGGTGAACTGTATGGAGAGAGAGAGAGAGAGAGAGAGAGAGAGAGAGAGAGAGAGAGAGAGAGAGAG
>JAJKFI010000057.1:4928032-4965481 GCA_029204185.1 Lerista edwardsae | reverse complement strand
GAGAGAGAGAGAGAGAGAGAGAGAGAGAGAGAGAGAGAGAGAGAGAGTGTTTCCCTGCATGCCCCAGGAATGATTATATTGCCAGAGTTAAGTCCCATTGATTTCGAAAGGACAGTGAGGCACGTTTTTATTTTTTTTCTTATTGAATCCAATGAAACAGAAAAGTGCTTAGCTTCGACTGAATTCCACACTTGATTTTAAGGGGTTTTCCACAGCTAGTTTTTGGATGTAGCAATAAACCAGAGGGGAGGAAAATGATACCGCAAGAAAGAGGTAGCAGACTAGTACGGGCATTTTGCAGAAGTGGCTTCTTTTGAATTGTGCTGCCAGCCTTGCTCCTGCTGGTTCCCAATCTGCCTTTCAGACCCTTGTACTGCTTGTCAGGTGCCAGGTGTGAATTATTGTCACATCTGACTTGCAAATATGTCTATCTTCGAAGTGCCACAGATCTTCATTTGCAGAAATGTAATGTTTAAATGGGAACTGCTATTTCAGAATTGACTTAGCTTATTACGCGCATCCTTTGTATAGGCAGGTGGCCTAATTCAACAGCATGAAGGACTCTGATGTGCAGAACGCGCATATCTGAGCCCCTAAATTAGAGTCAGCAGGACATGCCGTGAGGAAAATAAAAAATTGCCCCTTTGCACACTTAACATTCTTGGCTTGGGAGAGAGCGTTGTATTGTGAGTTCGGTAAGGCTGGCTCATATAATATGATTGTTGCACGTCATGGAATAGCAGGCTGGAGGCCGTTTCCTGACACAAAGCCACTTTCAAATTACACAGCTTAGGTCATGTTTAGCCCAAGTGCTGTGTGCCTGGCATGCAGGCAAGGCTGTGTGTGTGCCCTGAATCTGTGGGAGTGCAGAAAACACAGTCTGCCTGGGATTAACCCCCTGTCACCCACCACCCTGCCTTCTTTTACACACTTGGATGGCTGGCTCAGGTTAACTCTGCCTTTGCAAACAAAGAAAAATATGCAGAGGGCTCATGGAATCTGTCAAGGCCCAGAGAGAGGCTGTCGGCAACAGCATGCAGATCCAGGGCAGTAGCATCTAATGGTTAGATGCTCACTCCCTTCCCGTTCTTTTCCGTTCTTTCACATGTTTGGACACTCAGTTTACTGGGGAGAAGTCTTGGAAGATTCAATTCTCTGCCATCAGCCCAGGAGATAAGGCTAGCCAGAAGGTCTCCCTGGGCAGAACCCCCTCCCCTAAAACCATACGGAACCTCAGAGGTCTCTGTCATAATCACTCCCACAGTAGCACCTGCAGAGTGAGAAGATGTGACAATCCACTGAATTTTCCCAGGCAGGCTTAAGGCTTGCAGTAAAAATGTTTATTATTCAAAGTCTAATAAAGGAAGAAAATAAAACCAGTGAATAAGGAAAAAAGGTAAGGAGCATAAAATTTGGAGGAAAAAAAAAAAGCTTTAATCACTCGCAATTATATGCATGACCAGCAGATGGCACTGAGATGATGCAGAATCTCATGCATGTGGTTAGACAAGGTATAAGGTAAAGGTTTCCCCACGACTGAATGGTCTAGTCGTGACCGACTGTAGGGGGCGGTGCTCATCTCCGTTTCAAAGCCGAAGAGCCGGTGTTTGTCCAAGGACAAGCTTCCGTGGTCATGTGGCCGGCATGACTATGTGCCGTAGCGCACGGAACGCCGTTCCCTTCCCACCGAAGTGGTCCCGATTTATCTACTCGCATTTTTACCTGCTTTTGAACTGCTAGGTTTGCAGGAATATATAAAATACAGGCATGTTATGACAGAAAGTTCCAGGTTTATGCTAGTGATAGCTTGGACTTCTCTGGAGGAGCTAGCCTCTCACTGCAAGAAGACTTGCTGGTGGATATTGCGTTGGATATTGTCCATAAGAGCCCACGATGGGCTTTCAGGGGCAACGTTTTGCATGAGCAATATCCACTGTCCAATATTGTGATCCTCGTAATGACTTGACAAGGCAGGGCCAGTGTTTGATATGGCGATGGTGGAAGCTGAGTCACTGCCCTTTCATTCCTCACTGCCGTTGCTATCCCCATCATCACTCCACCAACAGCCATTAGAACTGCAATCAGAAGCCAGCGCTGGCCACGTCACCCCTTTTAAAAAGGGACCCTCTGCTGATTGCACGGTGCTGCTAGGAAGGTCTCCTGCCAGCACTTCCAGAATGGCTTTTGTTTCAATAGGAAAGGAAATTAAGAATCACATCTTTAATGTGGTCTTTGGCAGTGAGCTTTCCTAAATTGCTGATCGTGGATAGCGCAATATGCAGATACCTCTTAGTTTGAAAATATGCTGAACAAAGCAGGTGGGGATTACTATCCGTGGATAGTGTTCGTAATAGCCACTGATGGCTACCAGTTCCTTGAGGGTAAATGGTGTATTCCTGCGTCTCAAACTGTGGGTATAAAAAGTGGGTCCCGGTGCTAAAAGGTTTGAAAACTACCGGCTCATGCAGTAGCAGTTCAAGATTCTGACATTCCAGTTTGCCCATTTAGCGTCACATGTCCCTCCTGTTGCCTGCCTTCGCAGGCTGGCACACAACAAACAGGGACTGTCACCCTGGTCCTAGGCCTGGTACGTGCCATGATGGGACACACAGCGTTCTGTGGTGTGGCGCTTTCCCCTTTCACTTCAAGGAACAGGAGAGTGCGGTGTGCGCAACCAGCCCTGGTGCCCGGTGCTTTGTTGGCCATGGGGCAAGCCCTTGCACTGGGCCTCCATGGCAGCGCCCTCCCGTTCCCTGGCGGAGCACTGGGCACTGCCACTGAAGCCTCGGGGGTCAGCCTGCGGTATGAGCGCTCTGAGGGAGGCCCAGCCCAGCCACCCCCTGGTGCCCCCCTTCTGTTTAAACAAGGATCATCTCAGAGCACTACCCGCACTGTCCATTCCCTGCCTTGCCGACGCAGCAGTGCCCGAATGGCAACCGCTGCATGTTAGGGTGGGAGAGCAGTGGCAGAACATTTTCCCTTCCACAAAGGGAAGGTCTACTCAGACCTGTGCTAGCTACATGCTGCTGTGGGATTGGCTCTGGGAAGGGGGCTGGGACATCAGCAGCACTGGGGCCGCCAATCCTCCCTCCTTCCTGGCCTCGATCCTCCCACCCCCTGCCTCCATTGCTGCCCTCTGTCCCGTGTTGCTCCCTCCCCTCTTCCGCCCTCCCCTACCCTTCCCGCCTCTTCCGCTACCTGCTCTGGCAAGCGGGAGGGGAAGGTGCAGACTTTCCTTCTGGCCCTGGTGCCAATGCGCCAAATGGCACACTTCGGAGCACCTTCTGCAACTGGCGCTGACTGCTTTGTGGCAATCAGAAACAGCGCAGGAGGCCCGTCGCCAGTGGGTGGCGCAGATCGGACTGGCATCTCCGGGCCCACTCCTAACCTGCTTTCCACCACTGACCTAGCTGTGCCAACGGGGCATGTTCTGCGTGTTCTGCAGTGGAGGGGCAGTCACGGAGGCCTCCGCAAGGTTCGTTCCCTTACCACAGAGCTGCATTGCCTGTACCCTGGTGCTGGAAAGGGGGTTAGGACTGCGCCCTCATTGTGGTAGTTTTTTTAGAACTGGTGCCCAAATTGTCATATATTATGACACTGGTTATGCATTAAGTGGCTAATATTTTTACTGTGCACTCATTTGATGGTCAGATTTTTTTTATTTCATTATTAGTCTAAATAAAATTAAGATAATAACATAAGAAGAGCCCTGCTGGATCAGGCCAAGGCCCCCATCTAGTCCAGCTTCCTGCATCTCACAGTGGCCCACCAGATGCCTCAGGGAGCACACAAGACAACAAGATGCCTGCATCCTGTGACCACTCCCTTGCACCTGGCATTCTGAGGTAAATTTCTGAGGTAATATTCTGAGGTAAATATGAGGTAAATAAAACAGAATTTGCTGTCCTGTTCCTGGGGAGAGTCCTATAATAACTTGCAACCCAACCTGGGCCTTCAGAACATAAGAAGAGCCCTGCTGGATCAGGCCAAGGCCCCCATCTAGTCCAGCTTCCTGTATCTCACAGCGGCCCACCAGGTGCCCCAGGGAGGCATGAGACAACAAGATGCTTGCATCCTGTTGCCACTCCCTTGCACCCAGTACTCTGAAGTAGCCTACTACCAATGTAAGGAGGCTACAACCCATCATTGCCTATAGCCCACGATGGCTTTTTCTTCTAGAAATCCGTCCAATCCCCTCTTAAAGGCATCAAGACCAGATGCCATCACCACCTCCTGTGGCAAAGAGTTCCACAGATTAACTACCCGCTGGGTAAAAAAGTACTTCCTTTTATCTGTTTTAACTCTCCCAACCCTCAGTTTTAGCGGATGCCCCCTGGTTCTGGTGTTTTGAGAGAGGGAAAAGAACATCCCTCTATCGACTCTATCCCTCCCATGCATTATTTTGTATGTCTCAATCATGTCCCCCCTCAGGCGCCTTTGATTGGACAACTCCCTCTTCCTGGCATTTTTAAATTAAAAAAAAGCTGAAGTTGTGTGAAGCATTTGTTTTTGTAAAAGCTTCTACTGTCTGTATTCCCCCCCCCCAAATAGTATATTGTACTTTGCATTGTTTTTTCTTAGTTTCCAAAGAAGGTCAAAAAGCACAGAACAAATGTCACATAAGATCACTTCTGAGAAGTGAATGCTCTGCATAATAACCATTAAGACAAATGTAACAAAAAAGTTCCTCCGGTAGCCGTCATTCCCATATTAATTTAATCCTGCTGTCTAAGATAATACAATCTCTTTGAAACAGTCTCAATTCTTGAGCGCAAAGGGACCTTTTCTGGATCAGAGGCCAAATTTCCATTACCTGATGAGCTAATCTGACGTGACAGCTGCATATGCAGATGGGGGAATCTCTTGTCGATAGTTTTCCTTCAGAGACAAAGAGAGACAAATGTCTATATTCAATCTCTCACTTCATGCATGAGTAACGGTACCTTTTCTGCCTCTCCGCTGTCTTTATTCAGGTGGTCCTTGGGAGGAATTCAAATACAAGCTTTTGTACTTCTGAATTAGCTTATGCATGAAAATCTGTGTATTGAAGAGGAGCAACTTGTCTATTTGTTTACTGCACCATGTGTGTTTTCTACATGCAAATTTACAGTAGGCCTACACAGTCATGGATCTAGGGGGGCTAGGGGGGCACGAGCCCTTGGTGCTGTCTTGGGGCCATCTTGGGGCCATCAGTGGTTCCGGATCCCAGGTCTACCCATTAGAAACAACTGCGATTTGCCTATATAGCTGGGGGGGCGGGCACATGCTAATCTCCCATGCAAATTGGAAGCATTGCATGATGGTCTCTGCTCACATGTGGCTTTTTCAGACACTGACTCAGATTTTTGAAAGTGGAGACACAGGGATTTCAAACTGAAGTCAGCAAACGTAATGAACCAACTACAAAAAAACCTAAGGCTGAGCTCACCGTTACCTTAAAAGTTATGAAGATTAAAGATGCCTTGGCACTGTAAAAATGCTTTGAATGGGTGGGGGAAGGTCTGTGCTACGGATGCTTTCCTGACCTGTGGAGCGCTGGTGTACCTGTGGCTGGTCCCAATGGGTAGACCTGGGCTCCGCTGCTGTTTCTAATGGGTAGACCTGGACTCTCTCTAGGGAGCCCAGGTCTACCCCACGGCTGGTCCAAATGGGTAGATGTGGGCTCTGTGGAGCCCAGGTCTACTTGTGGCTGCTTCCGATGGGTAGACCTAGGCTCCTGTGGGGTGTGTGTCGCATAATGTTACGTGCTCCCTGGGGGTCCACTTCTGTTGGGCGCCACGGGCACCATTTTGACTAGGTCCGCCCCTGGGCCTACATAATCTGTCACTATCATATACTTATTAGATTCCCCAGTAAACTTCTTTTATTCTTAAAAATCATTGGAGGTGGGAAAGTGGGGAAATGAAGAAAATATCTATCTGAGGGCCCAATCCTCTCCAACTTTTCACTACTATTGAAGCTGCAGTGCCGCCCCAAGGTATGGGAACAAGCACTCTCTTACTTTGAGGAGGCCTCCATGGCTGCCCACCCACTCCCAGAGGCAGTGTGTGCCCCTTTGGCTGCAGCAGTGCTAGGAGGTTGGATAGGATTCAGCCCTGAGACATTTGGTAATCAGTGTTTTGCATCCATTCAAATGCACAAATATAAAGAGTTCTACATGATGAGCAAGAATTGAACTCAGAAGAGCTCAGAGTCTTTGCCCTGTCTCCAACCCAACACTGAATGCCCAATCCTGATGTGGATTAGCCTACGTAATCTTGTGTTTAACTTATTTCATTGCTCTCAGGCCCTGTGAGATGCTGGCCAGAGCTTTACCCTTTGAGTCACCTGAAAATGCTTCTGCAACCTCTGTGCTCTTAGATTGTAGGCAAATGCGGTTCTTTTATGACAGCCTTGGACTAGACTTGTTGCTTCCTCCGATCCCGAAGAACCTCTAGCCCTCAGCCAGTGCTTAGGGCTTGGAGCAAAGTGTTCTCTATCGCAGCTGATCTGGTCCCAGCTAGTTGGAAGAAGGGCAACCAGTGGGTGAATGCGCAGTGTTAGGTCAGAAAGTTAACACCACATCACAAAACTGTTACAGTTTGGAAGCTAAACAGGAAGTTGGCTCTGACCTTGCAGTGGTGTTGTTTTTAGCATCAGGGAGGCCCGCAGAGGTGGCTGCAGCCACCCAACCCTTCTGCACCCCCAAGGACCTCATCCAGGTAGGGCACCTGCCCCTCAATGCCTGTGGGGCTGTGATCGCTGCAGCACCACGGGCAGACATTTCTGGGGCCACCTGAAATGGGGAAATGGCCCCTTTCTTCTTCCTATGGTGGGTTGCAACTCACCTTTTGAAGAACACTGTTGTAGAGTTTAGGAGACTATAATGTACCCTACCCGTGCTCTGAGGTCATCTGGGGGGGGGGGCTTTTGACTGTGCCGCCACCAGGAGAGGTGAGAGGGACGGCGGCCAGGAAGAGGGCCTTCTCGGTGGTGGCCCCCCAACTTTGGAATACCCTCCCCTTAGAGTTGAGAACTGCTCCCTCTTTGGCGGTATTTCGGCGGGGGCTGAAGACCTTTCTGTTCCAGCAGGCTTTTAGTTGTGGACAGGCTGGCTGGTTTTTGCATTCTCTTTTTACACTCTTTTTGTATATTTTATGATGATCCATGGAGTTTGGCTGTTTTAAATTTTAATTGTTTTAATATTGTTTTAACTATTGTTTTTAACTATATCACACAATGATTTTACTCTATTTTAATTGTTGTAAGCCGCCTTTAGTGCCTTTGGGCAGAAAGGCAGGGTATAAATTTAATATTAATATTATTAATATTAATATTAATATTAATATTATTAATATTAATGTTAATGTTACTACTACTACTACTACTACTACTACTACTACTACTACTACTACTACTACTAATAATAATAATAATAATAATAATGTGACTCTACCTGACATTCCTGTAGGTGTTTTGTTTTGTTTAAAGAAAGTTGTTCTGTCAATACTACTGTAATAGCCTTCATTTAAAAAAGGGGGGGCATAGCCCTGAAAAACGAGTCATGGTGAATTTAAATAGGAGGAAATCAGAATGCCTGACTTTCTGTGATTTGTGTCTGTCATGTTCTCATCAGATATTTCAATTCACTTAGTTTGAATAGGAAACTGTGGCTCTCATTTTAGTTTTACACACAGAGAGAGAGAGAGAGAGCGCTAATGACGTACGGTGTTACAACACAGTAGTTAGATCACGGAATCACTCGCTGGCGTTGCTGGCTTCCTTCTAACAGGCATGGGGACAGAATCACGGGCACGTGTGCTGTCGAGTTGTTCTTTACAGAAGATGGAATCCTTTGCAAAGTCCTGTTAGAAATGCTTATCCGTCATCCTCTGTGTCCATGATTTTGTTCCCTTGCTTTGTGTTTTATCCCTAGTGAAAAGTAACCCAGAGATCCTTTGCGCTGAACCCTGTTATATAGAAGGGAGTGGGGAGTGGGGAGGTCAGTTTGTAACCATGGCAACTAGAAGTGGCGATTTGCATGTTTGAATGAGAGTGTGATTATGTTATCACCAGAGATAACTTTCTCAACAATGGAAAGTGGGAATAGTGCTCAGTTTTAAATTGGTGTAGATAGGAGTAACAAAAAGAGGCAGGCAGTTCAATTTAAAAAGCGGCAGCTTATTTTTGTGGCCTCCATGTGTGAGATTCTATGCAGATAAGAGGGCCCTGGCACAGGCCCTATACTAGGAAAACCAGCGTTTTGCCGCAAAAGTCCCGAGGCCGCCTCTTTCTCGACAGAGTGCCCAGCAGGGAGACGGGCAGTGCTGTGGCTTCCGCCCTGGAGGGAGCGTCCAAGGCCGGGGAGAGTCTCCTGTGCCAGCCCAGGAGTGCCGCAGCCGTGCCGTCCAGTGCGCTTGCCACGACTCAGGGGGAGGGGAGGCAGGGCACAGGTGTGCGCTGGGCGGGCTTCCCTGCATGGTGTACCAGCCCCAGCGGCACCTGGGAAGGCTGGCTGAGGTCGGCCAGCGTGGGGGTTGCGGAGGACAGGGGGCGGGGGGAGGGGGAACGGGGTGGGGCGAGGCGGGGGGGGCCCTTGGGCGGACCGGCCTGGGGGAGGGGGTGGAACCAGGATTCCCCCTCCCGGGCGGCCAGGCCCCAGTCCGAGCTGCTCAGATCCGACCCTTGTTTGTTTTGGAAAGTCCTGGCGTGGTTTCAAGGTTGAACGCCTGGGACTGAGGGGCCCAGCTTGTCTGGACGGTTACTTTCTGCGGCGTTCCCCTCCCTCACTGGTGTTTCCCCCCCCCTGCTTTATTAGTGGTTGGGGGTATAAATACGCTAGTAGCTCTAATTACATGCAACAGCATACGTGAGAGATCCCCAAATGCAGGATCAGCCAGCGTTATGGTGGGCCAAGGCTGCAGCCTGCCCTCCACCCGCTGCCTCGGAGGGCGCCTGGCGCTGCCTCCTGCTCGGGGCTGCCTGTTGGGCTCTGGCCGAGGCAACGCGTCCTGCCTGTCTCTGCCCACCAGCACGTCCATTGCCTTCCTGCCCCTGCCCCTCCCTCCGCTCTTGCACTGTGCGAGGGAGGGAGGGAGGAGGGGGAGGAGGAGTGGCAAAGTGGCAGCGGAGGGATGAGGCAGGACCAAGGGGAGGGGGAGCAAACTGGCCGATCCAATTCCCACCGGCCGTAGCCAGCAGGATCAGTGCGGAGGATCAGTGGCTGTGGCAGGCTGCTGGGAGGCAGCAGTGGGTTTGGGCTGAAGGGCTCCCCCTTCGGCCGGCGTCGGGCGCATCCGGGTCACCCCCAGGCTGGGCTGCCCTGGGCTCGAGATCGCAGGAGTCGTGTGTGGGAGGAGAGGTGAGAGCTGGGGCTCGGTGGGTCTTCCTCGTGCGGCATCTTTTTGTTGCTCTTTGTAGCTGTAAAGTTTAATTCACGTCTGGGCTTTTATTTCTGTAGTTGCGCACCACTTTGAGCACTATTTGGTACGAGAAGGCAAATGATAATTTTTATAAACAAACATAATGCGTGCTGCAGAATGTGTGCTTGTCACTTGAGCAAAAACATTCTCCTGCAAGAACTGAAGACCAGAAAACAGCAGCAGCAGCAGCAGCAACACACACACACACTCAAGGAATTGTAAGTGAAAATCTGGAGACCGTTGGAATGGAGCAATTTTTTTAGTTTCCCTTCCAGATTTCAAGCACATGAAGTGGTGGGTGGGAGGTTAGGATTTGACGCGGCCGGCAGGAACTCCCCCACATGCAAAATTGTATTTGTTTCTAGTGGCAATGACATTGCGCTATAGATAGTTATGCGCTATGGCTAAAATTAACTTTCCTCGATAACGAAAGGCCTGCCTTGTGCCTCAAACGCTACAGAAGCTGTTCGCTTGTTCTTGAAAATTAGTTTCTCATTAATGGCGGCACCCACAGAGAATGGCCCTTGGAAGTGGCAGTGTCACTGTTGCAGGGCGCCCGGGTACGCTGAGGGAGCAGCAAAGGCAGCGAAGAAGCCTCAGAGCTTCCTGTGGCATGCAGAGTTTTCTGGCTTAAAAGAACCTCTCTCTTTTGTGGCTTTGCTCTGGGTTTCATTAATACCAAATTTAAAATATTGTTACTGCAAACTGTGTCATCGTCTTTGTTTTCTGCCCACTTCTCTTTTGGAATAGTTTGTTATGAAACGGCCAACTTTATTTTGTGCCTACTAAAGAAAACAGTTAAGAAATGAGTAGATGCCTCCAGTGGAGAGTAAACACTGCTCGGAAGCTGGCTGAAGGCGTCCAAAGGGGAGGGGAAATTGGGTGCGTGCCTTTTATCTAAACTCCTGAAGGCAAAAAGCAGATGTCATTCGTCCTCTTCATGCATTAACTATTTTTCATAGATATGTAGAACATACATAATTGATTTTTCTTGTTCAGAAACTTTACCCTTCCATTGCAAAAAAATAACTAATTAAAAATGCACTGGAAAATGTGTGCTTCATAACAATCCACTGACCCCCCCTCCTCCCCCCAAAATGCATTGTCATACTTAATGTATCTTCTTCTGTGGAACACCATGATTGGCCTAAGTTGTCATTATTCTTTATTCTCCCCCCCCCGCCCCAGTTATATATTTCATGCCGAACTACCATGATAGCAGATGTCAGGAGGAAGGGCATGTAGGTTGTGATCAAACATTGCAACGTGTATGTGGGCAGCAAAAACCTGCTCAGAGGCTACAACTTTTGCGGCTTTTCAGTTTTTAAAAAAGGCACCTGAAGGATGTCATGATTGAGACAAACAAAATTATGCAGAGGATGGATAGATTGGACAAAGGGACATTCTTTTCACTCTCAGAATCAGGGGATATCCACTAAAATTGAGTGGTGGGTGAGTTAAGACAGACAATAGAAAATATTTCTTTACCCATTATGTGATTAGTCTGTGGAACTCCTTGCCACAGGATGTGGTGATGGCCTCTGGCCTAGATGCCAAATTTAAAAGGGGACTGGACAGATTATGGATTAAAAGTCCATAACAGGTTACAAGCCATGACGGGTAAATGTACCCATTCTAGAGGTAGGCTGTCTCCAAATGACAGATAGAAGAAGGGGAGTATAGGATACAAATGTCTTGTTATCTTGTGTGCTCCCTGAGGCATCTGGTGGGCCACTGTGAGATGCAGGAAGCTGGACTAGGTGGGCCTTTGGCCTGATCTGGCAACGCTGTTCTTATGTAAGATTTTTTTTTTTTTTTTGGAAGAGGGAATCCAGCCAACTGGAAATGTGGCTTGTTAGATGGGTAACTGCTGACACATTTAGCTGTAACCACACCTGGACTGCATGGGCAAATCTCTTGGAAACGAAGGGAAATGCAGAGAAAGAGGTCCTGCAGCTTACCTGACTGGCAGAACAGAAGGCCGCTTCCTCGCTGCAGACACCAGGGTTGTATTGTGCAGGAAAGGCAGAACCGTCGTGCGCCGTTTCCCTCATGGTCAGAGAGACAAGCAAGTCGCACGTTACCTGACCCGCATGTGATGCAGCGATGCTGCCCGTAGATCTTTTGCCTATAGGCAGGTCTGCCTTCCTCAGTCTGTGCGAGCTCTAACTTCAGAGGGAACTATGAAAGCTAAATAATGCAGAAGCATCAGAAGCACACGGTGCCCTTTCTCTCTCTGCCAATCCTCTGGTCTCGCTCTCAATCAATACCAGTGCGCTGCTGTGATGGCTCACAGCATGATGTGCATTTGGCATACTGAAGCAGTTGCGCTCGCTTTAAAGCAGCTCAGAGTCTTCTGAAAGAAGCTTTCCCTCAAAATGCCATTGACATCAAAATGCCATAGACATTGTCAATAATAATAATAATAATAATCACTCCCCCACACACACACACACAATAGACAATGGAACAGTGGAGATGGTGGAGATAAGATAAGGAGACATTTTGTCCTAAGTTTAAGGGATTGACCACAGTTCATCACTCTGTGAGATCCAGTTACGTAATTATGTGTGGCTGTACAACCATTGCTTGTTAACTCCTTGTGTTTATTCCCTTTCCTTGTGATGGTTTTAGTCAAATGTGTTATGAATAAGCAAAGTCATGCTCAGTCATACACTCATCAAGGATGTAGTTCCATGTAAGTTGTTTGAACGCAAGACTTGGGTTTTAGTGTCGTTTCAAGAACATATAACCTTCTTTCCACATCTACTTTGTGAGACAGAGATTCAAGTCTTTGCACAGAGAATGGCGTGCCAGCGTGATTTGTGTGCGACGTGGGGTGTCCTTGAGGTGTCCGTGAGCTTGCTGCCAAACTGGGTCAGTCTGTAGGTTGCTGAATGAGATCTGCAGAAGCCCCATACAGTCAGCCGGTGTCCAGTAGCAGAACCTGATGGTGTGGTGAGGTTGAGCCCTGCGGGACCAGGGGCGGCTCCCGGGGGCAGCTGCCGTCGAGAAGCTCTTCAGGCCTGTGCTCAAGGTGGTTTTATTCTGAAACGGTGTGAAGAGGCGTCTGAAAAGGTGGGTGCGTTTGAGAAGGACGGGGGTGCCCCTGATGTACAGGTGTATCCATGGATACTGGGACACCAGTTAAAAAGGCAGGGGAACGTTAAACAAATCTCTTTTTTTTTCACCCTGTTGCAGCAAAACCGCTGATGTTCCTCTGTCTTTCGAAAGGCGACCCCAGTATCCCCAGTTTCAGGTATCCACAGGGGTGGGTGGGTGGGTGGGTGTGCAGGAAGCCCAGCGGATACTGGGGCATGCCTGTATGCCAATAAAGAAGCCGGCACGCGGGCACGCCATGGCCATAGCAGCCTGGCACTGCTGCTCCATTCCGCCGGAAGGTACTTGCTGCTCTCCCCTCCAGAGCTGCAAACCTGACTGCAGGCAGCAGTGGCCGTGACAGGAACACAGTTCCTGTGGAACATTCAAACGGCAGGGGTGGCATTAGAGCCGATTCCTAGTGATCTGTGGCAGCCCAGTGATCTGTGAACCAAGGTCTGCATCACAGAGGAACCGTTTAGGTGGCTGTGCGTCTTTGTGCAGAGAGACGAGTGTCGGTATTCCAAATGCAGTTACTAATCTGCTTCCCTTCCCAACTTTGTTTTGGGCACACAATTATTGTTCTTTTCTTAAGTGGTTGTCAGCACATGCTATAAAACTGTAGTGCATCAGTGGTCAGCAACTCGATCCCTGTGAATTGCATACAAGCAGTGGTTCTCAAACTTTTTATCACTGAGACCCACTTTTTACAACGGCAGTCTGCCCAGGACCCACTGGAAGTGATGACACTGTGACGCCAGAGCCTGCTGCTCTCCTGAGAATGCAGCAATAAGTTGGGTTATTCATCAGCCATTTTCCACTAGAGCGAATCAGGAAGGGACAGAAAGCCTCTTTATAACCTTGACACCAGCATGATAACCAAACAGCCCTCCCACTTCCCGGCATCCCACATTTGCAATATGGCTGCTCGGAGTGCTTCGCGACCCACCTGAAATTGGCTTGCAACCCACCTAGTGGGTCCCAACCCACAGTGTGAAAAACACTGGCATACAGCCATTTGTATTGGCTACACACACACACACACACGCGCACGCACGCGCCCCCCCCCATGCCATTTCAGTGTGTTTGAATGTTCTCCCCTTTCCACTCTCCCCTTCACAATCATCCGGTGAGGGGGGTGAGACTGGGAGTGCCTGGGCCTGAGTGTCTGATCTGGTGGGCTGCCTGGCCTGGGCCTGAGGGGCTTGAGCCCCGGTTCCTGAGGTCTGTCCAGGGCTCTGCTTACTACATCAGATGGCAGAGGAGAACCTGCACCAGGAAGCGCCCGGCCAGGCAGTCGGTTCGCTGCCACTAAGGGATGCTCCACCTGTCCCCCCTGCAGCAGCTCCGGTGCCACTGACGGTGGGGTTTCCCTGCACTGGAGGGAGACGGTCCACTCCCTGCCTCGGCTGTGGCAGTTTCCCTTCATTCTGCTTCCGTCAGAGGAGGAGGAAAAGTCTTACATTAAGGATGAAGACCAAATATTGTGGCACTTCAGAGGTTTTGTGGCTCCCGTTCAGGAAGCCAATTGTAGTACGCGTTTATCCTTGGCTAAGTGGCCACGCCACTCTCATTTGGAATTGGACTGACTGAAAGCATCAGGGGGAAGAGAAAAAGCATCATCCACAGAGAAAAAGTATGAAAATGTTGAACTGGCGGCTGCCCAGTGGAAGCCCACAGTCCTGTTTTGGGGTTATTTTTACTTGCCTGTTCAGTTCAGCAGTTTGAGGAATACCCTGTGAAGGTTTGAAATCCGCAATTCCATATCTAAACATCAAGGAGGTTATTAAATAAAGTCTCATTTTCAATATGCCAAGAATCAATATTTTTCTTGCAGTTGATCCTATATCTGGTTTTGTTACGTTAGAGCATTTTATTACCGAGGAGGAAAGAGAACCATCTGGCTTTTAAAAAGAATGAAAACTCACACTAGTCATCTAGGACGGGAAATAAAGCATGTACTGGAATAGGGCAATGCATTCGGTCTTCTTCCGTCTGTCTGGCTTCCGGGTCCTGTTCATGTAGACAGTCAAGCGTGGCTCAGGGCCAAATCCTGTCCAGTGTTCCAGGGCTGATGCAGAGATGCCAAAAGGGCATGCGCTGCGTCTTGCAGTGCGGGGGGGGGGGCAGCCACGGAGGCCTCCTCAGTGTAAGGAAACGTTTGCTCCCTTACTTCGAGCTGTACTGCAGCCGCATCAGTGCTAGACAGTTGGATAAGACGGGGTCCTACGGCTGCCTGTCCACACTTACGTGGGAGTAGGCCCCATTGACTACAATGAGCGCTACTTCTGAATAGGCATGCATTGGATTGGACTCTAACGAACCAGTTCCTACCGTGTGCAGGAGCAGGCAGGCTGGCAGCCCCGCATGGCATCCACGCGCAGTTTAGGACTGCTGGGGCTCACCACCGGGCAAGGGGGGTGCCCTCCTCCAGCTGCTGGGGCTCCTCAGACCTGTGTCTGCTTTTTAGCAGGTGCACGTCTGAGTGCCATGCCACAGCCTGGATCAGGGCCGTGTGCCCCAGGGACAAGGGTTAGGATCTGGCCTGACTCCACCCCCTTCTCCCCCCCCCATTCCGCCCTCCTGCCTTCGCCCTGCCTCAGGATGGCCCTCTGCTGGCTGCACTCGGCTGGTGCGGGACCGACTTGCCCGGGGGGGGGGGGGCGGGTGGTGCTGCTGGACCAGCGCTTCTGCCTGCGTCAGCCCAGCGCGCACCGTGCGGGTGCAAACGTCTCCCACGGCATGTTTGCGACTGCGCTGGGCCAACGCAGAAAACGTGTGTTGGCCCAACTGGGGTGGCGGCGGATGGTGCCCTTTTTGTTGATGTTTGTAGGCTTGGGGAGCCCCAGGTCCCCCCAGAACTGCACTGCAGGTAAGCAAAAAGCCCCTCCCGCCCCCGGCAGGAGCATAATCCTGGGGATGGCTTTGCTGCCTTAGCGGCTCCCCTGCACACACTGACCTCAGCTCTCAGACTCCCAAGGTGTTTGAGAACCCAGGTAAGGCACTGAACAGTTCCTTCTCCTAAGGGAGGGGTGGCCAACCTTTCATCTTGAGGGCTCCTGGACCTTTAACAATTGTGTGGTGTATCTGACAAGCTGCACCTCCTGAAACTCCCTTTTCTACACAATTGTTAAAGGTCTAGGAGCCCTAAAGATGAAAGGTTGGCCACCCTTGATTTGCATTATTAGATTAAGGGCACAATCCTAACCTGGAGTTAGGCCAGCACAATTTGGCCAGCACAAGGGCCACCGTCAAGTCTGTTTGGACCACTCTTGGAGTCAGAGAGGCCAGCACACAGACGTCCACCATCCTCCTTGACTCAGAGAGTGGTCCAAATGCACTTTACAGTGGCCCTTGTGCTGGCCAAACTGTGCTGGCCTAACTGCCGGTTAGGATGGTGTCCTTAAGTTATTAAAGTTCATTTAAGTTTGCTCTCTTTCACGTGCACATGTTAATGCACACTTAAAAGCATACCTGGTACTAGTGGAGCCGCTATTTCAGGTGCTAATTGCCCTTTCACGGCAACTCAGCCTGGCTGTTTGCCATCCCTGAGATCAGCTCCTTGACAGACCTTTACTCTGCGCAAAGGTTCCCCTTCCCCATCACCTTCACTCAGCCTCTGCCCGCCTTTGCCAGCATCCTGGTTCATTCGGGTGTGTCTGGAGGCAGCAGCACAACTGCACTGAAATAACCCTGTATGAAAAAAGAAACCCTGCTTTAAACCTCGATGCTGCTGTTCCAGGACAAGGAGATGTGTATGGAAGGGAAACACGCAGAGACTATTTCCATGACAGATAAACATGAAATGAAATTAAAGGGAAGAAAAATGCTGCTTGGAAGGCACTGTAAATGAGCTATTTCACCTGAGCCTGATGGTTTCCGTGTCACTTTCAGTGTCAAACTAGATGTTAGACGAATGCATAATGTGAGCCAGTGTTTTTGTTCTTGGAGTGTGGCACCTGGACCCTGAAATAGGGCAAAACCACAGAGAGGGATTTCAGTGCTTTGTCCCTTACATGGCTGCATCCTGACTGTACCCTCCTGACACCATTTGCAATGAAAAACATCTTCCGTTGGCGTCACTGGACATTTTGTCCAATAAAAATAGTGCAAAAGGAGGCACATGATTGGGACTGGAGTGTGGTGGGGACAAGGTCCGGAAGATCCCCGGCCTCCTGCTGCAGTGCCCCCGCCTTGTGACACTCCCACCTGCTCATAATGAAGAAGAAAAAGAGAAAAACAGCCGTGTTGCACGTTAGATGATCCAGTCTGACCCTCTGCTCTTCCCTACGCTAGAAAACATGTCACTATTTGGATCAGGAAAACGAGTCAGACGGTTGAAATGGAAACACAGAGAACTGGTGGATCCCTTAATGGTGCAAGGTGACAGTTCGTTCTTTGAAGTGCTTCCACGTGCACTTTACATAAAGAGCTGTAGCGCCCAGCCTCTGGGGAGACATAGTCCCCCTCCCCCCAGCAATGATACATAACGTTTCCCCAGTTCCAAGAGCAGAATATCGGATGTGATCCTCCAGCTTCTGCCTCTGGCCACAGTTGCACAATAACCCTCTCCAGCTGACATCGTCTCTGAAGATCATTAGAAATGAGTACCAATAAACATACACAGCCCCATCAGATTAGCA
Organism: Lerista edwardsae; assembly: GCA_029204185.1. NCBI lineage: Eukaryota > Metazoa > Chordata > Lepidosauria > Squamata > Scincidae > Lerista > Lerista edwardsae. The sequence goes on along the minus strand of JAJKFI010000057.1, from coordinate 4,948,338 downwards.
GACAAAATGGTCACCATGGCAACCATGGGTCAAGAGAGCTTGCCGGCATTCAACATTAATTTAAAAAAAATTCCCCGGGTCTCCTTGGAGTCAGTCCTGTGAAACACAAGTGCTTGCAGTTCTCTAATCTGCGGCTGCCTTTGAAAACTCACCCAGTCCAGGCTGAAGCTGAGCCAATTAACATCAACAGAATTGGGTGAATTGCAGAGAATCTGGCAAGGCTGGGTTTGCCAATTAGCCCCCACGCCACTCCCCTGCAGTCCAAATCTTGCACACCATGCAAGAAAATAAAACAGCTATGCTGAATGCGAAGCTGTTAATTGCATTTTCAAAAACGCACAGTTACAAGGTGGAAGTAATCATACGCGGGATAACGGAGCTGGGCCACCCACAGTGCCTCACCATCGCGGCTCACTCATCTGTTTTAACGCAGCCCCTGAATCTGGCTCCCCTTTTCCTTTGCCTGAAACAACCCAGCCTCACAGGCACGGTCCGAAGCATTTGGAGAGACCGGCGCTCTGTCCTGAAAACACACGGAGGATGTCGGTCAGTCGGCACAAGAATCCAGGCAGCCAGATTTTGAGTGCCAGGCCCAAAACGGTTGCAAGCAGTGATGTCATGCAGGGGGTACGTGGGGGTACGCGAGTACCGGTTTCTAGGATTACAGCTGGCCCCTCCCATTCACCCGCCCACTCGTCGACTCCGCCCCCTGCAACGCTTGAATTTCCTGCACGTTTGAGTTGCCTGCACGTTCTCAGAGCCAGGCAGGCAGGCAGGCAGGCAGCGAGCGGAGCCTTGCCTTGCCACTGAAAAATGAGCTGCTCTGAGGTTTTGGAACTGTTGGGTCACTTTAACATGATGCCAGGCCTCCTTAACATGTTCTGGGGGTGCTGTGGAATACTGTTGCAACTGTTGGGTCAGTTTAAAATTGTCTGAGGCCTCAAAAAGGGCTTTTTTCATGTCACTTCCTGCCACGACCTCACTTCCGGCTTATGACGTCACTTCCGGTGGGCGGGTCCCGACACGTGCCAATCAAAAGTGAGTACCTGTTCTTAAATCATTTAGATGACACCACTGGTTGCAAGAATGTTCACTGACAAGGTGATAGCAGAGCAGGGTGCGAGTGGAAGGCCAGGCAAGGGGGGGGCCACGGCCTCCTGAAAATGAATGTGAAGGAAGCCCCCCCCCACCAAAGTACAATGAACACAAAGGAGGCTTGTGTGTGCCGCACAGCTAGACGGATCCCGACAGGCTATCGTTTTAAAAAGCGAGTCCTGGCGCTAAAATGTTTGGGGGCCCTGCTGGACCCCAGGGAAGTCCACGGCCTGAAGCCACCTGCCAGCACTGCTGCTGCCACCGAGTGTGCGCTCCCACAACTGCCCGGGAAGACGAACGGAGCCCCCTGCCCGACTTCTCCCAGCACAGTCCGCTGGGCAGAGCAGGTCCCAGCGTGCCCCACCCCTCCTGCCTTGCTGCAAGGGGCGAAGCGAGTGCCGAGGGAAGCGGTTGCCGATGCCGGGCCGTTGCCGTGTCCTTCAGGCAGTGGCAGTTTGCTCGCCCGTCCGCTCGCCTCGTTCCTTCCAGGCGTGGGCAGGAAGCGGATCTGGGGGGCTCCGTCCACAGCTGGCTGCAGGGAGCCCGTGGCAGACCCGAGGGGAGGAGCTCCCCAAGTCTGCCACGCCACCTGCCACTGGATAATAAGAACCACACCACAAGTGGTCCAGCCTTGCTCTGAGATCACCGGGGAGTGAGGCCCCCTGGAAGGCCCGGGACCGGATTCTGATTAGACCCAGGCTTGTGCTCTACGTCCTGTCCATAAATGCGTATGTGGCGGTCAGTGTTTGACTATTCCAGTGCCTCTTTGCCATATAATAGTAACCTAAAGACTCTCCACCCACCAAAAGCTGCTTGTAATCTTATTTCCTGTGTCGGTGAAGAGCGTTTTATTAACCCCTCTTTATTTCCTTGCTGATGGATCAATAAATTCTAAACCAGCTTAGGAACACTGCTTAGTGACCTTTTTGTTCTTTGCATTTGGGGGCTGAGGGGAATCAGCCAAAGAAAATAATAGTAGTAACCTTTCCATATTCATTATCATAAGCTGCACTGACCTTAAAAACACTTGCAGCCCAACAGGGTTGTATTGACGGCTACTGCTCTGCTGAGTTCCAGGGCCTGACAGTGTCCTTCAACTCAGGCTAAACTGGAGGAGAAGGAAACGTATACGTGCTGTGCCTCCCCCCCCCCAAAAAAAAAAAGATTTACCAAAAAAAATTGTAGTTTGAGGCAACACCAAAAATGGTGTTTTCCATAAATTGAAAACTAAGCTGAGATACTGACTTAAAAAAAGTCCATGTAAATAGTCCTGATTTATTTTATAGACTTAACATAAGAACATAAGAAGAACCCTGCCGGATCAGGCCAAAGGCTCATCTAGTCCAGCTTCCTGTATCTCACATGAGACAACAAGATGCCTGCATCCTGTTGCCACTCCTTAGCACCTGGCATTTTGAATAGCCTACTATTAATGTAAGGAGGTTGCACTAACCATCATGGCCTGTAGCCCATGATGGACTTTTCCTCCAGAAATCTGTCCAGTCCCCAAGGCATCTAGGCCGGATGCCATTACCACCTCCTGTGGCAAGTAGTTCCATAGGTTAATTACCTGCTGGGTAAAAAAATACTTCCTTTTATCTGTTTTAACTTTCCCAAAGCTCAATTTTAGTGGATGTCCCCTGGTTCTGGTGTTGTGAGAGAGGGAAAAGAACATCCCTCTATCGACTCTATCCCTTCCATGCATAATTTTGTATGTCTCAATCATGTCCCCCCTCAGGCGCCTTTTTTCTAGACTGAAGAGCCCCAAACGCCACAGTCTTTCTTCATAAGGGAGGTGCCCCAGCCCCGTAATCATTTTTGTCGCTCTCTTCTGCACCTTTTCCAGCTCCACTATGTCCTTTTTGAGGTGCGGTGACCAGAACTGTACACAATATTCCAGGTGTGGCCTTACCATCGATGTGTACAATGGCATGATAATATTGGCTGTTTTATTCTCAACCCCTTTTTTAATGACCCCAAGCATCGAATTGGCCTTCTTAATTGCTGCCGCACACTGGGTCGATACCTTCATTGAATTGTCCACCAGCACCCCGAGATCTCTCTCCTGAGCTGTCACAGACAATTCAGAACCCATTAGTCTATAGGTGAAGTTTTGGTTTTTTGCCCCGACGTGCATCACTTTACACTTGTCCACGTTGAAACGCATCTGCCATTTGGCTGCCCATTCCCCCAACTTGGAGAGATCCTTCTGGAGCTCTTCACAATCCTTTCTGGTTTTCACCACCCGGAAGAGTTTTGTGTCATCTGCAAACTTGGCCACCTCGCTGCTTATCCCTGTCTCCAGGTCATTTACTTGATTGTGTTTGTCTTTTGGAGCAGCCTGTTTTGCCAGCTTGTTACTGCCCTTCTCCATTATATAAATGAGAAGCAGAGGCTGAGAGATGAACAAGGTCACACCAGAATCTCATGAAAGTGGTGAGCTTATCTGTGCTGCCGCAGGGAATCAGCACAGTTCCAAGTCCCGGCTCAGACCCAGGTGGTGGTGGTGGCCCAAGAGGTTCTCAGCAAAGAGCCTGAGAAGGCAGCTGGATGAGGACGGGTCCTTTGCCAGGTCCTTTGCCAGAGAGGCCAGATCCAACCAGCTCAGGCTGGGCCACCCCGGCCTGTTGCTGGGGCTGGGCAGAAGGTCTCGCTGTCCACAGCCGTGGCCCGGCAGTCCAGGCCCCCCAAGCTGCAGGCCTGCTCTACAGAGCAAGCCCAACCCGAATCCAGCCCCGGCATTGTGGACGTCTGCACCAAGAGCCGAGCTGTCGCGGGCTCTGACGGCACCTGTGGTGGGCCAACAATGCGACACGTCACTGCGCCCCTGTGCCACCTTCCCACGCCCTGAATACGCCACGCTGCATTCGGTGGGGGGTGGGAGAGTGGGGGGGTTAGGAAGGGAAAGGGGAACTGCCTCCCCCTCCGAAAAAGACGGTGCAAGTCGAAGGAGAAGGAAGTGTGGGGAGGCTGTTCAACGGAGGGGTGGGGCGTGGTGCCCATCATCCCCACCAGACCAACCCTGGTGAAGCAGTGCTTCGCCTGCCCCAGTGATGCACCTGCTCCGGGCCATCCGGAGGGTCTCTGGAAGGGTGGGGAGGCTGCGCACGGCTTCCCCAGGCCTCAGCATGGCCACTTCCAGTTTCTCAGGGGAAGCCAGAAGTGGCCCCTTGTGCCTGGGGAAGTGCTCCCTCTGCTTCCAGCAGCCCCCTGTCGCAGCTCTGCTGCTTGTAACGCGCCATGCACTGCAGCTGGGGGGTGGTCTGTGCGAGGGGAAGGCGCTTGCCCCACAGTTGTGTCAGTGATGTGTACTGAAAAAGGCCAGGAGGTTCTGTCGGCTCCCTCCAAGTTTTGCGCCAGACGTCTAAAGAGGTCGCCTTTCGCCCCAGCCTGAGGTGTCTGTCCACATCTAGAGACCAGGTTAGCCAATTTCCACTGTCTGCCTCTCTTAAAACATAAAATAAATCGCCAGTTGTGTGTTTTGGAAAGGGAACATGAACCTGCGGTGTGGTTTTCAGTCTGGGGCTTTTAATGATTCCTTCTCCCTTTTGATTACATAAGACTAACGTTAAAAAAAGCCGTTCCAAAGGATAAAAACAAAAAGTCGTAAGAAGGCAGTTTCTGTGCGTCCGGGAAGGAAGTCCTGTCTGCGCCCGAACCCTCCATGGGAACGTGGCCTCGTGGTCAGCCGCCACTTGCGCACCCCTCCCTTTTCCTTCTGAGAAGTCGCCCGGCTCCCCGTTGCCCCACGGAGGGGCTCTGCTGTGCACGTTTCAGGCTTCTTCGTGGCAGTGTCGCTTGGAGCAAAAAGAAACTCCGTCGTCTGCTTGATGCGAGGGTCCGACGTGGGTCCAGGGAGGACACTGGAGGTTGTTTGTGGCGAACGGTCAAACCCTTCCGTGCTTCAAGCAGCAGCTGCCAGGCGAGAGAGGGGGGTCCAGGATCAGGCACTCGGGGCCTTGGCTGGGGCACGCTGCAGCTGCAGCAGCAGTGGGACGTCACCAGTGTGGGTTGGTCGTAGCCCTCAGCCGTGGCATGCACGGGCGCCCTGCCCTCTCTTCCCCGTGACAGCAACACGCACTCACCAGTCCTGGCTAGGAGGGGCTTCAGACATTGTGCCCGGTCTTTGCTCCCTGTAGTTTATGGTTCTGCAGTTATAGTTCGCATAAAAAGCTAGTCGTATACGTTTTGCACGCAGACCTCCCAGCTGACTTCAGTGCATTCAGATTCAGCAGACTTCGGCATTAGCAGGCGTCATAAGAACATAGGAAGAGCCTTGCTGGATCAGGCCAAAGGCCCATCTAGTCCAGCTTCCTGTATCTCACAGCGGCCCACCAGGTGCCCCAGGGAGGCATGAGACAACAAGATGCTTGCATCCTGTTGCCACTCCCTCCCCTCCCTCCGTAACAGCCCAGTCCTAACCAGCTCTGGTGCAGCTGGGCCTCGTGGCCTCCTCTGCACCCGTTGCTCATTGAGAGCAGGCAAAGCTCTCCCCGGGGTAAGGGGATAGTTTCAGTGGTGTCATTCAAATGATTTAGGAACAGGAACTCACTTTTGAGTTCAGATTCAAATGTTGAAAAAAAACCCCCAAAAACAACAACCCGGAAGCAGCCACAGAGCCTGTTAGGATCCGGAACGCCCGTTCTGGTCCGTTCCCCCTGAATGACATCACTGGATAGTTTCCCCCTTACCCTGAGTAACTCTCCAGGCTGCTCAATGGGGCTATGCAGATCTGCGCCAGCTAATTTTGCTGGCTTAAGCCCAAGCGTGTTTAGGGCCATTTAGGGTGTTCAGGGTGGGGGGGGACTGTTTTCCTTGGAATGCATTTGCTCGACCTGGCGGCATCACAGGAGGCTCACGGAAGCTGGTCTCTGCGCAGGCGTTCTGGGGCCGGGCAAGTGAGCAGCCCGTGCTGGGGGGACCCCCAGCGCCACAGAGTCGCTGAGGGGCTGAGGCTGCATCGACGCAACGTTTTTCCAGCAGGAGGCCAGTGCCTGTGGCGCATCCAGTGACGGGTGGACAGACTTCTGCACCGGCAAGACTGTCGTTTCACTGGGGCCTGTGGAGGTACACTGGCGAATCTCCAGAGTGCGTTTGGGCCTTTTGTGTGCTAAAATATACCATAGGTATTAAAATGAAATGCCGGGCTTTCTAGAGCTTCAGCATTCCTCTTACTACATTTCATAAAAGTGACTCTGTTTCAAACAAGAACGGACAATATCTTCCTTCAATTATTAATTCTGAATTTCATTAGATATATGTCATAACACTCCAGTCATTAGCTATGCATAAAATCATAGCGAATGTTTAATAGAATATTTTGCCTGAAGTAACCTCTGGAATGTTTTGTTAATTATCTAGCTGGCAGATAGGTGAGAAATCTGAACTGACGTTTGTTTTGGCAGGGGAATTGCACGGGGTCACTTTTCAAATTAGTCATATACAAATCTGATATTGAACCAGGAATTGGCCAAACTGTCCGCCTGTGTTTGTCTTTTTAGCATTTCGCTAGAACTATCAAAGTGTTACGAAGCTCTGTCCTGGGCTGGGGAAACTGTATATTAGCAGCCCAATGCTTGGGCCACTTACGGCAGTGAATGTAGCGACCTGCTGCCAGAAGTCAGCTCGCGATGGTGCAAGTGTCGCACCAGCATCGTGCACTACGGAGCCACCGGCAGAACTGGCAGGAGGCTCAGAACTGCCCAGATGACCCACTCGCGTAGGTGAAGGGCCGGAGGGGGCGGTTTGGGGGCAGTTCAGGGGAAGGGTCAGGGCAGAGTGGGAGTCAAACTGGGGGGCGTGACTTGAGGGCGGGAGGAGGGGGATTGCATTGGCAGTCATGCGCACCAGATCCAGCCCCTTCCCAGCCCAGAGCCTCTCCCTCCTTCTCTTCAGATTTATGCCAGAAGAATGGCGGGTGAATGTCCAAGGAGACCCATTGGTGACCAGGCAGCCTACCGCACAGTAATAGTTTTATTTGCCTCTCACAAGCCTCCTGATTGCCCCCCCCCAGCATGCAGCACCTGCGCTGTCAGAAGATGGTGGGGGGTCAAGCTTGGGCCGTTGGATGGGAGTGCACAAGATGTAGACAACCTGGGACTTCCTGCGTATGTTAGGACACACACACTTATTTTATTTCATAAATTTATGCAAGTTGTAAATATGTAACCTGGAGATGAGTTGTGATATAAACTTGCCCTGGAAATGAGGGGGTATAAGAATCAGTGACGCTCTCCTCCTTCCCAGTCAACCCTACAGTGCCTGTATGCTGCCCTTCACCTGGACTGGGTGGCCCCTGCACCCTGCTCATCTTTGTCACACGGGGCAAGGTGGGTTCCTACAGCCCACCAGCTGGTGGCTGACAGGGAGAGGCGGTACGATGATGCCCTGAGCTGTCTGCGTTGCTCTGTGGCTCCCACTGACCGGCAGCTGTGGAGGGCAGGGGACGGGATGGCAGAGTGACTTGCTCCGAGATCACCTCTGCCTGACTGGCTGAGTGCTGCTCTTCCAGTGGGTCACCGCGAGAAGAGCGCCCAGCCTGCTTGTCTTTCCTGGGTTGCCTGCACTGAGCAGGGCTTGGACTAGAGGACCGCCAGGGCCCGCTCCTGTGCTTCTAACAGGTAAGAGAGGAGTGGTCGGGAGCTCCTCTTGCAGTGCTGCCCACAGCTGAGGAAAGAGATCCCAGCACCTCCCCCCTTTACCCTTCCCAGACGCCTGGAGAAAGGTGAAAAGAGGTGGGGCGGGACACGCTTCCTTCACTACCCCGAAGGCCACAGGGGGACCGGCACAGGGGCTTGCCGTAGAGCCCCCTCCCCCACAGGTGCTGGGCCTGTGCTGGGGAGGTGTCCCCCGAAGTCTCCAGTCCTCTTCCTTTTGGAACAGGGGCCGTACCGTGCTCCCTGCATGCCCCACTTCCCAGAGCACCAGCCACACGCTTGCCAGCCCCTGGTCTGGAGAGGGACTGGATATGGTTGACATGCAGAAATGCCCAGGATCCTCAACAGCTGGCACAGAACCAAGGCCGAGGCACACCTAGAGGGGGGTCACAGCACGAGGTTGTGCAAGCGGCCTCTCTCCCTCCTCTTTGGAGCCATTTGCAGGGGCTAGAGCAAAACAAAGGTGATGTTGGCTACAAATGGCTTCGAAGAGGAACTGGAGAGGCCACTTGCAAAAGCTCATGCTGTGACCCCCCTCTAGGTACACCACAGAACCAAGTAGACCAGGGGCTCAGGAGGGGTATACATCTTGGAAGCAGCCTCTGCCACCATCCCCACCCCCTCCGGGCCTGATCAGCCCCTGGAGCCCCTTCCTCCTGACCAGTTTACCCCCACCCTCCCCTGCCTCAGACACCTTCCCCCCAAGTGGCAGTTGACTCCTCCTGCTGCTGGTGCGGAGGCCCAGGCCAAGTGGTGTGTCTGTGGGGAGCGGAATTGCCACCTCCCTCTCTGCCAGCGCAGGTCGTTCGGAGGCCTTATGGCACGTTTGTTTTGTCTGTGCCTGGGGCAGTGCCTGGAGCACTGCCACTGCCCCGGCCTTGGATGAGTCTGCCCACAGAAGACAGCTCCCCACGTTCCTTGCTGGGCTCGTAATGACACCTCGTTTTCATGGTACTCTGCCGTATGCACTGCAGTGCAGCCTAAGAACAGACCATCACTGGTGTTGCCAATTTGCATACAGAACTTCATCACACTTAGTGATCAGGCAGCAGCACAGTGAAGGAGTCATTGCAGTGCATCTTCCCTCTTGATTGGATAGTGTGGATTTGGTAATTTTCCACCTCGCTAATTCTAAATGTTCTAAATGTTCTTTAATAAATGATCTAAATGTTCCTGATAACCACCATGGTGCGGTCACTCAGCTCCAACCTGACTTCCTGGAGTGTGAAGTCAAGTGGGCTTTAGAAAGCATCACTAGCAATAAAGCTAGCGGAGGTGACAGCATTCCAGCGGAATTACTCAAAATCTTAAAAGATGATGCTGTCCAAGTGCTGCACTCCATATGCCAGCAAATTTGGAAAACCCAACAGTGGCCACAAGACTGGAAAAGATCAGTTTACATTCCAATCGCAAAGAAGGGCAATGCCAAAGATTGTTCAAACTACCACACCATTGCACTCATTTCACATGCTAGCAAGGTCGTGCTGAAAATCCTACAAGCTAGGCTTCAGCAATATGTGAATCGAGAACTACCAGATGTACAAGCTGGGTTCCAAAGAGGCAGAGGAACTAGAGATCAAATTGCCAACATTCGCTGGAATGTGGAGAAAGCAAGAGAGTTTCAGAAAAACATCTATCTCTGTTTCATTGACTATGCCAAAGCCTTTGATTGTGTGGATCACAAAAAACTGTGGCAAGTTCTGGAAGAGATGGGAGTATCAGACCACCTTATCTGTCTTCTGAGAAACCTGTATGCGGGCCAGGAAGCAACAGTTAGAACTGGACATGGAACAACTGATTGGTTTAAAATTGGGAAAGGAGTACGACAAGGTTGTATACTGTCACCCTGCTTATTTAACTTATATGCAGAGTACATCATGAGAAAGGCTGAGCTGGATGAGTCACAAGCGGGAATCAAGATTGCTGGGAGAAATATCAACAACCTCAGATATGCAGACGACACCAATCTAATGACAGAAAGTGAGGAAGACCTAGAGAACCTTCTGATGAGGGTGAAAGAGGAAAGTGCCAAAATGGGCTTGAAGCTCAACATTAAAAAAACTAAGATCATGGCCACCACTCCCATCACTTCCTGGCAAATAGAAGGGGAAGAAATGGAAGAAGTGACAGACTTTATCTTCCTGGGCTCCAAGATCACCGCAGATGGTGACTGCAGCCATGAAATTAAAAGACATTTACTTCTTGGGAGGAAAGCTATGGCGAACCTATACAACTTAATAAAAAGCCGAGACATCACCCTGCCAACAAAGGTTCGCATAGTCAAAGCTTTGGTTTTCCCAGTAGCAATGTATGGCTGTGAGAGCTGGACCATAAGAAAGGCAGAGCGGCAAAGAATAGATGCTTTTGAATTATGGTGTTGGAGAAGACTCTTGAGAGTACCCTGGACTGCGAGGAGATCCAATCGGTCAATTCTCCAGGAAGTCAAGCCTGATTGCTCCCTGGAAGGACAAATCCTGAAGCTGAAGCTCCAATACTTTGGCCACCTCCTGAGAAGGGAGGACTCTTGAGAAAAGAGCCTCATGCTGGGAAAGATGGAAGGCAAAAGGAGAAGGGGGTGGCAGAGGATGAGATGGCTAGACAGTGTCACCGAAGCGATGAACATGAAATTGGGCGAACTCCGGAAGCTAGAGGAGGACAGGGAGGCCTGGCGTGCTGTGGTCCATGGGGTCACCAAGAGTCAGACACCACTTAGCGACTGAACAACAAAATTCTTGAGGATGCTCCAAAACTCAAGTGGCTGCTGCTAACTCGAGCCTAACTTCAAGGAGTCCCAGAGCTCACATGCGTGGGAGAGATGCTGCTATTCCATAGGTTTCTGTAAAGTAAGGAAGGAAGGATAGAGTTACCTCAAAAATCTCTGCTCCTTTCACTTTTTTTGCTCAGAGCAGAGGCAGGAGAAAGTGTATGAGATGTGAAAATATTATGTTTATTTGCAGGATGAAGCAGAGAGGGACAAACATGAGTTGGAGAAACGAAATGCTGCGAAGTGTCTGCTTGTTTCCCTTTAAGGGCCTTTCGATCTCTTTCAGGTTAGGCAACTGATCTCTGGAGGAGGCATTTAAAATCTGGCAAGCAGTTCCTTCCCACCCACTCAACAGGGACCGGGCTGTCCCTGCTGGCTCAGAGTTTATGCTGGTGACACACAGAGATCAGATTGCATTGTCGGTACCACCCTGGTCCCCAGCAATATGCTGAAGGCCCCGGTCTTGGCAGTTAGCAGAGCAAGCATTTGTCAGGCTGTGCCCCAAATAGCCAAACCTCTTGGGCTGCAGACAGGCCATGCTGCAGAAGGCTGGAAAGTAACTTGTGCTTGATACACCGAATATTAACTCTTTGTCTCTGTCTCTGTCTCTGTCAACAGTGAGTGTTCTGCAGGAGTTGGATTCACAACTCAGAGCTGTACTTGTTGTGGATAAGGGTTTGAGGTGTGAATGGGGAGCGTCACTGACCTCACCCAGCTCTGTCTGTCCTGCTCAGCGCCCACACAGGTGCCCCTTGCGATGTTTCAGAAGCTCCCAGCTGGAGCACCTGCTCTGCCACTCGGTCCCCGGCTCTGCCAATTCACCGGATCACAGGAGTCAGGGAGCTGTGAAGAAGCCTGGAGGGCCACTGTCAGCTGCAGAAGAAGCAGTCCCGGCACCCCATGCAAGGGGCCTGCTCCCACCTGTCAGGTCTGCTGCTCCAGCCGCACCTCTGTGCCCTTCCGGTAGCCTCCAGTGTGGCTGAGCCCTGATAGGCGTTCGTGGTGGCGGGAGCAGCAGCCGCCCGTGGGAGTGGCTCTCCTCTCCCCGTTTTCATGGGGGTGAGAGCCGCAGGGCTACTTGGCAGTGGGGTTTGGACAGGAGCAGCCCTCCTCCCACGGCTGGAGGCACTCCGTCCCATTCCCCCCCTTGGCATGGCGGGGTGCCAGGAGAACGCAAGGGGATGCTCTAAGAATGGGTCTAAGAATGGTGGTTAGCAGCAGCCACTTGAGTTTTGGGGCATCCTCAAGAATTTTGTTGTTCAGTCGCTAAGTGGTGTCCGACTCTTCGCGACCCCCATGGACCACAGCACGCCAGGCCTCCCTGTCCTCCTCTAGCTTCCTGAGTTCGCCCAATTTCATGTTCATTGCTTCGGTGACACTCTTTCAACGTCTGTCTGTCGGGAAAGGACCTGGGTGCCCTGGAGACCCAAGCATGGTTACTGGAATACGTTCACGCATATAGCATGGAAGGAGAGCAAGGAAGATTGTGACGTGGCACAGCAGGGAGCCTCTTCAAAACACACGCAGTCCAGGCCTCGGAGGCTGGCTCAGTCACGTGGCGGACTGATCGGAAGCCGTCCGAGGCTGTTCCCTGTGAACTCAAGCAGCAAAAAGTGCACGACAGACCCACAGGGTTGATTTCACTGCCAGCAGCTGTCAAGAAGCGGATCTCTTGGCTTGGCAGCCTCTCCTCGACAGCAGTGAATCAAGTTATCCGGCTTTCCCTGCAGGGAAGACAAGCTCCAAAGCTGTTCAGTCCGGGCTTGCCATAGCAGCTGAGCACCCCCAGCAAATTAGGATGTGGACTTGCAGCAGGCACTCCCTGCCACACCGCCAGTCCTCAAGGGAGGGGGAAGGGAGGTTCAAGGCTCTGGAATGCCTGCAGGCAAGATGCTGCTGGAGAGGGGAGGCGAGGGGCTTCCGGGGTCCAAGGAGGCATGAGAAACACGCACGGCTGGAGCTTCCAGAAGACGTTGCCACCTGTCGCTATTCCCTTTGGTCTCCTGCATCTCTCCTCAAGTGTAATTATTCAGCACCTGCTTCCTGTTTAAGGTCTTATACATTTCTACTGTTAGCAGACAGGAGGGGGGAGCGCTCTAGCGGTTTAAGATAAAGAACTGTGAGCTGTTCACACACTAGGCAAAGGTATGTGCAACTGATCCAAGATCTCAAGCCAAGTGAAGGCGATTTATTTTGACAAAGGTGAGAAAACTCATGACCAGTTCAGATCCAGTGATTTCGTTTTCTTTGGCCGCCTTGTGGTTGGCATCAAACTGCTCCTCTTTAAAGAGAAAAGTCTTAGAAACAGATGCTTTTTGCTGCTCTCAGTTTGTGGAACAGTCCTGAGAGCCGGGCTGGTGTCGTGATTTGGGAGCTAGACCTGAAGATCAGGCTCAAATCCCTGCTCAGCCATGAGGCTTCCTGGTGCCCCTGACTTCTCTCTCTCCCTCCCTCCCACCCCACCCATGCTGGCAGCATGATGCCATACAGGCCATTGGGAGTGAGGCCGCTGCTTCATGCCCTCATTCTGAATTGCCAAATATTTGTGCCCTCTTGGCAGCCTCTTGAAAGACTGCCAAAATGGTGGAGAGAGGTTGACGGTAGCAAATGCTGTGCAAGAAGCATCTTTGTTCCACACGAAGCCTAATTTTAAAATATTGTATCGTTCGTGTAGTGAATTCACAGATATTCAAGCACAACCATTTCACTACTGCATTGATAGAAATGAAATACTTTTTTGTCCTTATCAGAGTAAATGACACTCTAAAGGCTATTCTAAAGTCTAGTCTATTCACCTGTTTTTGTGTGTGCAACACCTCCAGGTGTCAAACAAAGGACCCTCCCACCATTCCAATGCTAGATAAGCACAGCTTCTTTGATGTCTGGAAGCCATAAGATTCTGTCCCTGGCTCAGTGTTCTGCCAAACTCCCTGCTGGGCTTCCCCAAGGGCCCCAATGCCCACACTAGGCTAACTAGTTTACCCACAGAGCGGCCTCAGAGATAGGCAAGAGGGAGGGGGTTCAGTCACCCACTGGGCCTCCCCTCTCCCAGCAGCTTCGCTTGGGATCACCGGCTGGTCAGCCTCCTCCAGACTGCCCTCATCACTGGCTTAGCTCCAAACTACCCTAAGTCTAGCACCAACAATCCCCACCACCAAACAATAGGCAGTCAGCTTGCCCAAGCCACAACTGCTTCCGTGGTGGCTCTAGGAGTGTGGCAGCCATATAACAATTCCCAATGGTCCCCAAGCAACCTTACCTTAGGCAGTTCCTCGGTCGGTCCGTCGGTCCGTCGGTCCGTCGGTCCGTCGGTCCAGCAGTCCATCCATCCAATGCCTACCTGGTGCCTTCCTCCAGCATCTTCCCAGGTACCATCCTCCAGTACCTATCCAGCTCCTGCCTCCAGCTTTATACTGAGGCCTGTCAATCAGTGGGCAGGCTTTAATTCATCAGCCACACCCATCTGCACATGTCCTAACCTCCGTTCATCAGCCCTTATCAGCCTACAGCTGTGCTCTGGAGGCTTGCAAAGACCTTGGGGGTTAACCCTATAATCCCTGGCCAATCTGGGACAAAGGGCCATTGCTGATACCACTCCCTATCTCCTCGGGGTATCTCCTGTCTTTTCCTATACACTCAGTCCAAGAACTGGGGTGACTGGTTTCAACAGCTCCTCCTGACTGCCCTTTTCTAACATGAAGAATATACAGCAGCTATGGTAAGGTCTTGATTTCGGCAAAAGGAAAGCAGACTAATCTGAAAATATGAATGAAGATAGTGTGTAATGTATCTGACCTGCACTTGTGTTTTCCACGATGGGAGCCCATTCTGGTTTGGCCAAAGAGAATTGTCGTTTGAATGATATGGCAGCTTCACGCGGAAGCATTTCCATCATTCCACAAAACTCTTGGCTGCACTACTAAGACGAGGCCATTTATCGGGCTGAGCTTCTTGCCTAAGGTGGACCCCTCCATGGCCAGTCCCAGGTGACTTCTCCTTTTGGTAAGATCTGTCAGAAGTACATTTTGGAAAAGTTCAGCAGTAGGCACAGGTGTGTGAATTTCCCCTGAGAATCTGAAGTTATTAAACTGCTCATGAACTGGTGCATTGAAGTATTTTGAAATCAAATCTGTTCACAATTTTCTACAGTGCTCTCTGAATGCTTTTTAGACATAGCAATATTGTGATAAAGAATCCATGAGGGTTACACAGGCTGGACATGGCTAAATATATTACTTTCATAAGAGGAATATTGCTTAGTCTTCTCTCTTCACTGGCTTTTTCCAACGTGCCTTGGTAGGGAGCCAAGGTTTAGTCATCCGTCACCCTAGTACCCCGGAAAGAAGCTGCTTTGGAGAGGTTTCTGCTGAGAGGAGGAGGAAAAGGACCCCCTTCTAAGTAGAGAATTTGTGGTTGACAAGACTTCATCAGCTCCTCTGTGCAGGCAGCGCTCGACTTGCTCAGTGTGATAATCCCGCTCACAGCCAGGTCAATGTGCTTGAGTGTAAACACGTCCAGTCACTCTAGTGTGACTGGACCTTACTCGGCCTTACTCAGAGGTCGGGCACCGGTGGTGAGAGTCGCCGCTGGTCCCGCCCCCCCTCCAGCCCTCCCTCCTGCCCCGCCTCAAAAGGCCACGTGCTGGTGAACGGCAAACTCACGGCCTGCTGCCGGCTGGTGCTCCCTCTGGGGCATGCGCAACCAGCATTGCCGTGGCTTCCTGACGGTGTTGGAGGCACTTTAGGATGCCATTTGCGGCAGAGACGCAGGCGGTCTGAGTGTCCCAGCTGCAGGGGGCTCCTTAGGATCCGGCCCTTAGTTTACTAACGTTGCCACAGTTTTAAGTGAAACCTCCCGTGGCTGCCGTTCACACAAAACTTATAGGGTTTACTTTTTGTAATGTTGTCTCTAATACCTGTGATAATGGCTCATTGGTGTACGATTGGTTCTCTCAGTTTTAGGTTCTCTCAGAGGTTTAGTTAGTGAGCACTGTCAGCGTGTTCAAAGCCAGGGGGGCAGAAAGCACTGTCAGAGTCGAGGTACGTTGCTCAAGGCCAAATGGAAAGGTTCTGGCTTGCACAGGCTCCCCAAGGCCTGGATCGCTGGAGCAAAACCTGGCTGTTAATCATCCAGACCCGAGGAAGCTGGAGTTGGGTGCAGCCTGCTTCCATCCAGTGCACAGTCTCCCCCTCTCCTAACAATTGTTCGTAATCTTGAGATTTCATCTCATTCGTGAAATATCAGAATCTGGTGCCTCTACGTATGGTACCACACAAATGTGTTTCTTAAATTGAAAAATACCCTACTCTTAATATGTAGAACTCATTAACCATTAAAGCCAGGGATACTAACTGTGTAGACTGCCAGGGGAAACAATGGAGTATTCATCTCTAAAGCCAGAACTTCACCAGAAGCACTGAAAAGCAATGCAGGTAAACTCCCCTTGCAATTCAGCCACCATCCCCAGTAAACCATTTCAAGGCACCACTCAAGACAGTCCAGTGGTTCCCAAGTCACAAGGCTGTCCCCACAGCCTTCAAGGTTCAGCTGAGTGCTGCCCTCTTGGATCTTGCAAAATCTCATGAGATCCAGGGTGGCAGTGTCCAAATCTCATGGGATTTGGGGAGATGCAAAGTGGGTGCTGTTATCTTAGCTCACATGAAATTTTTGGGAACCAAAATGACGGTGCCCAGGAGGACAGGTAGGAGGAGCCACTGGGGACATCCTGCGACACCCCTGTGATGCCCTAAGGCTATGCCACGACGCCCAAAGGCTTTGCAACATACACTTTGGGAACCCCTGAGCTAGTATATAATGCAGACGGTAATTTAGACTTCAAGAACTAACAAAGCTGAATTCAGGTGGCTAAATTTATTTGTGGGAAATAACTACCGATGCTGCACGCACCTGGCAAAACAAAGCGAGGAAGGTTTTTCCTGCTGCAGTGGTCTCTAGTACATGAATGGTAACAGGAAGTATAGATTCCCTTTGGAGGATGCATCTAAACGTAAATAGTGAAGCCAAAAAATGCACCCAACTGTCTGCAGTTGCAATGCAGCAGCCCCGTTCCAAGCTGTGCTGGTGCAGCAAGACCAGAGGGCCCCCGCCATGCCCAGTGCAGCTCAGGAGGTGGCTGGGCAAAGGGGTTTATTGCCCCTTCCCCTACAGAACCCCCCAGCTGTCTTCGGCTATATTGCTGGTGCAAATCTGGGCAGTGCCCAGCCTGGGAAGGGGGTTTGGAGACGGCATGCACTGCAACACCGATCCCATCTCCGTGCTTGTGAACTTCGTGTTGAAAAGCGGTATATAAGTACCTGTTGATTGATTGATTGATTGATTGATTGATTGATCTCCCTCCCAGGCCCGGCTCTCCCCTTGTCCTGCCCGTCCTCACCCAGAAACGCCCCCTCCCTGCCTCCGCAGTGCCTCCTGCCACCCTCTGCCCGGCCCCGTGCTGCCTGCCACGACCTTACCTGTGCCGGCTGTTTCATATTTTTAAATTTATCATCTTCTGTAATCTTTTATTATGTAATTAATTGTTTGGAGTATTGGTTACTGTTTTGTGATTTAATATGATATTTTTGTTTGCAATTGATTAGACGCATGTGGTCCTTTTTAGTGGAAAAACAAACTATAAATATGACATTAAGAACAACTGTAAGAAGGAGACCCGTAAGAAGGCACAGGAGTGTCCTTTCACCAGCCCGAGTGGGAGGGGCAGAGGTAGTGGGGTGCTTTTTCTCAGCAGAGTTTTTTCACCTTCTTGGAACTACAGAAAAGGCAAGACTTTCCTTACATAGCTTTTCTGTCTGTTTCTCTCTCCGCTGCAAGCGGCAACATATCCCTGTCACCTGCTGGGGAAGTAGAACTTGGTCCCGCCCCTTGGTATCCTAGCAACGCGACCCTGCCCGTAGTCACTGGGAACTGCTACCCCAGAGAGGACAACTGACCCCCCCCCCCCCACCCCGGGGGAAGGGCTTTGGGAGAGGAAACCAAACTCACAAGGGCAGAGGAAAGACAGCGTATAAGCCACAATACCAAGGACAGATCAGGGGTGGCCGGATCCTAACCTCTCGACGTCTCCTCTCCCACCGCCGAGGGATTCTTCGTGTTTTTCATCTCTCATCACTGGGGCTGCGTGTTGTCAGTATCCCTTCGTTCTTTCCTGATTTGATTGACACCGTGTGATATGTCTAATGACAACTGGAACAAATTTCAGTAATGAGGTCACCTTGGGTTTGTATTACTGCCTGGCTGCTGTTTTCCATAGAAATTATTTGTGAAAGCAGCCCACATGCTCGGCATAACGGCCTCCCGTTTGCCTGTGAGTGACGCAAGGAAGATGTGTTCCAACTTGCAGGGAACTTGCATTGATCCATTCCTGAATTTTTGAATTGTAAATGGATATGTAATGAGAAAGCCGCTGCTTCAGTTTCCAGGAAAATTAGGAGGCAGAAGGGAGATGTGTGGAAAGAGGTTAGAAAAATGGGCAGTATTGTTTCCCCCCCCCCACATAAAGATGTGATGGGCGCATGGATGCAATGAAGAGATGCTACGTGAAAGATACGGCACCTGTGGAGTTCAGGAAGTTGCTGCATAGACTTAAGCCGCTTTTAGAGCTACGGTCAGTTCTCCTTAAATGCGAATTCAGGGATATCTGCGAGAAGCGGAATTGCCACCTCCCTCCCCTTATTATTATTATTATTATTATTATTATTATTATTATTTCAATTTCTATCCCGCCTTTCTGCCCAAGGGCACCCAAGGGGGCTTACAACATTAAAAGGCAGTACAGCAACCACAATATGTACAATTAAAACAATATTAAAAACAATACTAAAACCAGTTAAAAATATCTTATCCCTGACTCATCCTCTGCCAACACCCTGTGAGGGTGGGGGCTCGGCTCAGCTACAAGCAGGCAGGCAGGGATGAGAGAGGTAGCGGGGGGGGGCAGGAGGAGGAGAGACGGTGGCCTCCTCGCGAGCAGAAGGGCAGCCCCCGTGTTGTGCAGGGGGAAGAGGAGGACAGCCTGGGAGGCACACGGCAGTAGATGGTCGATGGGGGAGGGGACGGAACCTTCGCAGCCCTGCTGAGGGCGAGAGGCCTCTGGGAGGCTACCTGGGGGCTGTCCTGGGGCCGGGGCGAGCAAGAGACGGGGGGAGGAGGACGGGGGAAGCAACCCCCTCCCCACTGCTGCACTCCGAGGCAGCAACTCTGCTGTTGGGCCAGCAACCTTCAGCAGGTCGAGGGGTATCCAGGGTGGAAGAGGAAGCTTCAGGTGGTGGCGATGGCGATAGGCTCCATCCCGCTGTCACCCCAGGCCCAGAGGCCTCAATGTAAGATTCAGGCTCACTCAGTATGCGGTGAAGAGGGTCCTCGGGAACCTAACCCCATTTCCCCCGTAGGCTCAACGATGCCATATCCACCAATTGGTTATCCACGGGGCTTTCCAGGAACCTAACCCTAGCGGATCATGAGAACTGGCAGTCAGTGTGTACTGCACACACTGTGTGTGTGTGTGCTGCATTCTGTGGTGAACAGGGAATCCGGGAGGGAAAGCTGCGCGGCAGCTACATCGAAACTGGGAAGTTGGGTAGGATTGGGCCCTAAGTCATTGATGAGAGGCAAAAGTGCACTGTTGGTGCCACAGTGACAATGGTGGGACAAGCCCCATATGCAAAGCCTGTCCAGCACAAAGGGGAAGGAGGACCAGAGCCCAGGCAACAGCACACTGGTGCGGTTCTCCCAGTAACACCATCAGCATCCATCAACATCCAGAGCTTAACCAGACGACTTTGAACTGTCCCACCTCAGTGCTTAAAAGGAACAATTGTCCCTGAGCCAGTCATTGGGCTTGCATGTCACGGGGCACCTACTGCAACCGGCTGCCCATTTATATTTGTGTGGCCAGCAGTAGCAATGGTTAGAGTCTGTGGCATTCACCAAGGGAGCGCAGAGCAGACACGCAACAACTATTAGACAACACAGTTGATAGCAAAGTCACTTTTGACAATACTGAAGGGTTGGTCTGGGGAGGGGAGAGGAGGTTTTCCCGTCCTACATCAGCTCTACCGTTTTTCCAGTGCTGGAGGTGTGTCCATCATCTGAAAGGAGTTTGTATTGCGTTGGTTGTTCCACTATTCACGAATCAATGGCGAAAGTCTAAGCTGCTTAGCACACTGATCAGGAGCCTGGGGAATGCCTGACATGTCCACATTTCATATCCTTCAAACCTAAAATGGAATTGTCAGGCAGGTCTAATTATAAGCATGTCATTCAGTATTTCCTTTAAAAGAAAAGCTTGCCAAAGCACTCGTAATGTACAGTGGATGACAAAGGAACAAACGGAAATACACCTCAGACTGATTCCTAACAGGGACAGTGGAAGATGAAAGGCGCTTGGCTCTTTCTCGTTGTCTCTTAAAAATGGTTAAAGATGTCAACCACACCGCATCTTTTTGCAACCTCTCACACTGTGTTTCTGATTGAAGAGCTGGATCGTGAAGGGCCCCGGAGTATTCGGCCTGGGTCTTTCTTCATCAAGTCTCACGTCACGGCCCAGTCCTAACCCAAGTCCCCCTGCAGAGATGCCAGCGCAGCTTCTGCTGTACTCTGCAGGGATTTTTGGCTGTTGGAGGCCTCTTCGGGGACGGGGACGACGACATTAGTTTCCTTGTCCCGGAGTAACCCCTAGCAACTTCTGGGGGTCAGCCCAGACCTGGGCCAGCTCAAGTGCCGGTGCAAGTCCAAGTGGATCTACAGTGGTGGATCAGGCCCAAAAGGGGGGG
>JAJKFI010000057.1:4905601-4927931 GCA_029204185.1 Lerista edwardsae | reverse complement strand
AGAGAGAGAGAGAGAGAGAGAGAGAGAGAGAGAGAGAGAGAGAGAGAAACCATTTGCAGGTGCTGCTTTCTGGTTCAATATCGTACCTTTCCAGCGCAGAGGACAGATATTGAACCACACTGCCGATAGCTGTGTTTAATCGTATTTAGTAGGGTAGCATCTGCAGCAAAGAAATAATCCCTACACTTGGCCCAGCGAGTGCACAGTCTGATTAGACATGACAGAAACACGATGCTGGGAAAGGTGATCTGATGCGTACCGTCTTCATGGGTCACAATCTATTGGACGCTTATCCTGTGCCCCCCCCCCCCATCGAATGAGTGGCTGTCTGTATTTGATTTAAACTCTGGCCAGGAGCCTTTCACTTCGGTGCAGTCTGTACAAGGAGTAGGCCTTCTGGATACATCCATGGAAGGAAAGTCGTTCCTCTTTCTTTGCTGATGAAGGAGGAAGAGGACTTTCGCACTACTTTACTCTGCACCCAGGCCCATCAGAACTGTGGCCGGCATCTGCCCCAAAACTCTGGACTCCACCTCAGACCTCCCAAAATTACTGGGCTTCACACTAATACAGCCCTGGATTCTGCCTTTGGATCACAGGGCTGTTTTTATTGCAAGGGTTGGTTGGCAGCCTTAAGTTGTCTGCATCCGTTGTCCAACCCTTCTATGATCCCAAGTTCAATAGAATGGATAACCTCCCCTTATATAAGGTACAACAGTATGTGGGGGAAAGGGAAAATAGACCCAGAAACAAAACCAGGGTAGGATTTATAAGGGCCCAATCCTCTGCAGCTTTCCAGCACTGATGTAGCTGTGCCAATGGTCCATGCGCTGCATTCTGCAATGGGAAGGCAAATGTGGAGGCCTCCTGAGGCTAAGGCCTTTCCAAACTTACAAAACTCATGATGCTCCCACAGGCAATTCTTCCCAGCTCAGCCCAGATGCCACCATCTTTAATCTAGTGAAATCACATGAGATCCAAGATGGTGGTGCCCAAATCTTGCAAGATTTCTTGAGATCCAAGGTGGTGGTGTCCAAATCTCATGAGATTCATATCAGTTGGGCAGCAGATTGTTATTTCGATTGCCTCCCACAATCCATCAGGAGAGAGTTAAGAAAAGATCCAGTTCTCTCACAGTGGACAAATTCCTTGTACACCATTGAGCTTTACACTGCGCATCTCTGTGTGCCGTCCACTGTACAGAAAAGAGATTATACTGTCTGCCTGCGACATGAATATCCCATAAATAGTGCTTCAACAGAAGGTGGAAAGTGTCTTTCTGATCAGCTAGCAAATAAGAGAATAGACATTTAGCCAATGATATTGATAGGCCTGGATGCTTAAATATACAACTGCTTTATTTTGGCTGCAATTGGTCGTATAATTCAGTCCAATTTAGGTATTAAAAGCAGTTTCTATCATTCATTCGTTCATCCATTGCAGTATTTATGTACCACCTTCCTCATAGACTCAAGGCAGTTAACATAGGCAGGCCGTAAATCCCGTTTTGTCAAATGGAGTTATTACGTGTTCTTCTTCAGATGGCTCCTTCGCGGTGCGGTCTCGTCCTGACTGCGCAGCTCTTGCCTTCCAAGCGTCCACAGGCAGCTGCAAGTCAGGCGTCAGGCGAGCTGTCAACGTGCTATCCATTTCTTGCCAGCCGACTCCTCCACATTCCTTTGTAGAGCTCTGTCAGCGGCTTCCAGTCACCCATCCAAGGCCAGACTGAAGCTGATCCTGCTTAGCTTCCTCAGGCAAGGTAGCAGCTCCACCTCCAGACCAGAGCTGTTCTCGGCTCGCAGCGCGCCTGGGGCGGGGCAACAACATCACACCCCCAGTGTGGCCACCCCATCCCCTGGCGTCGCCCGGCCACACCTCCATGTGCCCAGAATGGCTCCATTTGGGAGTGATCTGAGCGCAAGGGAAGCCGGGGGGTGAAAAGCGCACAGGTTTTTCCGCAGTGCTGCACCCTGCCGCAGCCAGTGCCCACCACGCTTGCCTCCCCCCCTCCCCCTCCCTACGCCTCTGCTCCGGACCACCCCTCCTGCCTCCCACACCTCCTAGGTAAAGATATTCTCATAGCAGCAATATGAACATACTATGTTCCTATGTGATAATATGGTCAACTAATAGATTTGCATAGCATCTCAATACCACATATAGACCCCACTTTCGTTAGTGCTGAGCCAAAAAGCCATTATTTTTTTGAGTGCTGTGAAACAGAATGTTTTGGTGGTGTAAAAGGTGGTATAATCTTGAAGCAGAAGGAAGGGGTTGTGAAAAAAAAAACCCACACACCCCCACACACCCCACATGCACACACCAATTACCTTTTCTACTATTGCTGCCTGTGTGGGGGATCTTAGTGGTACTGCATTTGTACCACTAAACTCAGCACATTTTGTCTTTATCCCCAGACAATAAGCAAATAATCCTATGCGCTCACTACACTGGTACAGCAACCACTATGCGCTCACTACACTGGTACAGCAGCCAGGTGTGGCAAGTGGGCCGTAATACGGCATGCTGCAAAACCGCGGGAGCAAGCGGCGGCAGCGGGGCAGCTGGTGCCCCTCCCTCAGCACTGCATTCGGGACCCCCGGCTGCAGCCCACTTTGCTGTGTGCACCTTGGCACGGCTGCGTGTTTCGATGCGCATGTCTGACTCTCTGCCATGCGGAGGCCTTGTGAGAAGCAGATGAGAAACCATTTTCAGGTATCTGCCATGGACAGATGTGGCAGGGCAAATAAAACACTGCTAGGGGGCAGAATATGTTTTTAGGAGCATAACCTGAGGCTGGCGTTCACGTCCTGCGTCACACCTGCACGTGTTCTAGTTTGTGGTGATAAGGTCAATGTGCTTTGCTGGGGCCGGCTTAGCAGGCCAGGTGGCAACAGACATCCCGTTCACTCGGCCTGTCCCTTGCTGAGGAGAACAAACGGCTCCGTCCTGCCCCCAGGCTGTTTTGCGGCATCCACTCTTAGGATAAGCCCCTGAAATCACCAGCGATGGTTTTCCCTTGAAAACTTCCGCACGCAGCAAATGCAGCCTATTCCACAGTGCTCCCTGGGTACCTGCGCCGTTCACTCCACGGCAGGAGCCGAACAGGCCACGTGCTCAATGCCAGTTGCCAGAGCAGCTCTTCAGAGGGCCAGGGAACATCCATCACCATTACAGCAAACGGACTACAGGTCCCCCCCCGCCCCGTATTGTTTGCAGCGCACTCGTGTTGCGCCTCTTCTGTGCGAGTCATGGAGATGCAGCCTCATTCACGGGCGTCGGAATACGTTTGATATGATTTTTATTGTAAACTGTCAAACTGATAAATTGACAACTTAAATACAGACATAATTCTTCTCAGCTCACAATAAATATTCAAGTACATTAATTACCTGTCTAAAATGCTCCTGAGACTGTAGCTCAAAAATAACATCTATTGACTTTTTCCCCCAGTATTGGAAAAATTTCCTTTTTTCATCCAGTGTTTTTTCTGTATGCCATCCACGACCGACTCTCATCATCTCCATGAGGGGTATCACAGTGTTCAGCACACCTGTAGCCAACAGGCTCCAAGCTTGCCTCATTCTGTGGATCTGGAGCTTCTGGAGCCTCAAGAGATGTGCAATAAACCTGCCTGATCTGGTGGTCTGTTCCCCTCTTACGTTCTGTCCTATTTCCATTGGACTCAGGGGTGAATCCTGTGCAGGCCCAGATTTAAGGGGACCCATTACCAGGCCAGCGCCCTTCCCCCAACGAGCCACTTTGTATGAAGACCTAAGAGTCTGAATTCCCGGTCTGGTCATGCTCCTTCACTGGCAAAGTATCCTTGTGCCGTATTGTCAGCAGGGAAATGTGTACACCACAAATTCTGTCCTCATATTTTTTAAAATGTTCCAACTGTTGGCTCCATGGGCCTGAACTCCAGTAACATCACCTAGTAACAGACGGTGCTTGTCCATCACGTTAGAAATGGCAATAACTCTTTTCCACCCATAGCTGGAGAAACTGCACTGTATTTATCAACTTTTAAAGTGAACTTGCCAAAATGTCTTTTTCTTGATTAGTTAAAAATGGCAGACTCCCTGGTGTAATGGAAGAGCATGACGCTTCCATGACGAGTAGACACTTCCTGGAGAACCATCACCTCCAGGGAAGGCGGCGATGATGGCCCAGCAGGGCGTGACAGGGGCTGGCTTCTGCACCGCCGTAAAGGACCTGGATTGGGCCCTCAGCCTCTACAATTCTTGTTTTGACCAAGGAGAACCAGACAGGTCTGGCTGTTATAGGACTACAGGAAAAATGCCACCTATTCTTATGCTTACAGACGGAGCAAAATCTTTGGCTCTGAGGTCTAACCGTGCTACATTGCAGGTTAAAAGTTGAAATTTTCCCACTTGCAGAAAAAGCCAGAGGGAAAGATTTCATTGTAATGTGGAGTGAGCAACATATTAATGAAATTGCACGTCTCCTAGATTTCAGGTTTCATGAGGCACTAGAAAAATATATGCTGAATGTCTGCAAAGCTAGAAAAAAATCTGTTAATTACGATTTCAAAATATATTCATATTTTTTATCTCATTTTAGAACAATCTGACACACAGCTGAGGAAGCTTTTGGGATGCACCAAATAGTCCTGTCATTTTTACTGAGACATTCCATTGTGTTCAATGGCCTTACTCCCAGGTAACTGCATACTATTGCAGCCTTAGAGCCCAGGCCTAGCCACCATTCCAGCACTGACGTAGCTGTGCCAGTGGGGAGTGCGCTACGTCCCGCAGTCGGGGTACAGTCGTGGAGCCACGCTCCTCCAGTCCAGGGAGGAGAACGTTGATTCCCTTTCCTTATGGCTTCACTGCGGCTGCACCAGGACTGGAAAGGTGGATAGGACTGGGCCTTAGCAGGACGGGATTTGGCTCTTAATGGCATTTGTTATCAATGCAGGGCCACAATTAGCAATTCCAGGGCATCGTGCAGTTTTCATGTTCAGAAGCGTCAGAACCAGTGATGTCATGCAGGGGGAACGCGGGGGAACTCAGTTCCACTAGTTAAAATTAGGGCTGACTCTGCCCACTTCACTCTCCCCCTCCCCCCTCCTAATTCCTCTGCAAAGAGCTTTTCTTCTTGGTTGGCCGGCACTCAGAGGGTTAAAGGGAGTGACTCCGGATTCCTAGGGGGGCGAAGGCAGTGATGTCATTCAGGGGGAACGGACCAGAATGGGCACCGACAAGTGCCAATCAAAAGTGAGTTCCTGTTCCTAAATCATTTGAATGACACCACTGGTCAGAACGTCAACAAAACGCACCTCAATATAAAAATTCAAAATAGAAAAATTTCAATGAGTGCATTTTGATTATGCTTACTATTCCAGTGCCACAGTTCCTGAAAGAGTGATACATTTTTACCCCATGTTTTCAAATTCCTTTTAATTTTACATTTAGTTCATGCTTTTGGTAGATAAAACTATTATTACAGTCTGTCAAATTAGCCAGGAGTAAAAATTAATGTGAGAAGGACCGGCCGGCTTGAGGCTTTTACTCATTTTCACACACGTTTGTTTTTCCTGCAATGTTTTATGCCACAAAATAAAGGAGGCTTTTTCTCACCCTTTCACCATGGTTTCATTAAGAGAGAAAAATAAAAGTAGCTGCAGTTAAGAATTTAAGAAGAAAGAGAAAAGATGGCACCAGACTTCAGCGATGAAATGTGATTATTCTCTCCCACACCATATCAACACATCTTGAACAGAGGTTCAGAACATTTCCCCCATTATAAATGAAGAAATGCTGAGATGCAGTGAAAGGGGTAAGAACAAAATGAGGTTTCAAACATGTAGCACATTTTTAATAGGCAAACCTAACAGAATATAAATACTACAGGAGGACATAATCCAGCCCTTGATCTGTCCCTACTGTTTGTAAGGGCTGGATTTATTTCTGCTTTCACCTAGGAATCGATTTGTGGGCAAGGGATGGAATCATAGCCCGGCTCTCTGAACTGATAAGTAAAGGTGTTCATCAAACACTTTCGGGTTTTTTTTGAAGATTTCGTTTTCCCCCAAGGAGGAAGTGTAGAAAATGATGTTTTGTATTTTTTTTTAATTCCAAGGGTGCATTTTATACACTATAATTATAAATTATAATTGCTTAAAAATGTACTAGGTGGGTGATGTAAGTAGTATTGTATCAGCAGATGCAGCCACAATCATTACCCTTGCACCCAAGTCCAGTCCAGTTTATTTATTTTTTGCACATTTCAGGGAGGGTTTTTTTTGTTTCTTTTACAAAAAAGAGAAATGCAGTGTTATATGTTTTCATTTCATTATCACTGGGGGAAAAATCACACAAAATGCTGTGGTCAATACTGTGTCCCTGGGTCGCCTTTCTTCATGGATATTTTTTAACTACCAAGGTTAAGAGTTTGGTGAAAACTCCAAAGCAAAGCACCCCAAAGCAAAATGTTGTTGTTGTTGCTGTTGTTGTTCAGTGGCTAAGTGGTGTCCGACTCTTCACGACCCCCTGGACCATAGCACGCCAGGCCTCCCTGTCCTCCACTAGCTTCCGGAGTTCGCCCAATTTCATGTTCATTGCTTCGGTGACACTGTCTAACCATCTCATCCTCTGCCGCCCCCTTCTCCTTTTGCCTTCAGTCTTTCCCAGCATGAGGGTCTTTTCTCAAGAGTCCTCTCTTCTCAGGAGGTGGCCAAAGTATTGGAGCTTCAGCTTCAGGATTTCTCCTTCCAGGGAGCAATCAGGCTTGACTTCCTGGAGGATTGACCGATTGGATCTCCTTGCAGTCCAGGGGACTCGCAAGAGTCTTCTCCAACACCATAATTCAAAAGCATCTATTCTTTAGGCGCTCTGCCTTTCTTATGGTCCAGCTCTCACAGCCATACATTGCTACTGGGAAAACCATCGCTTTGACTATGCAAACCTTTGTTGGCAGGGTGATGTCTTGGCTTTTTATTAAGTTGTCTAGGTTCGCCATAGCTTTCCTCCCAAGAAGTAAATGTCTTTTAATTTCATGGCTGCAGTCACCATCTGCGGTGATCTTGGAGCCCAGGAAAATAAAGTCTGTCACTGCTTCCATTTCTTCCCCTTCTATTTGCCAGGAAGTGATGGGAGTGGTTGCCATGATCTTAGTTTTTTTAATGTTGAGCTTCAAGCCCATTTTGGCACTTTCCTCTTTCACCCTCATCAGAAGGTTCTTTAGGTCTTCCTCACTTTCTGCCATTAGAGTGGTATCGTCTGCATATCTGAGGTTTATATTTCTCCCAGCAATCTTGATTCCAGCTTGTGAATCATCCAGCCCTGCCTTCCTCATGATGTACTCTGCATATAAGTTAAATAAGCAGAGTGACAGTATACAGCCTTGTCATACTCCTTTCCCAATTTGAAACCAATCAGTTGTTCCATGTCCAGTTCTAACTGTTGCTTCCTGACCCGCATACAGGTTTCTCAGAAGACAGATCAGGTGGTCTGGTACCCCCATCTCTTCAAGAACTTGCCACAGTTTGTTGTGAGCCACACAACCAAAGGCTTTGGCATAGTCAATGAAGCAGAGGTAGATGTTTTTCTGGAACTCTCTTGCTTTCTCCATGATCCAGCGGATGTTGGCAATTTGATCTCTAGTTCCTCTGCCTCTTCGGAAACCAGCTTGTACATCTGGTAGTTCTCGATTCACATACTGCTGAAGCCTAGCTTGTAGGATTTTGAGCACGACCTTGCTAGCATGTGAAATGAGTGCAATGGTGCGGCAGTGTGAACAATTTTTGGCGTTGCCCTTCTTTGGGATTGGAATGTAAACTGATCTTTTCCAGTCTTGTGGCCACTGCTGGGTTTTCCAAATTTGCTGGCATATGGAGTGCAGCACTTTGACAGCATCATCTTTTAAGATTTTGAGTAACTCAGCTGGAATGCTGTCACCTCCACTAGCTTGGTTGTTAGTGAGGCTTTCTAAAGCCCAGGATGTCAAGTTCGAGCTCAGTGACTGCACCATTGTGGTTATCAAGAACATTGAGATTGGTCTTATATAGTTCCTTTGTGTATTCTTGCCACCTCTTCTGAATCTCATCTGCTTCTGTTAGGTCCTTGCCGTTCTTGTCCTTTATTGTGCCTACCTTATCATGAAATTGTCCTTTGACATCTCCAATTTTCTTGAAAAGATCTCTAGTCTTTCCCAATCTATTGTTTTCCTCTATTTCTTAGCATTGTTCATTTAGGAAGGCCTTCCTATCTCTCCTTGCTGTTTTCTGGAAATCTGCGTTCAGTTCTTTCCCTTTCTCCCTTGCTTTTGGCTTCCCTTCTTTCCTCAGCTATTTGTAGAGCCTCGTCAGATAACCACTTTGCCTTCTTGCATTTCTTTCTCTTTGGGATGGTTCTAGTTCCTGCCTCCTGTACAGTGTTACAGACCTCCGTCCAAAATTCTTCAGGCACTCTGTCTACCAAATCTAAGCCCCTAAATCTATTTGTCACCTCCACTGTATATTCATATGGGATCTGATTTAGGTCATACGTGGAGGGCCTAGTGGTTTTCCCTACTTTTTTCAGTTTAAGCCTGAATTTTACAATAAGAAGCTCATGATCTGAGCCACAGCCAGCTCCAGGTCTTGTTTTTACTGCCTGTATAGAACTTCTCCATCTTTGGCTGCAAAGAATGTAATCAATCTGATTTCGGTGTAGGCCATCTGGTGAAGTCCTTGTGTACAGTTGCCGTTTCTGTTGCTGGAAAAGGGTGTTTGCTATGACTAATGTGTTCTCCTGACAAAACTCTATCAGTCTTTGCCCTGCTTCATTTTGTACTCCAAGACCAAACTTGCCTGTTACTCCTATTACCTCTTGACTGCCTCTTTCTGTTAGCATTCCAATTACCTCTTTCTGTTAGCATTCCAATCCCCTATGATGATTTTCCTCTTCAGCATCAGTGGTTGGGGCATAGACTTGGACTACTGTGATGTTGAAAGGTTTGCCTTGGATCCGAATGGCAATCATTCTATCATTTTTGAGGTTATACCCCAGTACTGCTGTTCTCACTCTCTTGTTCACTATGAAGGCTACTCCATTTCTTCTAAGGGATTCTTGCCCACAATAGTAGATGTAATGGTCATCTGAATTAAATTCTCCCATTCCTGTCCATTTTAGTTCAGTAACTCCCATGATGTCGATGTTCAGTCTTGACATCTCGCGTTTGACCACATCTAGCTTACCTTGATTCATCGATCTGATGTTCCAGGTTCCTATGCAGTATTGTTCTTCGCAGCATCGTACTTTCCTTTCACATCCACAGCTGAGCTTCCTTTCGGTTTTGGCTCAGCTGCTTCACTCTTTCTGGAACTACTAGTACTCGTGTTCTGCTCTTCCCCAGTAGCATAATGGACACCTTCCAACCTGAGGGGCTCATCTTCCAGTGTCATATCGTTTAGCCTTTTTGTTCTGTAATCCATGGGGTTTTCTTGGCAAGAGTACTGGAGTGGGTTGCCATTTCCTTCTCCAGCGGATCACCTTTAGTCAGAACTCTCTACTATGACCTGTCCATCTTGGGTAACCCTACGTGGCATAGCTCACAGCTTCATTGAGCTACTCAAGCCCCTTTGCCACGACAAGGCAGTGATCCATGCAAGGGAAGCAAAATGTACCCAAGATCTATAGTGTATGCTTGAAATCAGTTGTGAACGTCTCTGAAGTGCCCCCTTCCTTGGCTGAAAAGCTGCTCTGTGTGACTCTTCTCAGTGTGAAATTACTTAGGGATCTAGAGGTAAGGCGTTTGGGTGCTTAAATAAATACTATATGAAGACTCCAGGGTGAGGCCTTTCATAAATCAGCGCCGGCTTTGGGGCCATTGATTTGATGATGCGCTTCACTCTGGGGGCCAGACGTGTGGAGTTTAATTAAGAATATTGAAAAGGTTACAGTGCTCTCTCCAGCTTCTTTTTCTGTTTATTTTGAAGCTTGTGTCAGAGCAACAGGGATTTGAAAGTTATTAAAATACACATTTTTCTTCAGAGTCCGTCCAGCTCATCTGGGAATACATACAGAGGAGACCTGGGGATTATTCTTTCTCTGCTGATTCAGTTTGATCTTTCTGTTGTTGTTGTTGTTGTTTAATCAGTAATGTGCCATCTAATGGACCTTTCAAAATTGCATCAAGTACCTGAATATAGAGAGAAAAAATCACAGATTTGTATCTATTTATCCATAACTGAAATTTTTCCTGTTTCTAAAAGTCACGTAGATGGATGCAAAAAAGGACAGGGAAATCTTTAATTGAGAAGCCAGGCAGTTATCCACGGAACATGTTCGCTTCACCCCAGGATGGTGGGTGGAGCTCCTCCACTAGCAGCCGTGCACCAGCAGCGCAGAGTCCCCATCAGATTGGGCCAGTTTTTGGAAGGGGCTCTGGGCAGCGGTGTTATGCTGCCGGAACACTGGGCGGGACAACCGGGTGATCGACAGCCTGCCTGTCACGATCCGGAGCGTTACGCCATTTGCCTAACCAATTACGCCGCTTGCGTACATTGCGGAACGCAATGGGCTGTTGATCACCCGGATGTCCCACCCAGCGTTCCGGCAGCATAACACCGCTGGCCAGTAGTGTCAGCCTACCGGTACGCTGGGCGTGTCTTCCGGGTGAGCGGCAGCGCGATCGCTGCGTTCTGTTGCGTTCTGCTGCAGCGGGCGGGCTTTCGCCGTTACGCAACAGAACGCAGCAATCGCGCTGCCGCTCACCCGGAAGACACACCCAGCATACCGGTAGGCTGACACTACTGCCGCTGGCTCTGGGGCACAGCGGCAGCCAGGCTCCTGACTCCCGTGGTCCCTGCGATGCCACTGAGGAAACCCCAGGAGCATCTGGTAAACCTGCCCCATCATGGTGGCCAAGAGAAGCTCTGGCTTACGTGGACCGGAAAGGGAGGATTGGCCCGAAGGCCTCTGCATAGGAGCTTCCATTTTCTTTATCTTTTTAATAGAAAAATGGTCCTGCCATATACATTTAAATTGCAAAACTGTGGCTTGTTTCTCCAGAATTATCTTAAACTGTTCTGCATCTCACAGCACATTTACTTAAATAATGCTCAGCCTGTTATGTACAGTGATGGAAACAAGTGAATTACATTTAAGACGACTATTCAAACCAATTGTGTGATAATGGGAGCCGTATCAAACTTTAAGCAGCATGATCTCAAACCATTATTTTGTGTCATGTAAATATCTATAGAGTGAAGAATGTTAATCTGTATGAGATTTCTTGGAATGCTATCATCCCATCAGAAGTAGCTTATAACAAAACAAAACAAACCTTTCACATTGTTTAAGGCTCCCAAATGTTCCATCTGTCTTTATTTCTACAAAATACAAAATTGCAAGGCTCGTCTTATGTTAAGCATGTAGTTTGGCCCTGCATATGCGTGCGCAAATGTTTTCAGTTAAATATTTAGCTAAATTGCAGCCTATAGTTATGGGGGGGGCACATTGGAAGCTTCTGGAACTGAAGGCCTGTTTCAGTAGCTTCGGGGGTGCTGTTTTCATTAAGACCCTGTAGGGAAAAGCTTAACTACCCCCTTGCTGCAGTTCCAATCTTGCAAAGAGACTAGGGGTATCTTGGAATGACTAGACTTGTTCACATAGAACAGTGTTTCCCACCCTATTTTCAGCAGGACCCCCTTTTTGGGTAGGACAACCTGTCCTTTTTGGGTAGGATCCCCCTAAGTCTTAGGGCAGGAAGTGATGTCATTAAGCCAGATGTCCTTAAACAGACAT
Organism: Lerista edwardsae; assembly: GCA_029204185.1. Classification (NCBI taxonomy): domain Eukaryota; kingdom Metazoa; phylum Chordata; class Lepidosauria; order Squamata; family Scincidae; genus Lerista; species Lerista edwardsae. The sequence continues at coordinate 4,916,178 of JAJKFI010000057.1, read as the reverse complement.
CAGGGAGTGATATCATTTTGCTGGAAGAGCCAGAAGTGATGACATTAAGTAGGAAATGAAGTCATTGTTCTTAATAAATCACACTTTTTGAATGCTGAAAGAACTCTAAATCCTTTTTAGAATGTTCTGAGCTTCTGGTCTCTAAATGATTTTTGAGAGTTTCATTGATTCAGCACTGAGAGCAACATTGCACAGAACACATTGTGTCTCTGTGCCATTGCTGATCAAGGTGGTAAAGGCAAATTTTAGATCATCTTCACAGAGTATTTATGTTCCTCTTCCCTGTGTGCTGAGAGTCACCTACGCTTGCACAGGGAAGGTACAGCATGTTTGCTCAGAGAGAGACCCGGGAAGACTTCACTGCACATGCATGTACACTCCACACGCCCACACCCCAAGAGGAAGCCAAGGCAAGGCTGGTGTCCCCTCATAGCCAGAAGCTCTTAAGTTCACTCGAAGAAGAAGGGGAGAAGCAGCCAGCCGGAGTGTTGGAGGAGGGAGGGAGCCAGAATGCTAACCGGAAGCTTCCTGCTAGTGTCCAGCATTCCCTGGACAGTTTCCCCCTTTCCTACAACAGGCTGCAGAGGACGAGACAGGGGTGTTTGGGGCACAGGGTTCCTTTTCATCTTCAGTTTTGGTAATCACGGGGGTGAGAATGTATCCCCCACGGATACTGCAGAATGAGCCGCGCTGACCATATGGTTCCCTCCATGTGCTTTTTGTGTGGTGTTTCAGTGCTGCATTTAGGCCCTTCTCTGCGCAGGTAAAAAATCCTGAGAAACAATCTCGATGCAACTGACAGTACGATCACAGCAAGATGGCTTTTTCCAGTGCATATTGATGCGGGGAGCGTTCTCTGATGGTGTCGATAGTGCTTCCCGTGTGTGTGTTCCACACATCTGCATCCAAACAGCTGCTGGATAAATCAGCTCCACTAAACCCTGCATTAAACGGCATTCCGCTTGCCATGTCAATAAGCCCTTGTTTTCTTCTGTAAGCAAGTTTTTATCCTGGTACCTCTCTTTGCATCAACTCACTGGAAGAAATCTGTGCAGCTGTATAGAAACTACAGATTGGCCTCACATGGCGAGATCCAGCGGCAACCTGCTCGAGCATCTTAAATATGCAGTTATTGGAGCTCATAGATATTGCCTTCCACTGGCTTTTGCTCATGCCAATGGAGTTAGAAGGGAGGGATTATTATCCCTGTAAAGGCGAAGCGCCTGTAGAGAATGTAACGGTTATTGAGACCAATAGTATTTCCTGGGAAGGTGGGGGTTGTCCTCTCACACCTGTTCTGCCTGATCCCTTTTGACCACTGCTAGCCACACACTCCTGTCTTGAACAGTCACGTGTTACTGCCAGGAGACCCACAGTAAAGTCCAGATTTGCTTATCTAGGATCTGTTGGGGTTTTGTCCTTGTAGCCTTTGCAGACCTTCAAACAATACTGCACTTTGTCAACAAGAACCGGTGAGGGCAGCCCCTGATGTGTTTAGGTGTCCTCCGCCATAATCAGGAATGATGATTTGTGCCACGTTTCTGATCGGGAGAAGCACAGATTCTGTGCTGGGGGTGAGAACTTCATGGACGGGCTGTATCCTGCCTCCTTGCCTTCTTAGGTCACACTTGTGGGGAGTTCAGTGAGTTGCAACATCTGGCTGATCGCAGGACATTTGATGGCTTTCTGGGAGGGGTTTTTTTCTCCCTCAGATAGCCCCTCCTCTGCCTGTCTCCTTAGTGTGGGAGGGTGGCAGCAGACAGACCCGCCCCCTTCAGTTGCTGACTCGGAACACTGGAGAAGCAGAGAGCAGGAAAGGGTGTGTGACTGCTAGCCACTAGGTGCTACTCCCCTTCGCAGCCTGCAGCCTCTGGAGCCCTTATCTGACAGCTCACCACAAGAGGAAGGTGTGTTTGGGATTTTAGGTGCTCTTTCAGCCATTATCAGTGCAAGGCGCCTGTGAAGAGGCAGCAAGGAGCTGTTAACATGTCAGGACTGTGGAAGCCACATTCAGCGTGAGCAATATGATGCCACCGCAACACACGTTGTTTGTGTTTGCACACTTGTTCCTTCCAGGAGAGCCGTCACAGCCCTCCCCAGCTCCTATCTCCTGCCCTGGAACTTGGCCCCTGCTCAGCTTTGACCCTGCGCTGCCTCAGAGGAGACCCAGCCCCTGGGACCCAGCACTTGGCTGTGTGGGGCCAGATCCCTGCCAAGGCTGCCCACATTGTGTGGCTGCGCAATTCAGCGCGGCCACAAGCAGCTGTCCGAGGGCTCAGTCCCAGGCCGGCCTGCTCAGAACAGGAGCAAGTCTCATGGTGTACAATGCCGTACCAAGAATCTTGGGAAAACGTTGCAGGGTTCCGTTTAGAATTTGCCATCAGAAACTGGGGTATTGGGGGCTTTTTTGAAGGCTGATTAAATTATCTGGAGAAAGTCCCAATTCCTGTCCCCACTATTTAAAACTTTGTTCAGATCAAATGTATCATTTGACAACACAGCCTTGGGTTCCTGTGGTGTTAGCACGTCTTGTGAATGGCTTGTATATTATACTTACCAAGCTCCTATAATTTCCTTCAAAGCTTTTTGCAGGCATTGAAATATTTATGCCATGAAACTTGCGACAAATAAATGTCAAGCTGGCTTGTGTAACGTTTTCAAATGATTCAGGAGTTTTCTGAGACCTGTTGAAGAAAAAAGCTTCAAAGCAATTGTATAAACCCTGAATGTGTGATTGTCATGTTCTTGTGACTCCCTTTACTTGGTCTGCATTTTATTTCTGTATTTTAATTTTACCTCACTTCTTGGAATAGAATTTTTACAAAATGGTAAACACAGGACAAAAAACATTAAAACAAATGCTATAGCTCAAAATTAAGCAGCGGGGGAACATCAATTAAAATCAGCCCTAACTTGAGGATGTAAACCAAGTGTCAGTAATTAAAAGCAAGGTGGCATGAAAATGTCTTCTGGACTCATTTTAAAATAGCCATTGTGGAGTTCTGACATACATGCCTGGGAAAGGAATTTCATAGCCACAGCACCGCTCCTGAAAAGGCCTTGCCCTAGAGTCCCCCAAAGCCCCAATCCCACGCATCTCTTACTTCCATGCATATAAGTTCCATTATAGCCAATAGGGCTTATTCCCAGGTAACTGTGTACAGATTTGCAGCCCAAAAGTAGGAGATAAGTGGCTTTAAAGGTATTGAATTGCGCCAAGAAAAGAGCTGGCAACCAAACAGCTGGTATAGAATGGATGGGATTTACACAGACCCCTTAGCCCTGCGAGTGGGCAGGTGACTGCATTGGGAGCCAACTGAGATTTCCAAAGAGAGCCACGTAAATGTGATGATGGTCGTCTAATTTGCGTGCCATCAGTGCACGGATCACAGAGTGCCCATTGGTGCCCATTGTCCAGCCAGTGTGGCCACGAGCATCACCGGAGACCTCTCTCCGAATTCTCTTGAGAACAGCAGTGAATCAGACATGCTTTGATTCATCCAGCTCTAGATTTCATTCCTTTCCACACTGTTCCTTCTGACACGTGCCATCCTTGGCCTATAATTTTTTTCATCCTGACCATGTTTTGACCAGTACTAGCAAATCGATTCTAGAAGCATTGCATTAGTTGCAAGGTTATTTGCCACTGCAGCTGAAGCAATCTTCTAACCTTTGCCGGTTGGGTACAGAGATCACCCTTGTTCCTGACAGAGGACCCAGCCGCAGTTAAGAAAACTGCGTTAGAATTGTACGTGTTTGCTTCCACTCTGGGGCTGGGTGTGGCTTTCGGTGTGGCACCAGAGGTTGTGGCATTGTAGCATCAGAGGGACCCATATGCCCAGTCCTGATGCTCTAGTGCTACAGGAGGCAGTGCTAGGGCAGCCCAGTCCTAATCTGTGCTGGCTCCGCAAGGACACATGGCCTGCACTGGACCCAGCACAGGTTAAGAAGCAGCTGGAGGTTTACCTGAGGGGTGTCTGCGTGTGTGTGTGTGTGTGTGTGTGTGTGTGTGTGTGTGTGTGTGTGTGTTGGGGGGGGTGATTCTTCAGGTCCAGTGGCGTTTCTACAGGGATGGCAAAGCTCTAAGTTTTGCAAGAAGCCTTACCTTGCAGTGGAGATTACTCCTCTCCTGCACCGTTTTAGCCAATCTTGGCGTTGCTTACTGGCTACAGCAGTAAGGGAGAGGAGGGATTTACACGACAGGGTAAGGCTTCTTGCAACACTTAGAGCTTTGCCATCCCTGTAGAAACGCCTCTGTTCAGGTCCTGTTGCAAAATTGCATCTTCAGCCTCAACCACCAGGGATCTGTTCCACGTCTGGTCTGGCTACGAAGCATCGTTCAAATTTGGCCTGAAAATTGGCATCTCTGTGAATTGTGTCAGTTGCCGCGCAGAACAAAACACACGATATTGTCACTGTTTTCTTTATTCAGCATTCTGAAATGCATCACAAACGCTTGTATAATCCACCGTTGGAAAAACTGATACTAGCGTTACAGTGCTGCGCTGATGACAGCCCACTGGGGCACAGGCAACAGTCTGGGCAGGAAGCACTTTGAAAGAACTCCGATTTGGACTCAGCGGCCTTTGCACTGCGTTGGATTGTGTTTGTTCCCATAGCAGGGAGGAGACTCTAACAAGGCATCGTGAGGTGATTTTTTCTTTAAAAGCATCTTGAATAGCTTGGAAATTTGAGGGAGAGGGAAACAGTTGAAGAGAAGCAATGACTTGGCTGACTGTCAGGGAGCCAATGAACAAGGAAAGGAGGGGAGAGAGAAAACCAGCAGAGAGCAGATGCTACACCTCATGTCTTGAGGCCGGTCCTGCCACAGGGTTTGAGCTTGTGGATTTGACACCACAAAGATCAGAACGGGCTGCAGAAGATGCGGACCTCGCCATCCAGGGTGTTTCTGCCATCAGTGGTCACAGCAGCTACTGTGCTTTTGTCACTGTCTGATGGCTCAGATGCTGGAATAGCAAAAATGTGGAATTAATAGGGTGGGGTGTTATTGTTTGTTTGCAAGTCAAGTGTCTCATCTGGAGCCAGAAAGAGAGAAGTCATATTTTTTGCTCAGTCTAAGCCAGTTGTCTGTGGCAAGCTTAGCATTTGACTAAGCTGTGCAGTTTCTGCCTGCGCAACCAAGCTGTGGTTTTTCATTTTTCCCATTAGTTACAAATGTGTGTGTTGAACCAACGGCATGAAGGAAAAGAGATGGAACCAGGCTGGCATAGATTTCGCTAACTCCCGTGCCATCCCAGTTCAGTCTTTGTGTCGCCCAAACCCAAGAGCTGATATATTAAAGGGACGAGAACAATGGAAAACTAGACGTGCCTTGCCGTTTGGAAAGATCCGTCCTTTCTATCTCACACTCCAGCAAATGCTCTTTGGGTTGTGTCCTGCTTCTGGCTGGCTGTGCTGGTGTCTCCTCTGCTGGAATTCAGTCAGTCCAACTTTGTTGTTGTAGTTGGTAATGTTAAAAACTGTAGAGACCACTCTAAAAACTTGAAATGGGGTGGAAGAGACAGTAGATTAAAGAGAAAAGTAAACTATCCTGGCCTTGCGAAGAAGTCCACAAGAGTTGCTATTCCTTCAAACTCCTACGAGTTTTCCTGCTGTCTCACACATCATCCTGTCTGGTACACTAATGACATGACGGGCGGGGGGGGGGGAAGAGAGCAGGCAACCTCCCTCACCCCACTCCACTCTACTCCTTGTTTGGGCCTCTCTGCCAGAAAAGTTTGGGACCCCATCTTAAGCTTCCCAAATGCCCAGGTCTGTAGCGGCATCACTGGCCACTGCTGTGACCTCTGGGGCCAGGGAAGCAGCCGCAGGTCACAAGACAGTCACCTCCTGAGGCCCACTGGGGGGCTGCACCACCAGTGGCCGCTCCGTGGGCAGAGGCCTAGCAGTGGGCCCCCTCTGTGGTGGCACCCCCCCACACACACACGGAACCTCTTGCCACTCGAGGACACCTGGGTCCCATTTCCTTCTCTGCCTGGTTTTTATGTCTGTTGAAAACGTATCACTCTTCTTTGGCATGGGGTGGTTACTAGGTTTTGTTTGTTTGGGCTTGTTTCTTCTGTGTTTGTTTATTACTATTATTGTATTACTGTTTTACATTTTGTTGTGAGTCCCTCTGGATGACTACCGATAGAGAGGGAAAGTGTGAGATATAAATATTTTAAATAAATAAATAAAAGCCAAATAACAGACCTTCATATCAAAATCCCTGGTTGGCAGCTCTGTTCATAATTAGTGTGTATAAATGGTTCAGTCGTAAGCCATCCCAGTTGAAGAAGGGGTGACAACTGCAAGCCTCCAAGAACCCTTACGCAAGTGTGGTGTGGGTGCATTTGCTCTCCCAACCCAGCCACTGCTTATATTTTTAAGATCTTGAACCCCGAGTCCGCAAGGTCAACCCTCTTTCAGAGCGCTGAGCACCCCTAGTCACGGCGCAGCCCTGAAAGCTCTCCTTGAGATCCACCTCACCTGTTTTGGCGAATTAAGGCAAATGATAGCCTGCTATCTGGTGACCTGTAAAAATGAAAGCCAAGCCCTCCTGTGACTCCGGCGACTTTATGCAGCAGCAATTGGTGGAGGATATCAATATTAGATGATATTCTTTTCTCCGCCTTTCAGGAGTTGTAGCATATCAGCCCAACTGGCTTCAGTGCTTGCAATGAATGAAAATGTATTAGAATTCTCCTCATCATCTGAGCACTGCGAGCTCAAGCTGAATGGAGAGTCCTTTAGTACCTTCCTCCCTTAAGACCTTTTCTAGCAGGAGGGAGACTCATCCTGCACTACTGAGATGAAATGCGACTCTGTTGTGTTCCCCCTTTTCTCTCTTCCGCATCTCTTGTTTGTTGGCCTGAAGGCTTCTCCGCCCCCCTCCTCCTTCCTCCTGATACTATTCCTTACTTGGTCTGTCTAAAATCTCACCTCATTCTTCTTTCCCTTGTCTATTTTCTCTGATTTCTTTATTTCAAAAGAGAGGCAGGGCCATTGCTATTTCACCCCTTTCCAAGAGAAAAAACACACACAGCAGTATTCCTTTAGAATAACAGAAGGCGGCAGTTTTATTATAGGTTAGAAATTGGACCAGTTCAAACAATTCAAGAAATACCGTCTCAATAACACTGGAGCTTGCCAGTGAGCAGAATATCATTTGAGAAATTACTGCCCGAGAGGGCCCCCGCCTGCTGGCTCTGCATCCAGAACGCGAGCCCCCCCCCTCCAAAATTTTAAACCAGTTCCCAGAACTGCTCGCATTGGGCTGCTCCGCCACGACGTCTTCCTGCCTGCCTGGAAAGCTCTCCCGGGCGGTGCTGCCAGAATGCTTTAAGACGAAGATGTGCCCACGGAAGAAAAAAGTTTCAGAGGAGGGGAAAATGAGGAGCCGGAAGTACCACAATGGGAATTTTATTGTTTTACAGCTGGCCAGTCTCTTAATAAGGCCAGCAGAATCCAGCTGGTGGCCCACGCCCGGGGCCCCGAGAGACTTCCGGGCTGCTCTTCCTTGTTTCGACCTTGATAACAGGTTAAAGGAAGACACTGACCTACGCACAAGTGGAAGCGAGGTCACTTGGGGGGAGGGGAGGCCCCTGGGCAGTGCCGCGGCTGGATCCTGGGCAAACCGGATTTATGCCTTAAAGGCCTTCCGGAGGCCTTCTGGCGTTTTTGGGAGGCCAGCAGAGCTTCGCGGGAGGCTCTGGAGCACCAGGTAGGGCGGGGAGGCTGCAGTCTGGGGTCCTGGCCCCCGGTGGCAGATGGGCCGGGAATGCCACTGAGCTGCACCTCCTGAGTCATCCGCCTGCCTTTGTCTTTCTTGACTCTGCTGCGTGGTGCTGTAGGGAGCAGCCAAGAGCCATGTATGTTGGCAAAGGAGCAGTGGTGTCATCTAAATGATTTAAGAACAGGTACTCACGTTTGATTGGCACGTGTCGGGACCCGCCCACCGGAAGTGACATCGTAAGCCAGAAGTGATGTCGTGGCAGGAAGTGACATGAAAAAAGCCCTTTTTGAGGCCTCAGATGATTTTAAACTGACCCAACAGTTGCAACAGTATTCCACAGCACCCCCAGAACATGTGAAGGAGGCCTGGCACCATGTTAAAATCCCAGAGCAACTCATTTTTCAGTGGCAAGGAAAGGAAAGGCTCCGCTCGCTGCCTGCCTGCCTGCCTGGCTCTGAGAATGTGCAGGCAACTCAAACATGCAGGAAATTCAAACGTTGCCGAGGGCGGAGTCGACGAGTGGGCGGGTGAATGGGCGGGGCCAGCTGTAATCCTAGAAACCGGTACTCGCGTACCCCCGCGTACCCCCTGCATGACCTCACTGCAAAGGAGCATATTCCACTCATTCATTCATTATCCCTTTTCATATTCTATATGTGTAGTGTACATTTCCCCTTTGCCAAGGGATCTTCCAATAATAAAGCACTGATCTTATTTCTCGACCATTTATATTTATCGGTTAGATATATGTTCAGTGATACTCCCGCCTCCAGCTCCTCCTCCTCAGTTGGCTTCATTTCCAGAAAGCTTTCTTTGGCAGCCAGGCTCAGCAGTCGTTTTAAGGAGGCAAATGAGAAGTGGAGGTGCGGGTGCGGGCGTAGTGGTCTGAAGGGCCGCTCGGCTAAGAGAACGTGACCAAATAATTGTGTCGTGGGGATTCTCGTGCACGTGACGGACACCCCCAGCAAACTGCCCTGGCGTGCTTTAGGGGAGCCTCTCGAGGCGGCTGGCGCCACTTCCACAGTGGGCAATCCAGCGTGGATGTCTGCTGTGATCGGCATCTAAACCATGGCCCCCGGCCCAGGGAGGGCCAGTTGTCATCAGGCCTCTGCGTTGCCGTGTTTGCCCAGTTTTCGCCTGCTGGCACATCACCTCGGGGCTGGGAGTTTTAACGTCCGGGGTTAGGGTCAAAGTAATAGGTGGTCAGCTAATTGCACCGTTTCAGGGCAAAGCAAACGCCCAGAAGCATCAGTTTCATTTTTGAATTGTTCACAAAAGCAGCATCTGGGCCACAACCTGATTAGGACCGTGGCACGTAGGAGGCAGGGTCCCTTTCTGTGGGGGCCAATTTCCTGATGAAAATCACCTCCACACCTCTGCTTGCCTCCAAAATGCCGAGTACAGCAAAGAACCACTTCAGGGACAAAGAGCAGCAGAAGTGTTGCATCAGAATCCAAACTCCCCCCCCCCTCTGTGTGTGTTCATTCTGATGTTCATAGAAGAGTCACCTTTTATCAAGCCTGAATTTTATCTGCTATATTTGGCTGCTTCCTGTTGGCAATATTTCTCTTGATATTTATCAAACTCAAAAGTACATGATAAGGTCACAGCAGAATTTTGCTTGATAAGAAAAATAAGTGAGGTCTACCACAGGTGAGGAAATGAGAGCGCAATCCTAACCAACTTTCTAGCACTGACATAGCTGTGCCAATGGGGCAGTGGAGTAGTCGTCACGTTGCCCTCCTCAAGGCAAGGGAGTGTTTGTTCCCTGACCTCAGAGCCGCAATGTATTGCCCTCACCCCAGTGCTGGGAAGTGGGTTAGGACTGCAGCCTTGGGGCAACATTCTTACCTGGAGTTAGGCCACCAAAGTTTGGCCAGCGCAAGGGACACCGTAAAGAATGTGTCACCAATGGGCGCCACCCTCCCTGATTCCGAGAGTGGTCCAATCGGGCTTTACGGTGGTCCTTGTGCCGGCCAAACTTTGCTGGCCTAACTGTGCTGGCCTAAGCCCAGGCTAGGACTGTGCTCTTAAGGTTACAGGCAATAACACATTACCTTTATTTGGGTCAGAAAAGAAACAGACCCAATCACAATTTCTTTGCTATTTGTCCTAATGTTTCAAAAACAATGAAGCTCACAAATTAATTCCACAAAGAGAATGAAAAGTGTGAATACCTTAGACAAAACAAGTACTTATTGAATGACTTTTTCCCCATCGTAAACCCATCTCTCTTTAGGTATTCTAATTAGCATTTCTACAAGGCGGCTGTGCCATTGGTTATCTCAGTCCCTAGCACATTATGCAGCGACGATTGTTATTCCTCTTAATATTTAATTAAAGTTATTTAATAAACTCTCTATTTTGCACTCAATTTTGGGGATTAAATTTATTTTTCTTATCAGCCAGAATTCTACTGTGACCTAATCATGTAATTTTGAGTTTGATGAATATCGAGAGAAATCGAAATAAATATGAAAAACTGTAGTTCAGCTGACTTGCGTGTAATAGTCACAAAGAGACTCACAATACAGACATGGAACGATAAAACAGGACGAGAAATTGAAGAGTAGCAATTGCTGGTGGGTCCAGCCTCTGTGGAAGGAATCGTGTGCCGTAACAGGCAGGCAGAGTCCGTGCTGAAATAATTCCAAAGGGTTATCAAAAACATGCAAAGGCAACAAAAGCAAAAACATGCGAGTCAAGCCGGTCAATCTTCTTCTGTTTATGAAGTGGGTGCTTTGTAGTGTGGGGCTTCATTTCTGCATGATCCTCTTAGCTGGAAAGCTGGACCCACAACAACAACAACAACAACAACAACAACAACAACAACAACAACAAC
>JAJKFI010000057.1:4825830-4905591 GCA_029204185.1 Lerista edwardsae | reverse complement strand
ACAACAACAACAACAACAACAACAACAACAACAACAACAACAACAACAACAATAATATTTATTTTGCTTGGAATAATTCAACCTCTATAACACAGGACAGTGGCTGAATCTGCTGAGCTGCCTGAGACAGCCTGATAGTGCTGTCCTCTGTGCTGCTGCTGCTGCTGCTGCCGCCTCCCCCCCCCCAAAAAACCCCAACAACACCAAACACTTGCAGCCCCCCTAGCCTGGCACCTTCCGCCATGAATCAGGAAGTCTGGACCGCCCACCCTGTGTTTCCCGTGTGGAGGCAGGAGGCAGGCAAGGAGGCTGGTCCGTTGGCGGCCGGCGGGGAGTGTCTGGGGGTGCCTGTTCCCTGCTCCCCACCATCTGCGGCTTGATGCCAACAGCAGAGACGGCTTCCTGGTCGGCAGGCTATGACTCAGGATCTGACCGAGGCTGCGTCCTTGGCCGTGGACTTCCGGCGTGTCTCTAAGTGGCACACACAGCTGGGCAGAGGGCGAACTGGCCGGGCCAGGAACTGGGATCCGGCACGCGCTGCCGCTCCTCCCTCCACCACCCACCCACCCACACTCCGTCCCACCCGCCCCCTCCAGCCCTCTGGGCCGGCCTGCGCATGTGACCCGAGGCACCCCCTCCTCTGGAGTACCATTTTTTAACCGAGGCAGGATTGGGCTGCTGCTTTATCTGGCCTGTTGGTCCTCCTCCGTTGCAACCAAGCATGCAGGGCTTCCTGTGTCACGCACTTAGTGATCATTGAATTCCTGCAGCAGAGGACCAGTTGCGAGCGACAGGAGCAGCCCGGTACGGCCCACTGTCTATGCAGAGACAGGATCCTGGTGAGCAGCCGGAGCGGGGAGCCGCTGCCTGCTTTATCGCCCCCTTGTGGCCCTCCGGTTGCGGCACTCTGGTGCCACTCCTGAGAAGGCCCTGCCGCCACCCCTCCCCCTCCATTGGCGACAGCGCTTGTGCCTGCTCTCTGCCGTTAATTGCCACTCGCGGCTACCGTACTTGGGACGCAGCTTTTGCCTTCCCATTTTAACAGCACATTTTAGGAAAGAAGGCAGAGAGGTTTTCTAGTAAGGGTCGGCTGCAAAGTTCCTGCGAGATGCCGAACGCCTGCAGCGTCATGCCCGACCTGTCCAGCGTTTCACCGAGGTGTGCCTTGGAAGATGTCCTCAGTGCTCCCCTTGCAGGAATGCAGTCGAGCAGCCCTTGTTCACAGGGTCAGTGAGTTGCACTGCCAGTGCGGAGGGCCTTCCACACGAGTCCGTCTCCTCTCCTGTCCAGAGGGAGGCTGCCCCACTTTGGAAAGGACTCCCTCACCAGTACAGTGGGATGTGGGGTCCTCTCCGTCTGTTGCAGGGTGGGGTCAGGTCCTGCTTATTGCGGGGGGGGGGGGGGGGGGGGGGGTTTCGACAGCCACGGCTCCTGCTTTGATTGCTCCGGGCTCATTAGCATTGGCCACGCTCCCTCAGATTAGCAGTAATTAAACTGTGAAATCAGACCGATTGCCTGAGGCCAAGACACCACACCGGGCTGTCAAGAGAAATCACAGGGGATGAATCGAGGGCCCTCGGTGACGCGTCTCCCCCTTGGCTTGGGCGAGTGTGTGAGAGGCGGAATAATGAGGACATTCAGAGTTGTTTTGTGTTGGGCGGACTCTCCGCAGACGAGCTTTGGAAGCGTTGTCATGACGATGACAAGAGCAAGGATAAGCGCTTCCTCCCACTGGCTCTGGTTAATGAAGATGATAATGAAAAATTATGCCAACAGAACTGCAATTTTTTTTATTCCGACTGGCACTTGCAACCTTACGCCTAATGACACCACACAATGGTGACAGTAATTGTGCACTGACAAATGGGGCAAGGATGCTGGAGAAATGGCTGCCTCCAAGATGCACATGTTTAGCTAGCTGCGTAATTTCCTCCAGTGCGCACTGGCTTTGTTCTTTGAACTCTCACTAGGTGGCTCTGGCCTGTGCATGCCCAAAAGCAGCTCTAATCACTGTGCCTTGTTCATGGGAGAAAGGCTGGCAATTAAAGCAAAAGCTTCCTGTGTTGTTGTTGTCGTCGTGGTTTCTTGTAAGCAGAACAAACCCGATCAAGATCCGTGATAAAGCAACAATACTGTTCTACATATTCAATTGGAGATAGAAGTTTGTAGGATTACTCCAAAGTAAGTGGATTGAAGCCCGCGGCCTCTGTGCATCGACAGCGCGAGGCCATCATTTTACCTATTTATTTTCTTTATATGCTGCCACACAAAAAAGCTTGGGTGTGTGTACAACAATAAAGAAAGAAAAACCGTTCAATTAAAATGCATTAAAATAAAATACAGCTTAACAAATTGCAGCACTAACATTCAGCAACAAGGCAGCAACCAGCCCAGTCAACAGTCAAGCGACAGTCCCAACAGAACACTCTTGACCAATGGTTCCCAAACTGTGGGTCGGGGCCCACCAGTGGTTTGCGAGCCAATTTCAGGTGGGTTGCGAAAAAAACATAGGACAGCCAACTTGAAAACATGGAAAGTTGGGATGCTGGAAAGGGGAGGGCTGAGTGGTTGTTTTGCTTGTGTCACGGTTGTAAGCAGGCTTTTTTCATTCCGATTCACTTTGCTATTGGAAAGTGGCTGAGAAATAACCCAGCCTTTTCAATGTTGTGGTCCCACCAATTTTTGGCTACAGGTAGCTCATATTTTTTACAGATATTCCAGTGTACCATTGTTGCAACCTTGTCATGCCTTTGCTTGTAGTCTGTTTGCACGATCTTTTTACAGCAACTAATTAGGTGGTCCATTGTTTCCTCTGTTCTTTTTACAGAGATGGCGCTTGCTATTTGTTAGGTTTTTCCCTACTTTTGCTTTTCTTGCATTTGTTCTTAATACCTGTTCTTGTGCGGCCATTATTAGGCCCTTTCTCCAAGCTGCCTTTCTTAAGCCACTGCCAGGTCAGGGTGACGTTTGCGTTTCCTGCTCGGGGTAATGGTGGTTGTTCAGCTCTGGGCAAAAATGACCCTTGAATGTTTGGAGATTGAAGGTGGAGCAGGATTCTGATCAGCCCCCTCCACATTTTCGAATACATGCCTGGACAGAGCTCCTGAGACACTTGAAAGCATTTCCTGGGCGAGCTTCACCTGCAGCCAGCAGACTGAGAGCGCAGTCCTAAGGTGTGCTGGAGTGACGAGGCCTGAGGGCCTGCACCATATCCAGTGCACCTTGGGTGCACTGGGAGCCTCCCCGGGGCAAGGGCACTGTCAGACAGGGGCAAAGACAATCCCGCCCCCACGGAAGACCCCCTGTTAAGCGCCTTAAGAGCCCGCCAACCCGGGCTTTCTCCAATAGGCAGGGGGTGGCTGCAGCCCCCTCCCCCATACCTGGTGGTGCAGCCCCGCGACCCAGGGGCGGAACCCCAAGACAGGATCAGGCTCCTCAGAGGGTCCGATCCCCCAGCCTTAGAAGAACCAGGAGAGGCTCAGGAGGGTGCAGAGGCCAGGGACGTAGACGCCGCTCCCAGTAAGGACCCCAGCCAGGTGCTACCGACCCCCTGCAGAAGGGTGTCCCGTGAAGTAATGGGACCCCCTTTCACGGGACTACTTCCCGATGAATGTAAAGGCTCTCACTAAAATAAAAGCAGTCTCTAAAGCCGCAGCCGCTTCCTCTCGCTTACTCCTGCGCAGCGACCACTCCAAGCGCCAGTGTATCCACACCCTCCGTCGCCCCCCGATGTCCCGACCCTCTGCCGCACACGCCATGGACATCATAGGAACGTTCACGCTGTTGCCCCAGGAGAGGCTCTAGCCTCCCCATACGTTTCCTTGGATCTGCGCCTGCTAAATAAATCCGAATTGGGGCCGCACTACCAGCCACATCCCGTCCCGTCCCCCCTCCTCTGGCCGGCCCACCCACCGCCAGCATTTCCTCCCAGAACCCCCCTCCTGCCCGCCCTCCTACTGCTAGTGGCAGCCCAAGAGCTGTAGCGCTGATGCGGGGGGGGGCTGGTCGACGCCCCGTGTTGGCGCTATTGGCATGGGGCCGATGCTAGCACGTGGCGTTGGCCCAACAGAGGGCGTTGTGTTGCACCCTGAGAATGTCACTGAGATCTGGACTGTCAGAGGTCCTCCTGCAAAGTGCAGGGACCACGTGTAGCAGGGGGTTTCCCCCACTCCGGTGCCCAAACACTTAATCCACTGATGTAACTGTTGTGCTCTCTCCATCAACAAGCACAGTAAATAACAAGCCAGCCCAGGCTGCCAAAACCCTGAGGCTTGGGTGCCTTGCCACTAGGAAGGCACCCTGCTCTGCACCAAAGAATAGCCTCATTGAGGGCGAGAGCGTGCGCTATTATGTGAGGCTCTTTCTGGATTAGATAAACACATGCAAATGAACCTTTTGATGCAAGTGAATGGCTTAAAGGAGCCAATGATGTTTTATTTACTGCAGAAACACATTAAGAGAATAGATCTTTTAATAGCTTCAGAATGGTGTTTTCCTGCCTTGTAATCTTCTGCAGTCCCCTAATGCTTTCACGCCACCAAAGCTTTGGCACCTCAGTCCTAAACCCATATTTACTTCAGTCTTATTGATTTCAGTGAAACCACGTGCCAGTAAATATGCTTCGGAGCACTCCTTGGCACCCGGGGTTCCTGCGACTCCTGGGCTAGAGTGGCAACCTTTCCCTGGAAGGCAGAAGGGACGGCGTTTATGATGGAACATCATGCTCTGAAGTTAGACCTTGATAAGCCAATGCTAGGATGGTCAGATGGTGGCCCGCAGGCCACTTGTGGCTCATGTGGATGTTCTCCCCTCCTTTCCAGCTCTCTTGTCCACATCAGACGTGCCTAACACCGCTTCTTCCCTGGCAGAAGGCCATGAGGTGGCCCCTCGTCTCTTGATGGGGAGGGGCACGTGCTCGTTGCTTGCTTGCTTTCTTTTAGATTCCTGCGAGGCCTAAAAACGCCCCTTAAAGTTCTTAACTGTGAATGGGACAGCCTCTTCAGAACCCAAGGAGCAACGCTGGGAAAGATCAAAGCCTGATGATGTAATCTCTTTGCAAACGTTCTGATCAAGGAGAGTTGAAAATGCTCAAAATAAAGACTGTAGCCATGGCAGATCCTGCTTTCATAGGTCTGGAAGTCTGGACTGGCGGGGATGGGATAGAAACACACACACACACACACACACACACACACGCACACACACACACACGCATGCATAATGAGAGAGAGAGAGAGAGAGAGAGAGAGAGAGAGAGAGAGAGAGAGATCCTTCCATCAGAGGACTTGTACATAATGGTGTGATCTAACCCTCTGCAGCACTGTCATGCCTGTACACATGCGTCCATGTGAATGAGGACTGCAACAGTCAACATGAATGAAGCTAAGCTCTGCTTGCACAGAGCATATCAGGATCCCTGCATACACCCTGTAGCCACTTGAATATACAGTGTTGTTGTTCTGCTGCTGTTTCTTTAAGGAAACCCCCCCCCCAATATCTTGAGGTGTCTCTGATCAGCAGGGGACTCATTTTGTCTTAGCGGTATTTGTCTTTCCTGTTCTTGAAAGGCAATATTAAGACAGTCGTGGTTGTGATTCATGGCTGCAATTCTCCTGTTATTGCTCAGGACCAGCGTTGAGTAAGAGCAAGAGAAGCACACGCTGCCCATTACCCCTTCCTAGTGTATACGTAGCTCAGGCTCTTCTGCTCCCGAGAGTAGGCATAGTGGAACTAGGGAGGGGGGAAGGCAGTTTGCGTAAAGACGAGGAGAAGTCGGAGGTGCTCCTCCATCAAGCCTCGTATGACTCTCCGCAGCAGAACCAAATGGCTGTGCACCTGGAAAGCTGCCTTCTCCCACTGTGTCACACCCTTGGTCCGCCTGGCTCAGAATTTGCTGCTCTCACCGGCAGGGGCGCTGTGGGGTCTGGGGCAGAGCTTGAACCAGTTGCCTGCTCCTTTCACTGGAGATGCCAGAGGCCGAGCCTGTGCTTTCCTCTGCATGCAGCCCCCAGGCTCTCCCACCGGGTGGCGCAGTGGCGGGGGAATTTCCAGACTGTGAGTTGATGCAACCTCAGGCTCCGTGACCCCATTGGGTCTTCAGGCCACTGATCTCGAGGAAAGCCAGGAGCATCTCAACCCAGGGGGTCTAGCAGTGGAGACCAGGAGAAGGAGGTTGCCAGGGAACGGTGCAGTTGGGCTGCTCTCTGCTGCCCTTCAGCACAACCGTGAATGGCATTGCCACCATCAGCTCCACAGGAGTCGGGGACCCAGGGGTCAAAAGGCAGGACAGAACATACAACGGCATACAAGGTGGCCCATGCACACAGAGTGCCTGCTTGACTGATATTGGCGATGAAGAGGCAACCGGCGTTTGACGACAGGGGTGAGCCCAGCAGAAGCCGCATCTCCTGAATACTGTTCAAAATGTCTAAAAGCCTGTTAATGACGAACACAGCGATTCAATTCATTGCTTGAACTTAATTTAAACACTTTGTGATAACATTTTTGTTTACACTGGTGTTTTGTTACTGTCATAAGCATCAGTCTTTATTACAGTTCTAGTGAATTAACGCTTTCCGTACTTGACCATAATTGGACCAGTTGGAGAACCGAATGTATTAATTTGTCGAGTGTCGAGAATTATCCAACTTGGCTACAAAGATATGTGAAGGAAGTGGCGAAAGATTTGTGCTAACCTGACTATTTACCCAGTGTCCCATTGTGTATGTTGCTGCTCAACAAACTCTCTCTCTCTCTCTCTCTCTCTCTCTCTCTCTCTCTCTCTCTCTCTCATTGGTTGACTCAAATATTTTGTGTAGAGTGAAGTTTGCCAAAGCTTTGATCCAGGCTTCTATACTGTACTTCAATTGCATTGATCTCTAATCTGTTTTGTCTTTATACCCATCGGTTGCAAAAAGACATTTACGAAAGCCAAAGAAAATACATCAAAACCTGAGGATGGGCTGGGGGAGGGGGGGGGAGAAGCGAAGCTCTGACCCTGCGAGAGGGAAACGTGTGATGGAGAGAGAGCCGGGACAAAGGATCAAAGCCAAAGTCCGGCCTCAAAGGGGAGGGGGCAGGGGGCGCAGCTGATGGGGTTGGCGAGGGCCGGAGATTCAGGAGGCAGCACAAGGAAAAGCGCAGGGCTGGTACTGGCGGGTTTGGGATCAGCTGACGCCATTTTGTCTTATCCTTGAGAGATTTCTTGCCAAAGGCGACTCAAGGTAGCAGACAATTAAAACACAATAAAAACATTACGAAGGCATTCAGCAAAGCGCCAGCGCCAGCGACCCCCGCAGTCCCCCACGGAAGCCCCCTGGGGCTCCTTTCCCTCCCCCTGCCGCATCCTGTGCCTGCTTTTGCCTGGCCATGCTGTGCCTGCGCCCTCTGCAAGGTGGTGACGGGGAGCCCGGCAGATTCCGCTTCCTGGCCGCTGCAGCTGCTCTGGGCCGAGCCTCTTGGCCCTGGCGGGGTCCTGGCTGGGAGGCGCCTCCTGCTCGGCCCCCGTTCAGGCCAGGCCCAGGCAGCGCGAGGAGGCTCGGCCCAGAGCAGCTGCGGCCGACGGTCAGGGAGGGGGGCGGGCGCAGGGGGGCCGCTCTCCCAGCTCACGGACAGAGCAAGGCCCAGGTGGGACAACGGAACGACCCATCCAGGAGCGGGTGGGGGTGGCCCGTTCGGCTCCAGGCGCTTCACCTTAGCACACCGTTCTGGAACTGCAGCTTCTTGCCGGGCTTACGCGGTTCCATTCTCACTGTTGAGGGAAGGGGCAGCCCCCAGGAACGGCGGTGCCAAAATGGCGGCCACCGGAGCCTCCTCGGGGTAAGGGAGCGCTCAGTCTCCGATTCCCATTTCCACCCAGCTTCCTTTCCCACGCCAGCTCAACGCCAGCAACCGGCCCTCTCTAAGAGTCCGTTGAACGCCCACCTCAGAACAGTGGCAAAGCAGTGGCATTGCTGGGGGTGGTGTCACCCAGTGCAGAACTCAGCAGCCCAGAAGTTTGGCGGTGGTGTGATGATGTCATCACTTCCAAATTACCCGGCTTTCTCCATCGGGGGAGGAGCTGGCAAGGGCTTGCCGGGTGCACGTGGGGTCAAGCGTTGGCTCTGGCTGTGGGGGGCAGCACTGGCTTTCCTGCCTGCAGGGGGCGATCACACCTCCTGCCTCTGCCCTGTCTAGACCGGGGTTCTCACAGTATGGGTCACGGCCCCGGAGAGTCACGAGCAGTGCGGAAGAGGCTCACAAAGCTCTGGAAAACTAGGCTCAGTCCCTGGAACCCCACGGCATGTCGAGGGGAGAGCCCTGCCTGAAACCCCAACGGTCAGCTCCCAGGGAGCATGGGTGATACTAAGCTAGATGGACCAGGGGATGGACCAGGGGATGGGTGGAGGTACTTATCTGTTTATGCATCACAGCGTTCATCTACACCGCCTTCCTGATAGACCCCGGGCGGTTTGCATGGGCAGGCTGACCGTGAGCCCCATTTTTTCAAAAGGGGCTTTTGCAAGTGTTATTATCCCACGAGAGGGACTGTCATCGGCCCCTCCCTCCCTTTCTCCCGGAGTTTCCCTCCGTAGTGCTTCTGGCGCTTCCCCAGCTCTCAAAGGCTGCACCGGACGTCAGACCAGCGTCTCAGGTGTGCTGCCCATTCTCGCCTGCTGACTCCTCCACCAGCAGCTCTCAGGCTCAGTCACCCTCTGAGGCAGCTGCTCTCGCTTGGCTTCTTCAGGCCAGGCAACAGCTCAGCCTCCAGCCCACCCCTCCGGCCCCTCCCGGGTCCTCAAAGTGTGGGCTGCACCTAGCTGTAATATGGGGGGGGGGTTCCAATGAATTTATGCATTATCTTTTGGAGGTCACAGCAGCTTAAGTTTGAGAACCGCTGCCTTAGACAATCCGTCTCCTTGTATCTGCACATGGTTTTAGAAGCCTCGTCTTTGTGATGTGATGTAACTCCAGGCCCAGTCCTCTCCTCTGGGTGCGCCAGTGCATTTCCAGGTATGACACGCCCACATGGACAGGTGCAGCCGTGCTTTTGCCCCTTAGAGGTTTTGCAACTGAACTTTGAACTTCAGCATTGCTGAGCAGCCTTTGGGCAGCAAGGGTTGCTGGAGTCGTGAACGTTGTCCTCCTGATTTAAACATGTTCAAGATGTTCTCCTCAAGTAGGCTGAACATTCACTAGTGAAAATGGGTGATCTTTTTATAGCTCATTATTAGGTGGATAGCAATTAACCACTCAGGAGGGCTGCTAGTTCTTTCACGAACACTGTCAGCCACTTCATGCTTTAAAGTTAAATTATATTTGACATTTAATTTAAACTCATACTGCCTTCATTCAAAATAAATTCTACTGCGTTACTAGTAGCATGGCAAAAAGCGTTCTTGCTTGCCTTCTGTCCCCACTCACTGAAACTTACCTTGATTTCCCATGCTTAGTTTCTCAAATTGATTATGTATGACTCTAATTGATAGCTGCCAAACTATTAAGTGGGCAATAATTGTTTCTTGTATTTTTAAAGCGTAATGCATTGGGTAAAACCTTAATTACACACCATTGTCCTGGTTATAATGCCAATGCAGGCAATTCTTCAGCCAGGATTCTTGCAGGTTCTCTGTGTCAACATCACAAGGTGGCTGACAAGCGCCTCTCCCTTTCCCCAGCATTTTTCTCTTCTGAGGAGGAAAACTCTGTTTTCAAGCCCAATTCAAAGAGCTGGTCTTGGCCTTTGAAGCCTTAAAATCTCAGGGGCTGGTGAAGCTGCCCGACCAACCTCCGAGATTTTAACTGGAGGACTGTCTTTCGGAACTGCCGCTGGCATAGATCTGGTTGGTGGGCACAGTGATGGGGCCTTTGGAGCAGAGGCCTCGCTGTCAAGAGACGCCCACGGCTCCCTCACTTGCCGTTTTTAAGAAGATGTTTGAAATGTGTTTTATTTGCAATACGTCCAATTAATTCAGAAGTGAGCGTGAAGAGGCAGCTGGTGTGTGTATCTCCTATACACTGGCGTGTAGATACGCCACTGCCCCATTGCAAAAGGCATGCTGGGGCCACTGGTCGTGTGTGTGGGGGCCACAGGGGCAAGCAGCCAGAGGCTCCGGGCTCACGGCAGTGCCTCCTGAATGCCGCGCTGGAGCTTGCAGAAGAGGCGGTTCAGGATGGGGAGCAGGGAGGGTGGGGTGGGCGGGGTTGACACCAGAGCCTGTCCACCTTTCCTGGCCCCGGCCCCACCCCCAGGAGTCTTTACGCCAGCTAAAGAGTTTCTCCTCAGTTGTCGGCAAAGTGGCCCCCAGAGAGGATCTTAAAAGCGAGCATCACTTGCGGCTCCGGCCATTGGTTCCTCCACCCCGTGCCATCCGCGGTGCTGCTTGCCATTGACTGGGCCCCAGCGCCCATTAGGCATCGGCAGCCACTGACCCAGCGGCAGCCGACGGAGTCCCAGGGGGTCCCAGCAGCCCAGCAGGAAGGAGGTGGGGAGGGTTGTGGGACTTGCTGACAGACACAGCTCAGTTTCCACACTGGCTGTGTTTTCTGTTGGCCGAGACAGCAACGATGTACTGCATGTCCACATTATGCACTGACTGGGGCTTAAACTCACTGACGGCTTCTTTCTTTCTGAGCGTACAAACCGGCTTCCATTGGTTAAAAGAAGTAAACATTCCAGGCCATCTCCTTCAAATTCAGTTCAAATTAAAGCCCAGCATGAAAGAAGTCCAAGTATTACTACTTTAAACAAGAACACAGAAAAGGGCTTAGTTATGTTTCCCCCAGCAAAACCCAACGTTTACACCTATATTATGCCACCGAAACAAAATAGAACTCTTTCACATATTAATGAATTCTGACTGACAATAATTAAAACTGGAACGAGAGGTCTGAACATGCCTTTGCTTCCCAGCAAATGAACATGAGAATCACCTTTGCTGGTAGGGAACCAAACAAACTTCATGGGCAATACACTTCTGCTAGTCAACGTGCAGTCCATCTTGTTGTGGTGCCAAATGCAACTTCCTTTTCTGACAAAAACTAGATTTTGAACGGACGTTCTGAGAAATGTGATCCTTGCTTAGATTTTAAACTTCACCTGACACTCCAGCATATTGGGGGGGGGGAGCCTCAGCTCAGTGTGGAGCCTCTGCTTTGCCCGTGGGAGGCTCCGGGTTCAGCATCTTCAGGTACGGCTGGGAAAGACTCCCCCAGATCCCCCCCCCGAGCTGCTGCCAGTCAGCGTGGACAAGGCAAAGGTTCTCAGACCAGCTATGAACGGACTCAGCACGAAGCACCTTGTAGGTTGCAACAGGCATTGTCTGTATCACTCTGACGTACATTTCTGTAGGTCCTGTGCTTGTTTGAAGGGAATGAGCAGCAAGTAAGACTAGAAAGTGGGGCTGATGAAATAAAGAGGGGAACAACCATAAGGCTGTGTGCAATTTGGACATTGTAGGCTGCAGCAACCCTATACATACTTCCCTGGGATTAAGCCCCATTAAACATAATGGGACTTACTTCGGAGTAGGCACGCCTTGTGCTGTTAGCAAATGCCAGCTGGGGGGCCGTTGTCCTGCCTCCAGTTTCCATTTCTCTGTATCACTAAAAATCAACTCCGATTGAGAGCCAGGAGAGGGTCTCCCCCCACACATACGCTGTGCGTGTAAAACGAGTCTCAGGTAGGTTTTGGGAAAGGTGATGACCTTGATCAGAGGTTCCCAAGCCCTTTAGCATTGGGACCCACCAAAAAAAAAAAAGTGTCACTTCATGAGCCACTCAAGCCTCTGTGGCTACAATGGTGATAGGGCAGCAGTGCTCCCCACAGGTAGCAAGTCATTTAACCCTTGCGGCACATAGCCTGATCTATCCTGTCAGTTTCCCTAACCACCCAAAACTGGGTTGTGACCCACTGGTGACCTAGGGAAGGCCTCCGTGACTGCCCCCCAACTGCAGGATGCAGCGCATGACCCATTGGCACAGCTAGGTCAGTGCCGGAAAGTTGGTTAGGATTGCGCCCTGCGACATTAACATTTGCCAATAGGAAGATTGTTCCGTTTGCCAGGCCCTAATTCGGAGCAGCTTCAGACGACTGGCCCATCTCAGTCACCCTGGCAGCCTAATGCCATCCTGTGCCTGCGTACGGAGCAATTTTTAGTCAAAGCAGCAAACTATTATGGGCAGACCCTGTACAACTGCATACAACTATACAGTATATGTTCTACCTGCCTAATTAGTCAATGTTAAGCTGAGGGTTAACATTCTAGGCAACCTGGCTTATTGTGCGGGCTAATACTATTAAACATTGATCGTGCTCCAACCCAGCTATAAACAGAAGCCGCCTAATGGCTTGTATTAGCAGCATAGCCGTTCAGATGTGGTCCTGACTGAAGGGACTCCAGCTTAATAACTTTCTAATTGCAGCTGCTATATAACCTGGGTCACTTAGCAGTCAACTGACAGGTTTACATTTCCTTATAGACTAGCAACTAGTCTGTGTACCAGAATTGCAAACAGAAAATAATTAGCTTGCTCTTAAGCCTTCCCAAATGGCTTAAATTAATGGCAGAATGGATCAAGACCAAGTCTCCGTGTGAACATTTTTAACCCCCATTGATTTCCTCCTTTGCAGGGCAGCGTGACATTGGCGCGGAAGCCCTGCTGATTGGACAGCTGTAAAGCTGACAAGTGAATGGAGCGTTAGGTGGCATTAGATTAGCTCCTTGGGATTCAGGAGCAGACGCTCGGTGGAAACAGACGGTGCCTATTCGCCAGCAGTAGCACAGGTCGCAAGCGTCATTCTGCAGAGGAGAGGTGGGAGGAGAGATCTGCCGGGGGCGATTCCTGGGGTTCAGCCCCTTCGTGTGTGAAGCTGCTCCTGGGTGGAATTTCATGGGTGGACATTCGGGGTGGGGAAGTGTTGAATCTGTCTCTGGATTAAATGTAGAGATATACAAGTATAGATCTGTGCATGTATGCATTCCTCTACCACAGCGTAGGAAACGGAGCAGTGCACGGGGCTAATGAGGAGAAGCGCCCGCTCTGCAAAGCGAGCCGTGATTGCACTCGGGTGTCTATAGCCAGCACGGCTCGCTTTCTCGAGCAGGCGCTTCTGACGTCCGTCTCAGTGGTGTCATCTAAATGATTTAAGAACAGGTACTTTTGATTGGCACGTGTTGGGACCCGCCCACCGGAAGTGATGTCATAAGCCGGAAGTGACATGAAAAAAGCCCTTTTTGAGGCCTCAGATGATTTTAAACTGACCCAGCAGTATTCCACAGCACCCCCAGAACATGTTAAGGAGGCCTGGCATCATGTTAAAACCCCAGAGCATCTCATTTTTCAGTGGCAAGGAAAGGAAAGGCTCCGCTCGCTGCCTGCCTGCCTGGCTCTGAGAACATGCAGGCAACTCAAACATGCAGGAAATTCAAACGTTGCCGAGGGCGGAGTCGACGAGTGGGCGGGCGAATGGGCGGGGCCAGCTGTAATCCTAGAAACCAGTACTCGCGTACCCCCTGCATGACATCACTGGTCCGTCTGGTCTCCTTGCACTGCCCCATTTCCTGTGCTGGGGCAGGATTAGCCACCTTCTGTCTCCTCACCTGCAGCTCTCTCTGCACTTGTCAGCTTCCTGTCCTGCTTGCTTTTGTTTGGCTCCCGGCCAGGCCGTAGTTCTGCGCTTTTTTTTTTTTTACCTTTCCGACGACATATAACATGATGGTGTTATTCGTACACACCAAGGTTTTCACCATGTTGGCCACTTGTGTCGAGCTCCGCTTGTTGCCCCCCTGAAGCTTTGCTGCCTGTTGCAGTTGCACCCCCTCAGCAACACCACTGCTTTGGGGGCATTGGCCCTGCAGGGAGACCCTGGCCTGGCCCCGCTGCTCTCCTCCACCCCAGGCTTCTCCTTGAGCCCAGGCGGTCGTTCCTGTGACTCTGCGAACGGCCTCAGTGGCCCGTCCAGCCCAGCGTTGCCTGCCCCAGCCGGGGGGTGCTCCCCAGGTCTCCCGGAGATCCCTGTAACCGGGACTGAGGCCTGGAGCCTGCTGGGTTCTGGCTCTGACGGTGGCCCTCCGAGCCGTAGCCTGCCTGCCTGCCTGCCTGCCTGCCTGCTGCTGCTTTTTCTACCCTCGGGTGATAGAAAGGAAGTGCCGACCGTGGTCGCTCCCTCCTCCTCCTCCTCCTCCTCCTCCTCCTCCAGCCGCCTCGGGAGTCTCAATCCAGCCAACGCTGTGACGCGTGCGGAGGTCAGTGACCGGCAAAGGGCCTTGAAGAGCTTCTGCCCCCAGCTATGGAACGTGGCTGCTGCCAGGGGCGCCGGGAGGGACCAGCAGAAGCCTCAGCGCGTGGCACGGCGTTCGTGGCAGGAGAGTGGATGCGCCCCAGTGCGGAGGAAGAGGCGGAGGCCCGTTCGGGGGGGGGCTCAGGAAGCCTCTCGCCTCCACCCCAGACCACCGCCCTGCCTTCTGGGGCTCACGGAGGCCTCTGGGCACAGCAGCGAAGCACAGGCAGGCCGCCGCCATCTGCTCTCAGTCAATGCACCCGGCGTTGACTGGGCCCTGTCCGCTGAGGTGCAGCCCAGGCCCCCTCCTCCCCTGGGACGGAGAGAGTGAGGCGGAATCTGCCCGCAGGCTTGTCTTCCTGAGCCCGGCAAGGGAGCACTTGCGCCCTGGTTACGCGACAGCCACAACCGGAAGGCCGGATCAAGGTCCGGCAGGCAGCGTCCCTCTGTCTGACCCCCTCTCTCGACTCTGATGCGCTGCACTAGCAGAGCCACCTGCCTGCTGCAGGCCCCACCCCCCGAGCGCGCCACAGTCCTGGTGTCCACCTCATTTCCAAGCACCCCCCATTTGGTCTGCATTTGGCAGTTGCGCTTCCTCTGCGTTTGGCGAATTCCTCTGAGCAGTCGCCCTGCCGAGCCCCAGAGCCTGTGGAGCCTCACCCAGTGCAGGATCGCGTGAGAGGTCCTGGTCAAGGTGGTGCTTCATCAAATGCAAGAAGTGGAGGCACAGAACGTGTATCTGCTGCGGACTGGGGTGGGGAGGCAGGGGGAAGGGGGCCTGGGGGCGGGGCGGGCCAGAAGGGGGTGGAGCCAGGATTCAGCGCTTTGGCCACATCCAAACCCCCATTTCCAGCCTGATTGGCCCTGATCTCGTCCCCTTGGATCTGCATCGGCATTTTCACTTGTGCAGTTCTGAGTAGCCCTATAGGGGTTGCCAGGGCTTCACCCGGAGTAAGGAGAAAGTATCCAGCTGCCTCCTAATCTGCACAGGGTAGAGCGCAGGCCAGACCGCCTGCTTGTTCCAGAGCAGGTTAGAATTGGGCTGCTCGTCTCATTGGTCCATTTTGAGCTAAAGAAGTCTACTTCTTGTGACGTAAGACAGTTGTATTTTGGTCTTTTGGCCATAACCATTGACAGAACGACAATATTACACTCCTTGAAAATTTTTATTTATTTTTTTAAATGGGATTTCCAAACTCTGCCTTCTGTCCCAGAGATGGAGTCTTCAGGTGATTCTTCCCCCCTATCTGGAAGGTCACTACTTCCCCCCCCCCAAGTGCATTAGGCCATGTCTCCGTCTGTGCGATTGCCGCCCGCCTCGCTCTCGTGCACTTTGGTGGTGCTCCGCAAGGGCTCAGCAGCTGCATTTCCTTCCCTTGTCCTCCTGTTCTCGCTTCCCCAGGGATCTGGCACCCGTGTCGGGAAATCCTAGCCAATGTTGTATGCTTCAGAAATAGTAATCATAATCCTTTGTGAGACTATTTTAATTGAATTCTTGAAAGGATGACATATTGTTGCCGAAGGGGGAAGGGTTGTTGCTCATTTGCATACGCTAATTTATTTACAAACATGCGCATCAAAAGTTGCATTCAGTAGCACTCAGCTTTTACAAAAATCGCTCTGGTTCGCTCAGTCCCCCTTGCTTCTTCACAGTGACAAAACCTCTGTTGCAGCCCAGTCCCCTCTGCCAGGGTGCAGTGCCACAAAAAGTGCCGCCCGAGCACGTTGGCGGGAAGGCAGAAGCCTTCTTGCTGGTGCCGGCAGAGGCCTCTGGAGCAAGTGAGTCCAGCACAGCAGTGGGGAGAGGCTGAATCATGGGGGTGGGCAGATTGGGCCCTGGAGGGGGGGGGCCTGGTGGCACTGAATCCCAAGGCCCTTCCCAGGCCTGGCCCACCTGCATGGATCAGCGCAGACCCGCGTCAGGTCCGCGCTGATCCCGCGTGCTCCTGGGCTTACCTAAAGGAGACCTCCGTCCAGTACAAATCCCCTGCAGGACGCAGCATCTTGGAAACGCCACAGCCAGTCAGCCTTGCTTTGGTCAGGGTCAAAGTTGGCGTGACGGAGATGTGAAGTTACCGGTATTTCGCCCACAGCCTCACCCGCTTTCCAGCAGTGACACAGCTGTGCCACTGGGGCACGGGCCACATCCTGCGCCTTGGGGCGGGCCCTCCTCCAGGTAAGGGGGTGCTTGTTCCCTTGCTTTGGAGCTGCATTGCCCTGCCCCCGGTGCCGGAAGGTGGGCTGGGATTGTGCCCTTCCTCTCCCTCCTCCTCCTCCTCAGCTTTTCTCTGAATCAGCACCGCTCAGGATGCTGAGAGTTTCAGGGAGGAAGGATGGGCCCCTCCCCCGCCCCCTCCACTCCAATCCCCTCCACTCCTCTTCCTGCTGTTCTTGACCCTCTTTGAGGACAAGCAGTTGGGGGGTAATTTGAACTGAAGAAACAGCTGGGGGGGGGACATTCCTCACTCCAAATTGCAGCCCCCTGGAGCTGCCTTTGGCTTAAAGGAGAGCCCGTGTCAGAGGAGAGGTACGGTGGTACTTGTCACGTCTTGCCTGGACCCTGGAGGGGGAGAAAGAGGGAGAGAAAGCGAGAGAGGCGCTCAAAGGCTGTGTTAATCGCAGGACAGGGGTTGCTAGGTAACCGCTTCCTCCCTGCAGGGTGCCTTTCTGCAGCGCCAGCCTTGATATGATGTAATGTTCTTGCAGCAGATGATGTAATTACGGGTTGCACCCGTGAAGTGTTTTATTTCTTGATAACACTAAACTTTGGCGAGAGGAAAGAAACCGTCTTTTATCAAAGTGTTGGGGTTTAATTTTGAGCCTGGGATCCTGAGGACTCAGCGCTGGAACGTATTTTCCGTGGCAGTTTCGGCTGCCCAGGCTGCTTCCCAGCCCCCCTGAAACTGGCTCGCAGTCGACTTGGTGGGCCCCTTCCCACAGGCTGAGAAACGCGGATCCAGACCATCTGAGTAGAGCCTATGGCCGGGCCAAAGGGTGGGACTTCTGAACAGTCGGGAAGCCCCGGCACCTCTTGCCTTGGAAACCGAGACTGACAGGCCTTCGTGGCCGCTCTGCAGCGGAAGCGCCTCCAGTCTGGTCGCGTGGCTTGAAGTAATCTCGCAGAAGTAAATCGAAGCGCCCAGGCCTGTGGGCAGTGGTGTCATTCAAATGATTTAGGAACAGGAACTCACTTTTGATTGGCACTTGTCGGGAACCCGGAACCAGCCACAGAGCCCGTTAGGATCCGGAACGCCCGTTCTGGTCCGTTCCCCCTGAATGACATCACTGCCTGCGGGCCTCGGCGCCGGTGCTGGGAGGAGCAAGTGTGCCGCCAGGAGCAGGCCGGGCCGGTGGAGAAGCCTCCCTGCTCCACGGCACTGCTGAGGAAGCCCAGCCGGCAGCGGAAGGCCAGGACTCGCCTGGACTCACCACACCGTCCGACGTGGGCAGAGAAGCCTCTAGGGAATGTTTCTTGCACACCCCACTGTGGGCACCTTCCGCCTCCCTGCCCCCCACCATCATGTGCTGCCACTGCAGCGTCGATGGGGCCGTGGGACGGCACTGCAGCCCTGGATCGGGGTGGGGGTGCGGGTGGCAGCCACGGATCCTTTCCTCACCGGATGCTGCCCAGCCATCCGGCGCAGGTTGGTGGTGTTTTTTCTTAGTGCCTGTAGGTTTGTCTCCACTGATGGTCCTCCTGTTTAGTTGGCCTGGCCCAGCGATCCAGCCTGCCACCGTCACTTTGAACCTTGCTTCTGCCTTCCGGGCTTGAGGCATCCCCTGCCCCCACTCGGGGTCATCCGCAAACTTCCCTGCTGTCCCCGCGGGCGGGTCATTTATAAAACTGCTGCGCCACGCAGGGCCCAAGACCGAGCCCCGCGGACCCCACCCAGCTCTTCTCGCCAGGCTGGCAGGAAATCCCGCCTCTGCTTCCAGTGAGGGCCGCAGCAGGGCCTGGACCTGCCAGGGTTTGTGGTGCAGGAGCTGACACTTTCCAGATGCGTATTAAGCTGCGGCACTGAAAGAGTTACAAGAGCTTAGTCTCACCAAGCGGCTTGAGTCTCTCCCCTCTCCTCTCCTCTCCTCCCCTCTCCTCTCCGTGGCCCTTTCACTTTCATTAACCTGTGGCCCTTTCACTTTCATTAACCTGGGATGGCCGGCAGGTGAAAGCAATTTATGCAAATCCTTCTCTCAATGCCATCAGACATTTTACCTTTTGAAAACAGGCAACGAAGCAGACAACAGGACCCCAGACAGGCACATTCTGAGGGCCCAATTTTAAACGAGGCACCACTTAAAAAGGGCCTAAGCCCCAAGCCAAAGGCTTTCCGAGGAGGAAGATAAGCATGTAATCCCTACGGCGGGTGCCAGTGTGTGAGGACTTTGGGTTTTTCAAATCTGCTTTGCGCTGGCCTCAGACTTGAAAGCTGTGTCGTCGTCTGCTGAGCCAGAAGACGCCATGCGATGTACACAACAGTGTCACACGGCTCCCCCTTTCTCTCCTTCTGCCCACCCTCTGCTCCCCCACGGAACACTCAGGTTGCCCCATGGCGGATGGAGGGGGCTGTGGTCTGATGCCTCGTTGGCTGCTCGGGGGGGGGGACAGTTGCTTGCAAAAGGGGGGTCCATACTGTGGACCCCAGCCCAGGGAAGCTCTGCTGTCCGCAGTACTGGATGGCTCAACCTGGCCACCTCCTGCGGGGCTGAGCAGGGCACAGACTCCAGGGGAGAGCATCGAGGACCGCAGCAAGGAGCCTGCAAGGCATGCGTTTGAGAGCTGCTAGCTGTCCTGCTCCCCGTTCCCTGAGGGCAGGCGGGCATGTAGGCAAGCAAGGGAGCAGGCAGGCACCCCCCCCCCACCCCTCCCTCCTCTTCCTGACAGGAGATGTGCTGGGTCTGTGCCTCTTCTGTGGGAAATGAATGGGAGTGGGGGGGGGCAAGTGGGGAGGCTGCCAGCCAGTGCTGTCTTTGCAAGTAGAGGGGCTGGGCTGGGCTCCGGGCTCCCTGTCCCTGCCCACCTGCTGCTTCGTGAGTAGTGGGGGAGGAGTAATTTTGATGGGGCAGGGAGGCTGCACACTGGGCCTCTGGCAAGGAAAGGGAGGGGAGGGGAAGGGGAGGGTTTGGGCTCCCTGCCCACCTGGTGCTTTGGGGATACCTGATGGGTGGGGAGGAGGGACTTGGGGATCCTGCAGCTTCTTTCTTCTCCCCCCGGACTGGAGCCTGCAGTGGAGCAGCAAGCTGGAGGGGGGGGCAGAAAGGCGGGCCAGAGGCTTCTTCCACTTCTCTCCCAGGCTTCAGCATCTGCCCCTGCAGGGCCCCCGATGAGCCCCCCTCTGAGCCCCCCTCGCAGGGAAGCCACAGTGGGCACGGCGCGTGCTTCCACCTCCTGCTTGTGGGCAGCGTCTGCTGGCAGAGCCCACGGAGGACTGGGCGGCAGGTCATCCAACTCATTGAAGACTTTTCTGGTCAGTAGAGCCGTAGTCTCTGGGTCTTCTCCCTGGCCTTTCCCAAGCATCTTGTCCCACAGGAGTTGTCCCATTTTGCCCTCTCAATTGCCTTGAGAAGACAGTTAGGCTGAGTTGCTGACAATCACCCCAGCAGCTTCGTGGCTGAACAGGCCTGATCCTGGACAAGGATCCCCCCGGCCATCTCTGGCTCCCAAGTATTAGAAGGGACTGTACTTTGCACGGCTGGATCTTCTGTGAGCAGAACTTGAGGCAACCAACTTCGTATCCCGCACAGTGCTGCTGCCATCTGCTCGCAAACTCTCTCTCAGCTATTCAGCTTCTGCTGCACGAAACTGTAAAATGATCTTTAAAGTGCTACTTTCTGAACAGTTATACAGGAGGAAGAAAGAGACAAATATTTATTTACAGTGTGCCGGAGTATTATGTTAATGTTTCTCATTTTTCTCCACTGCTTAAATTCCTGCTCCGCAGCTTCCGCTGCTAATAGTTTGGGGGAGGGCAGGATACACAAAAGGGATGTCAGGCTCTAATATCACCCCAGCATGAATAAGAAAAGTAATTTAGCTCTGAGGAGATGGTGACATCTAATTTTAAAGTCAATCTCTCAATGGCATTTCTGAAATCGGCATCTTAGTGTGGTATTTTTAGGCTGACAAATCCTTTCTTCGGAGATGATTGTGACACGTCTGCCCTCTCAGGAACAGCTCCGTGGACCTTCGGTGTTAAAGAATGGTTTTGTAATGTATAACGCTAATGATAGGAGTGATTGCCATGGAATAGACGGGTGGATGTCTTCCCCCCTTCCGTGGGTTTGCACAGAGAGCAGGAAATTCGTGCTTCTGACTTGTGATTGATAAGTGTCAAGAGACCTGAGTGGACTTGTGTCTCAGGCTCCCATCCAATAATAAAAGAAATAATGTATTACGACAGTATTAGACACTTTAAAAATGGCAGCGCTTGAGGCTGCTGCTGCTGCAGTCTGGCCAGTTAGACACTCCACTTACATACACGCTCGGGGGGCCGTTCCGAACGTCACCCTTTCTGACAAGAGATTAATGTTTGTGTGGGGAGCCGGTTCAGAAGCCTGAGGCTCACCACGCATGATTGTGGACGGAGAAAGTAATATTGGAGCATCCCCGAAGTGCAGTGGTGTCATCCAAATGATTTAGGAACAGGTACTCACTTTTGATTGGCACTTGTCGGGGTCCGCTCACCGGAAGTGACGTCATAAGCCGGAAGTGATGTCATGACAGGAAGTGAGGTCATAGCCGGAAGTGATGTCATGTTTGTTGCCGTGGGTGTGATCATGTTTGTAATAACTTCAGCTTGGGGTTAGTGTTGATTTGACTTCTATTGCTTTGCTTTCTAGAGATGTGTATAGACATATTTTGCTTCAACTGTTCCCTGGTTAAATAGCAGGCTAGACTGTACTAGATTGTGAGCCCTTTTGGGACAGGGAGCCATTTAACTTTAAGGTTAAATGCAAGGAGCCGGCAAGGAGCAGGAGGGGGAACAGGTGACCAAAAAAAAGACTGTGTGGGAGCTGGGGCTGGGGGGGAGGCTGCAGGAGGAACCGGGACGCTGGATCTGCGCAGCTGGAGGGAGCGGGAGCCCCAGGCAGCCTACCTTCTCACGCTTGCTGCCTTATTCCCGGGTCTCCCTCGCTGCTGCTGCTGCTGCCACCGCTGCTGCTGCCGCCTCCGGTCCTCTTGCTCCGGTGCTGCAGCTGCTGCCGCCACCACCACGCTGCCTGCCTGCCTGCCTCCTCACAGAAAGTGCAGGCGACGGCTGCGGGCGTGCAGTACGCATGCGCAGCTGCTGAGCCAACCAGCCGACGGGGCCAGCTTCGAGTGGGCGGGGCCAGCTCAACTTCTAGGAACTGGTACTCACGTAGTGGTGTGTAGTGGGTGCATGACATCACTGCCGAAGTGGCACGTCCGGAATCTGAATCCAGGCTTCCAAGAGCTGTGCCTCACCTCACCTGCAGGTGAGGGGAAACCTTTGAAAAAAAGAGACGCCTGTTCATCCCCCCATACCATGGAGCGGTTCTGCAACACCTGCTCCAGCCGTAGCTGCTGGTGCGCAGAGATCTCTGCACAGTACATTCAGTGTAGCTGGTGCAGTTGGGGGGGGGAGGCGAAGCGGCTGAGCAGCAAATTGGAATTGTTCCAGTCTTGCCGCGGCAGAATTCGCAAGGGGGCCGAGGGACGTGGCTCCCGCTCGGCCTCAGCGTCCCAGCTACACCGTGAGGATAACGCTCCTGGCGGCACAACCCTGACCTCCATTTGCGAGGGCAGAGCATGGGCTGGGCTGTCGCAAGCGTGCCGTAAAGCAGGTCGCCACAGCGTAGGAGTCAGCAGCGCCACCAGGAAGGCCCAGCAGAGGCCCTGGTGTGTGCTGGGGCAGGTCAGCTCCGTGCCAGCGGCAGAGAGGCTGGGGCTGTGACTTAGGGGTGGGGGAGGGCGGGGAGGGGGCAGGGCTGAAGCAGCAGTTGCAGCTGGCATCGAATGGTGGGCTGTGGGGAGCTGCAGAAAGACTGACAGGTATTTTTCAGCCCAGGGTTGCTGCCGCCTCCCTGAAAGCCGCCTGGGTGCAGAACTGCTGCAATCGGTAAGCAGGGGATGGGCCCAGACCAAGCAGGAGGCGGCATCCCTTGACGCGCTAATGCTCGTGAGGTGAAGCCAGTGGGTGGGCTTAGCCGCCATGTTAGTTAACTCAAAACAATCCTCATTCCAAGCATTTCAGATTGCTTTGCTCGTACTGTTTAGGACTGAATAGTTTATTCCTTAAATAAATACTTACGAAAATAAAAACATGTGATCGTGTAGACACATTATTGGTAACCTTATTAGGATTTATAAGCAATTACAAGGTTAAATTCCTCATAATAATATTACTGAACATACTTGCTGTCTATTTAAACTCAGATTGCACTATTTTGACAGACTTTATTGAAATCTACACAAGCAAAAATAAAACGGTCATGCCCCATAAAAAAAAATTCTGTTAATGTTCAGAATTTCATAAATATTACAGTAAGACATAAGACATAAGAAATTTATTTGTCATTACACTCACAACTGGGTGCAACGAAATGAGGTGCTCTTCCCCAAGGTAAAACTGGACAACACCAAAACTAAAATATGCACAATCAACCATACAACAATCACTTATACAAATATAAATACCCCATTGCTCCCAGCAATTTAAATTCCACAAAAACTTATGACCCCGCATTTAAACTCAATACTGCACTTGGGTAAAAACTGTTTCTGAATCTGCTCGTCCTTGCTTTCAATACCCTAAATCTCCTTCTCGATGGTAATAGTTCAAAGAGCTGATGTCCCGGATGAGAGGAGTCTTTCAATATATTAGATATCTTCCTCTTGCATCTATTTTTATACAGTACAGTTCTTCCAAAGAGGGGAGTAAACAGCCAATGATGTTTTGGGCCGTCTTGATCACCCTTTGAATTGCCTTTTTCTCTGCCACTGTGCAGCTCGTGTACCATACACAGAGACAGTAGGATAATATTACAGTAGAAAATGAAAGGCGGAAAAATAAAGTGTGAACACGCAGGCATGATTAAAGAGGTTGATATCAACTTTTACACACGTGCAGGGAGATTTTCATTCGTGAATTCACAGCAATCCTCCTTGGCGGCAATGATCTGACTGAGTCAACAAATATGGCCGCAGGTGCCCGGATGTGGCTTCAAGAAAATGACGTCATGCCGTCTCCTGCTATTAAACCTCCTTGGCCCAGATGCAGCAGCCCCGCCCCTTGCGCCCCGGCCTTCCTCTTCCTTTGCGTGGACCCTGCAAAGAAGTCGGGAAGGGGGGGGCGCGCATGTCCACCGTGACGCTGACTTCCTGCTTGGTTTGAAGGCGTCACGTGAAGAAGGAAGGGGGAAAGGTGCCGGAGGAGGCGGGCTGGCTGCCCTGCGCATGGTGGGTTGGCCTCCTGGCCTCCAGTGGGTCTCCTTGGATCTGTGCCCCCCGTTTTGCTGGCATACACAGGGGGAGACTGAGGGGGTGGTTCAGGGTGGGGAAAGGCGGGTGCGATCTTGGGGTGCGTCGCTGCCACTCCCACCCTGCCCCAAAGCACCCACGACCCTCCCCAGGCCACCCTTGCCACTGACCTGCCTGCCCCAGCAGGGCACCTGGGAGCACTGGGGCACGAGCAGCCCCTCCGCCGTGGGGGCGGCGGCCTTGCAACGCCCAGCCCAGCTTCCACGCTGCTGCTGCTGCTGCTGCTGCTGCTCCAGGGCTCGCGGCGGCCACGGCAGGCTTCAGGAGGGCTGGGCTGGAGGCAGCTCTTGGGAGCCAGCCACCGGCAGTCCTCTGGGGGAGACCGTTTCAGCCCTCTCTGGTCTTGCGAGCCGGGCAGGTGCCGCCGTTTTCACCAGAACAGCTGCGCACTGGAGCGGGCAACTTGCCCCACAGGTGAAATTCGCTTTGTGCCGTCCTCCCCCCCCCCCGCCGAAGGGCCGGGCAGCAGCACAGCCACATCTCCCTCACTGATGGTGCACGATTCCCCCCCCCCCGCCAGTTATCTCCGTCCCCAGCCAAGTCAGACCAGGCAGGGCAGAGCCGCAGCCTCACCGCAGCGGGGGCCAAGCCCTGGCCGAGGGGCAGCGAGGAGGGCCTTCAGAGCAAGCCAAGGTCTGCGCCCCTCGGAATCAACCCCTGGATCCAGAGGGAAAAAACTCAACCGGCTGATAATTCTCCTTGTTCAAAGCTGTCTGGACGGTTTTTGTTTCCCTGACTGCTTTTGTCTAGTAGTTGGGGTGTGTCTGGTATGTGGTTCTATCAGCCGTTTTATTCTTGCTTTTAAATGGTTTTTTAGCCCCCCCCCGCCTTTTTCCTTCTGTGGCGTTGGCTGCCTTAGGCCTCGTGCCATTTACCAAGCTGACTGGCTAGCCAGATGGCTTTGTTGATGAATTCTTTTTATTTCACCACTTTGAGCACTAGGAAAGTGGTATATAAATCTTGTAAATAAATACTTTAAAATAAAATCTCTGTAAAGACACCAGCCCCTTATCGTTTAGGACTCGGGTACCTAATGGGCCGTCCAGTGGCTTCTCGGCCTGCTTGCCTTGGGGCATCCCCACCAACAGAGCTGCATCATCCAGCTACCGGGGGGGGGGGGCAGAGCACTTTCAGACATGGCTCCTCAGCTGCAGACTCCCCCCCTCGGAAAGTTCCCCTGGCCCCTTTGCTGCCATCTTCCAGATGCCAGCCAAAAACATTCCTACTCTCCCAGACTTTTCAAGTTCTGTTAAGGCTACAGTCCCACATCTGAGAGCTAGTCCCACGGAAATCCATGGGACTAACATCTAATCCATCCATCTGAGCAGATCTATAGGATCGTCCTGGAAGTGCCTTCAGAATTGCCTTTTAGTGGTTTGCATGTTCCTGGTGAGGGGTTCTGTCTTATCAGCTATTTTACTGTTGGCCTTTAATTATTTTTGCTGATTTTATATTTTATTATTTTAAGCAGCTCTGATATCTGAAGGACATTGTATGCAATGGAATAATAATAAAAATGATTAAATACTCATCATCCTAGACATAGCACTGTGCTGTTATCAACAACAATTACGTGGTTCTACACAGCCAATTGGATTAAACAACTGTGAGGGCAAACGAGCCTGAGGACAAAGAAGAAATTGGAACGTGATGTGGAGAAGAACATTATCAGCACAGTCTGAATCTGTTTCCAATTGTTATTGAGAAGTGCTGGAAATTCAGGATGCTTTTTGACACTGATGAACACCAAACCCAGGGGCGTAGCCAAAGAGGTGAAGGGCACCTCTTAAATTGCACTGGGCAACAAGCTTAAGGGGAGGGAAACAAGCTGAGCTTGACACTAGTGGCCAAAATGGTGAAAACCTTGGTAAGTATGACAAATGCCATCATGTTATACATCACTGGAAAGGTAATTCAATGCTAAATGCAACTAAATAGATGTATTCTACCAGATGCCAGGGCCAAAAAAATCATGAAAATACAACGGTGATGTCACTTCCTGTTGTGATGTCACTTCCAGGGCATTATTTTGCCCTCTGCAGCAGGCTTCACTTCCATTAGCTACATCAGTGACCAAACCGGGCAAGAGTTTCTGCTCTGCCCTAATTAAACGTTACCTACTTCTCAGGTGACTTCCGTACCGTAACTGCTTAGGGTTACTGGACTCTCCCTCAGTTTTCTGAATAGCGGTACCTGAAGCTGTGAATGATCCCCACTCGACGCTGGTTGCAGAACCTTCCTAGGCAGGCAGTGTCCGTGGATGCTTAGGGTGGCAGTGTCTGGTTTCTGGGCCTGCATCGCCGCTGCCTGCGCTGATGCGGAGAACAGAGTGGGGGGGGGCTGTCCCTGCAGAGCACTTTGCACTGCAGAGCACTAACATCCCCAGAATCACAGAGTGGTGACCAAGCAATAGCCTTGCTGTTATTTTGTGGCTTGTGCCAGGAAAATAAAACGTGGGGAAGGGCTGCCCTCGAAGGGCTGCTGCTTGATCCAGCCGTCCCGAGAAGGCCTCACCCACAGACCCTGGCACAGAGGGCACACCGTCCAGAGTGCCAGCCGCACAGCAGCCAACCGCAGGCCTGGTGGCTCCCACCTTCACTTCTCTCGAGAGCGGGCAGAGTCGGGGGGCTTCCCTTTCTCTCACCTAAGATGCCAATAAAGGTATTCAGA
Organism: Lerista edwardsae; assembly: GCA_029204185.1. Lineage (NCBI taxonomy): Eukaryota > Metazoa > Chordata > Lepidosauria > Squamata > Scincidae > Lerista > Lerista edwardsae. Next base: position 4,879,162 of record JAJKFI010000057.1, on the reverse strand, counting down.
TTCAGATTCTCTCACCTGTCGACCCCCAGCTCACCGAGGGTACAGTGGGAGCCGAGCATCCTCTGGGCCTGGCTAATTGCCCTCCCCGGACTGCTACTGCCAAGCAAGTTGAATTGCAGGTTTCTGATATAATAAAGGAAACATTAGCGCCACCTTGGGCAGCCTTTGGAGAGAAAGGCAGGGCGCAAATCTAAATAAACAAAATGCTTTGAATACGGTATCGCAGCATATCCGTGGTTTATGACTATCTTTTCCAGCAGGTGGCAGAACTGTGGGGATGGCACATGGAAGTCTGGGCAGAGAGAGGTCTGAGGAGTCTCTTGGCTCCCGTGTGCTGTGGGGGTTCCAATGTTGAACGGAGGCTGGGCAACCGGGGGGGGGGGAGGGGGCTGCTGGTTCCGGGGAACTGTGAAGACCTTATAATTGGAATTCCAAGATCCCCATGCCGTTTTTGTTCAATTAAATTGCATGCGCATTGCTTGCACCCCACGGGCTTGCAAATTACATCTTGTTGGTACAAATCAGCTGAGGTGTCTTTGAGCCTTTTAATAAAACAGCCACTGGCCACCGAGAAACAACATTTGCTGCTTAGTGATGCGATGGTCAATATTATGTATTCAATACTGAATAAGCCAGCATTCCTTACAGCAAGCGCCATAAGCTTTAAATGAATAGCATACATCCCAATGTTCCCTAAGAGAGAGCAATGCCCCCCTTTTTTTCAAATGACCACGTTGCTGAAGACATCATGCAGCAATCCTCAGACCGTTGCAGGAGCTTCACCAGGGTCAAGGGATCTGCTCAGTGGTGTCATCTAAATGATTTAAGAGCAGGTACTCACTTTTGATTGGCACGTGTCAGGACCCGCCCACCGGAAGTGACGTCATAAGCCGGAAGTGAGGTTGTGGCAGGAAGTGACATGAAAAAAGCCCTTTTTGAGGCCTCAGACAATTTTAAACTGACCCAACAGTTGCAACAGTATTCCACAGCACCTCCAGAACATGTGAAGGAGGCCTGGCATCATGTTAAAGTGACCCAACAGTTCCAAAACCCCAGAGCAGCTCATTTTTCAGTGGCAAGGCAAGGCAAGGCTCCGCTCGCTGCCTTCCTGGCTCTGAAAACATGCAGGCAACTCAAACGTGCAGAAAATTCAAACGTTGCAGGGGGCGGAGTCGAGTGGGTGGGCGAATGGGCGGGGCCAGCCGTAATCCTAGGAACCGGTACTCGCGTACCCCCGCGTACCCCCTGCATGACATTACTGGATCTGCTCCTGGAGAAAGGGCCAGGCTGAGTGTCGCACAGAGATCCACATTATTCTCCTCCACAAGGCAGCGGCGGTTTTCCCCACACCAAAAACAAGTTTGGAAAACTGCCTGTCTGAGTGGAGGGTAGGTGGACAGAGATTAGCAACTTATCCCTCTCCCCTCGTCTGATCCCAAAAACGTGTGGTATTTGTATTCCTCTTGTGTAGCAATCAAAGGGCTGAAAGGGGCCCCAGAGATCTATATAAAGAAGAGCGTGCGTTTGTTTGTTGGTGTGTATGTTCTGAATAGGCTCCGCAATGCCTGGAGCGATCGACACGAAACGTGGCACGCATACACCTTGCGGCCTGGCAACAAACACTGCAGGGGTCAGACTCCCCTAGAGTCCCCGGGGGTGGGGGTACGCAGGGGTCCCCACGTGAAAACAGTCAAAAACGGCCGAAATTGACGTCAAATCCACAGTTTCCGGGGTCGCCGAGATGAGCGGCGACGCTCCCGATGCCGTTGGAGTCCGGGTTCAGCCCCCCCCATCGTGGGGGGCAAGAAGGGGTGCGAAACACAATGTCCGCCATGCCCTGCTGGAACGCCTGGACCGATTGGCACCAAACTCAGCATGCGGAAGCCTAGCAGCCTGGCCACAAACACTGCGAGGGTCGGGCCCCCTAGCGCCTCCGGGGGTGGGGGTACTTGGGGGTCCCCGCGTGAAAATGGTCGAGAATGGCCAAAATTGGTGTCAAATCCATAGTTTCTGGGGTCGCCGGGATGAGTGGCAACACTCCCGATGCCGCTGGAGTCTGGGTTCAGCCCCCCCTTGGCATGGGGTGTGAGAAGGGGTGCGAAACAAAACGTCCGCCATGCCCTGCTGGCACGCCTGGACCGATCGACACGAAACCTGGCACGCATACACCTTGCGGCCTGGCGACAAACACTGTGGGGGGCAGACCCCCTTAGTGCCCCCCGGGGTGGGGGTACGCAGGGGTCCCCACATGAAAATGGTCGAAAACGGCCGAAATCGGTGTCGAGTCTGTAGTTTCCGGGGTCGCCGCGATGAGCGGCGACGCTCCCGACACAGCTGGTGTCCGGGTTCAGGCCCCCCTCGGTGTGGGGGGCAAAAAGGGGTGCCAAACAAAATGTCAGCCATGCCGTGCTGGAACGCCTGGAGCGATGCGCACCAAACCTGGCACGTGCATGCCTTGCGGCCTGGCGAGAAATACTGCGGGGGTCAGCCCTCCCCCAGCGCCCCCGGGGGTGGGGGTGCGCAGGGGGCCTGAAGTGAAGACGGCCAAAAACGGGCAAAATTGGCATCGAGTCCATAGTTTCTTGGGTCGCCTCAGCGACCGGTGATGCTCCCGACACAGTTGGCGTCCGTGTTCGGCCCCCGTTGGCGTGGGGGGCGAGAAGGGGTGCAAAATTCATAAACTCTGGAAGATCATTTTGTTACCCGGGCAACGTCGGGTAACAAAAAGCTAGTTATCTATAAAGAGAGCAAGAGAGCACACACACACACACACACACACACACACACACACACACCCCTTGAGGACAGCACAAGAAGTAGCCAGGTGGGCAAGTTCTTGGCCACACCCAGGTGCTTTACCTGAGGAAGCCAAGCTGGACACCCAGGCGTCTTTGTGATTGACCTTAAGAAACCAATGGTAATGATGTTGTCATAGCATCAGTCAATGGATAAGGGGGAATTACCTGGCCACTCCCTTTCACCCACTGAACTAGACAGGTGAGCTTGGCTGCCCAGTCAATTGGCATATGATAGTCACAGTAGGAGGCTTGGCTAGGAGCTAAGGGGCTCTGAGCTGTCTGTGACAACTCAGGACAGAGGTCTTGGAGTGTTGGTGGCAAACTTGATGAAGGTGTCAATCCAGTGTGTGGCAGCAGTGAAGAAAGCGAATTTCATGATTGGGGTAATTAAAAAAGGGGTTGAGAATAAAACGGCCAATATGCCATTGTACAAATCAATGGTCAGGCCACATCTGGAGTATGGCATACAGTTCTGGTCACCGCATCTCAAAAAGGACATAGTGGAGCTGGAAAAGGTGCAGAAGAGAGTGACAAAAATGATTACGGGGCTCGGGCACCTCCCTTATGAAGAAGGACTACAGCGTTCGGGGCTCTGAGGGAGGACATGATTGAGAAATACAAAATTATGCACAGGAGGGATAGGTCGATAGCGGGATGTTCTTTTCCCTCTCTCACAACACCAGAACCAGGAGACATCCACTGAAATTGAGTGTTGGGAGAGTTAAAAGGAAATACTTTTTTGTTATTGTTTAATCGCTAAGTCGTGTCCGACTCTTCGCGACCCCCTGGACCACAGCACGCCAGGCCTCCCTGTCCTCCACTAGCTTCCGGAGTTGGCCCAATTTCATGTTCATCACTTTGGTGACACTGTCTAACCATCTCATCCTCTGCCACCCCCTTCTCCTTTTATTTTGCCTTCAATCTTTCCCAGCATGAGGGTCTTTTCTAAAGAGTCCTCTCTTCTCATGAGGTGGCCAAAGTACTTGAGCTTCAGCTTCAGGATTTGTCCTTCCAGGGAGCAATCAGGCTTGACTTCCTGGAGAATTGACCGATTGGAACTCCTTGCAGTCCAGGGGACTCTCAAGAGTCTTCTCCAACACCATAATTCAAAAGCATCTATGCTTCGGCGCTCTGCCTTTGTTATGGTCCAGCTCTCACAGCCATACATTGCTACTGGGAAAACCATAACTTTGACTAGGCGAACCTTTGTTGGCAGGGTGATATCTCGGCTTTTTATTATCTAGGTTCGCCATAGCTTTCCTCCCAAGAAGTAAACGTCTTTTAATTTCATGGCAGCAGTCACCATCTGCGGTGATCTTGGAGCCCAGGAAAATAAAGTCTGACACTGCTTCCATTTCTTCTCCTTCTATTTGCCAGGAAGTGATGGGAGTGGTGGCCATGATCTTAGTTTTGAGCTTCAAGCCAATTTGGGCACTTTCCTCTTTCACCCTCATCAGAAGGTTCTTTAGGTCTTCCTCACTTTCTGCCATTAGAGTGGTATCATCTGCGTATCTGAGGTTGTTGATATTTCTCCCAGCAATCTTGATTCCAGCTTGTGAATCATCCAGCCCTGCCTTCCTCATGATGTACTCTGCATATAAGTTAAATAAGCAGAGTGACAGTATACAGCCTTGTTGTACTCCTTTCTCAATTTTAAACCAATCAGTTGTTCCATGTCCAGTTCTAACTGTTGCTTCCTGGCCCGCATACAGGTTTCTCAGAAGACAGATAAGGTGGTCTGGTACCCCCATCTCTTCTAGAACTTGACACAATCAAAACTTTAGCATAGTCAATGAAGCAGAGGTAGATGTTTTTCTGGCACTCTCTTGCTTTCTCCATGACCCAGTGAATGTTAGCAATTTGATCTCTAGTTCCTCTGCCTCTTCAGAAACCAGCTTGTACATCTGGTAGTTCTCGATTCACATATTGCTGAAGCCTAGCTTGTAGGATTTTGAGCATTACCTTGCTAGCATGTGAAATGAGTGCAATGGTGCGGTAGTTTGAACAATCTTTGGCATTGCCCTTCTTTGGGATTGGAATGTAAACTGATCTTTTCCAGTCTTGTGGCCACTGCTGGGTTTTCCAAATTTGCTGGGATATGGAGTGCAGCACTTTGACAGCATCATCTTTTAAGATTTTGAGTAACTCAGCTGAATGCTGTCACCTCCACTAGCTTGGTTGTTAGTGAGGCTTTCTAAAGCCCAGGATGTCAGGTTCGAGCTCAGTGACTGCACCATTGTGGTTATCAGGAACATTGAGATCGGCCTTATATAGTTCCTCTGTGTATTCTTGCCACCTCTTCTTAATCTCATCTGCTTCTGTTAGGTCCTTGGCATTCTTGTCCTTTATTGTGCCTACCTTATCATGAAATTGTCCTTTGACATCTCCAATTTTCTGGAAAAGATATCTTTCCCATTCTATTGTTTTTCTCTATTTCTTAGCATTGTTCATTTAGGAAGGCCTTCCTATCTCTCCTTGCTGTTCTCTGGAAATTTGCATTCAGTTCTTTCCCTTTCTCCCTTGCTTTTTGCTTTCCTTCTTTCCTCAGCTATTTGTAAAGCCTCCTCAGATAGCCACTTTGCCTTCTTGCATTTCTTTCTCTTTGGGATGGTTCTAGTTCCTGCCTCCTGTACAATGTTACAGACCTCGTCCAAAATTCTTCAGGCACTCTGTCTACCAAATCTAAGCCCCTAAATCTATTTGTCACCCCCACTGTATATTCGTATGGGATCTGATTTAGGTCATACATGGAGGGCCTAGTGCTTTTCCCTACTTTTTTCAGTTTAAGCCTGAATTTGGCAATAAGAAGCTCATGATCTGAGCCACAGCCAGCTCCAGGTCTTGTTTTTACTGCCTGTATAGAACTTCTCCATCTTTGGCTGCAAAGAATGTAATCAATCTGATTTCGGTGTAGGCCATCTGGTGAAGTCCATGTGTACAGTCGCTGCTTGTGTTGCTGGAAAAGCGTGTTGTTATGACTAATGTGTTCTCCTGACAAAACTCTATCAGTCTTTGCCCTGCTTCATTTTGTACTCCAAGGACAAACTTGCCTGTTATTCCTATTACCTCTTGACTGCCTACTTTAGCATTCCAATCCCCTATGATGAAAAGGACATCTTTTTTGGGTGTTAATTCTAGAAGGTGTTGTAGGACTTCATAGAAACGGTCAACTTCTTCCTCTTCAGCATCAGTGGTTCTTCCTCTTCAGCATCATTGGTTGGGGCGTAGACTTGGATTACTGTGATGTTGAAAGGTTTGTCTTGGATCCGAATGGAAATCATTCTATCATTGTTGAGGTTATACCCCAGTACTGCTGTTCCCACTCTCTTGTTCACTATGAAGGCTACTCCATTTCTTCTAAGGGATTCCTGCCCACAATAGTAGATGTAATGGTCATCTGAATTAAATTCTCCCATTCCTGTCCATTTTAGTTCAGTAACTCCCATGATGTCGATGTTCAGCCTTGACATCTCGCGTTTGACCACATCTAGCTTACCTTGATTCATCGATCTGATGTTCCAGGTTCCTATGCAGTATTGTTCTTTGCAGCATCGTACTTTCCTTTCACTTCCAGACACATCCACAGCTGAGCTTCCTTTCGGTTTTGGCCCAGCTGCTTCACTCTTTCTGGAGCTACTAGTACTCGTGTTCTGCTCTTCCCCAGTAGCATAATGGACACCTTCCGACCTGAGGGGCTCATCTTCCAGTGTCATATCCTTTAGCCTTTTTGTACTGTAATCCATGTGGTTTTCTTGGCAAGAGTACTGGAGTGGGTTGCCATTTCCTTCTCCAGCGGATCACATTTAGTCAGAACTCTCTACTATGACCTATCCATCTTGCGTACGCCCTACATGGCATAGCTCACAGCTTCACTGAGCTACTCAAGCCCCTTCACCATGACAAGACAGTGATCCATGAAAGGGATCCATGAAAAAAAAATACTGTTTTACCCAACGGGTAATTAACCTATGGAATTCCTTGCCTCAGGAGCTGGTAATAGCATCTGGCCTAGATGCCTTTAAAAGGGGATTGGACAGATTTCTAGAGGAAAAAGTCAATTGTGGGCTATAGGCCATGATGGGTTGTGCAACCTCCTTACGTTAATAGTAGGCTACTTCAGAATGCAAGGGAGTGGCCACAGGAGGCAGGCATCTTGTTGTCTCGCGTGCTCCCTGAGCCACCTGGTGGGCCGCTGTGAGATACAGGAAGCTGGACTAGATGGGCCTTGGGCTGATCCAGCAGGGCTCTTCTTATGTTCTTATGAGCTGTTGTCTTTCTCTGAGCCCACACATGGAGACGGCAATGCCACATCCTGCACACGTGGCATTCTAAACAACAAAAGTCACAGGAGCACCCCATGTTGTCTCTCGGACCCCAATCATTTGAATGGATTTCTATACTTCTGTATGGATTTTCATCTTGGATGAGCAGGTTGTGCGAGTGTGCACAAGTGCACCACATTATTAATTCAAACCTTCTGCTTCCCCACCTTTGGTGAGATTGGAGACATTAGTTGACTAGCCTGGTGTGATTAAGCAATTGATTCATTAACTGTAGATTTAGCATGGATTCTTAAAAATAGACTATTAATCCAGACTATCCTCTACGAAAGACTGCTCAGTGCCAACCGAACTGCTGTGCTTATCGCTGCACCGGAAGTGCCATAAATGGTTTCTTCACAAAAATGGCTTCTTTGTGTTACTCAGTTTTCTAAGCTGCTTTCTTCACCATACAGCATCAAAATGCCCCCTGCTCTCCCTCTCACCGGATGCCGCACGCTTTCGGATGGCACAGCTACATCGGTGGTGGTGGAGCGATTGCTTTGGGCTCTCAATCAACCAAGCATTATTCAATGTTATGGATAGCAAGTACTGCTGTTATTTGTATTGGCTGTGAGTCTCCAGAGTATGTGGGCTGGGCCTGCACAGAGAGGAATTCAGGGCATGTACAATCGCAGGGACTTCCGTCGTCGTATGGATTAGTTACTTGCTGATGGTGGGAACTTCCAGGGACGGGAGTTGGGACTCACTTCCAGGATTCTTAAAGAATGATAAAAGAGAGGAATCACCTTTGTAAATTCACCTTGGTGCTCAGGCAGGTGATTTTTTGGTGGCAGTGGTAGTCATTCTTGAATAATTAATCCAGAAAAGGGGTGATTATGTGGCAAAAATTTTAAAGGAAACACAATTTATTTATTTGAAGACTTTATACCCCACCTTTTTTAGGTACGTATTTTTAATTTAATTTTCACTTTAATTTAGGAGCTGATCTTGGATTTGGCACATCTGGATGCAGATTCCAGGCCACTTATATGATTTCATTAGTTGGTTTTGAGCATTTAGCACATCTTTTTCACATCCTCAGTTGCCCATCTGTAACATGGACATCCTAGTAACTTATTTTATAGAACGCTGCCGGGGTGTGTGTGTGTGTGTGTGCGGTTGAAGAGTAAGGAAAGGTACAGACATTTGTGTGGTAGAGATAATCCTGCAAAACATGTTTTTTGCCTAAATGTCTTTGCTGCCGTCATCCTTTCCCAGGACTGGTTACATCATTACCTGATTATGAAACAGTCCATTATAACAGAGTTCCTTGTGGAAGAGGCTTGGTGGGTTATTCTGGGCCTTGTGGGGGTTTGATTAGAGAGTGTGAAGGCAAAATTCCCGTTCTGGGGCAGTGCAGGCTGCTTTCAGGGAGGAGGCGGCGGCGGAGGCAGAGTCCTCGGTTGGTGGCCTCCTGCCTCCCCCTGCAGCTGGGGGCCTACAAAGGGAGAAAGAGCAGGGCTGTTAGGGAGAGGCTGGCTTTGCCCGGCTTGAGCCTGCCGTCTCCAGCTGTCACAGCAAAGGGGGAAAACAATGGGGGGGGAGGCGGGGGAGCCTGGGGGTTTCCAGAGTGCCACGGCCTGAAGAGGCCTCCCAAAGACTTGTCATCTGCCTCTGACAAGAGCGCCTTTCCCAGCTTCAGTTCTTTTCTTCCTTTCTTCTCCTGTTGGCTGCAGCTGTGGGGCTCGCAAAGGCACTGTGCAAACAGATGTTGGGTCACCCTCAGGATCCGCTGCTCCATCCTCCCCCCACCCCTGCACCACTGCGGGTTGTGGCAGTGCTGGGTGCCTGGGCAACTGGACCGCCCCAAGGCCAGCAGGCAGCCCACCTCGGCAATGGCTGGGCGGGTAGCACTGCGGACCTGATGGTGATGGGAGGGGCAACTCTGTGCCTGTGCAGCGTGAAAAGGACCCGCACCACCAGTGTCCCCCGGGCACCCAAAACGCTCAGAGAATAACCTGATCAGCTGACTAGTCTAGTTCACTTTTCATTGCATCAAGGATAAAATAATGAACTTTGGAAATGAGGCATTTGGCACGACCACAACGTGGCCAACAGGTCTGTGCGAAAATGCTTTACTAACCTTACATGACTGTATTTCCCTCTGACAAAGACTCAGGTTGCAATCGTATACACACTTACCTGGGAGGAAGCTCCATTGAAATAAAGGACTCTTACTTTTGAGTAGACACGCATAGTATTGTGCTGACATACTGCTGGATTCGAAAACAAGGAGCAGAATGCCTTGAAATAGAGACGGTGCACTTTGGAAGGAAGCAGGCAGTGAGAGACCTCGACATTTCTACAGTTGTGGGAAACTCCCCCAGGAAGAACTGGGGGTCTTGGGAAGAACTGGAAGGGTCCAGGGTGCAGGATCAGAGTGAGGAGAGCAGCTGAGCAAAGCCCCCCCCCCCGCAGCATTGTTAGTTTGGCAAACACTACAAAGCTCTGCGGGAGGCTTTAGACACAGTTGCAGAGCAGTTCAGAGATGCAGGGGCACTTGGTGAGAATACGCAGGGCTAGTGTGGGGCAGCTTTCAAAAGCAGGCTCAGGCTGGGGGCACAACAGGGACTCCTGAGTGGTACTCAGAGCCTGGGCGAGGTAGCAGGCTGACACCCCGCCCCCAGCCCTCTTGGAAGAAAGGCGGGCTAAACCTGGGCTGCTCCAGCTCCTACCTGTGGGTTCTTTGTGAAGATGGGACTTGAATGCAAGTGGCCTCAGACACCAGACCAGCATGCGGTGAGCTGGTCTTTGACGACAGTTAAGCAGGGCATGGGCAAACAGCGGCTCCTGGCTGGCTCGAGGACGTCGCTGGAGAGAGAGAGAGAGAGAACGGAGACGGCTTGTCTCATGCAGTGCCCATGGGCGATTGATTGTGCTGGCCCAGATTAACAGGGTGATGACTTGGGCGGGGGGCTTTTTTGTTTAAATTCGTTTATTTATGTATAGACCCTGCAAAGTGGTCTTTGAATGTTCCAAATGCTCACCGTTCTGAGCGATCCTATGTGCCTCCTGGGGGCAGCCACTGGAGAGCGGACCGAGGGAGCCGCTCGGTCTGGGAAGGGGCCAGAACTGCCTCTGCGCATGCGGCAGGCCCGGGCCCGACCTGGGGAGCGACTGCCAGGCCGAGCGGGCGACCCTGGGCTGGTCCGAAAGCGGCGCCTGGGCTCGTGACGGGGGGGCGGCGGCGGAGGGGCTGTGCTGCTTGTGGGTCCAGAACGAGCCCCGCCGTGCAGGACACGGGCCGCGGCCGCTCGCGAGTGCCATTCCTGGAGCAGTCAGCCGTCCGCCAAGCGGGCAGGGCGTTAGTCCCGCTGCGCGACCCCGAGCCACTCCGCGCAGTCGAGCAAGGCGGTGACGCTGAGGAGCTCCGCCAGCCCCGGAGTAGCTCCGCCAGCTGGCAGGTGCCGACGGAGGGCCCAACCTGTGCGCGCGCGCGCCGGCTGCCTTTCGCGCTGCGGGCGAGGAGGGCGCGCTTCCGCGCAGGGCCCGCGTGTCGCGCGTGACGCGGAGCAGAGGCGGCCGACCGGCCCTTCGCCCACAGCCCGGCTCCTTCTCGAGCGGGGCCGGCGTCTGCATGCAATACAACGCTATCCTTTGTAGTGGGCGGCGCGGGCGGCGGCGCTTCCCGGGGGCGGCGAGGAGGCTCGCGCGGCCCCTCATTGTTCTCCGCTCGGCGAGAGTGGGGGGAACGCGACCTGGGGGAGGGGAGGGGAGGGGAGGGGGACAGCGCCGCCCGCGCCCCCGGCAGCTCGCCCGCGTGAGTGACAGCGGCGGCGTCCACTCCCAGCCGCCCGCGCCGGCGAGGGACTCCCGAGGCGCCCGGGCCGCGCCAGCCAATGGCGGCCCGCAACCTGTGGAGGGGCGGCATCGCCATGGCAACCGCTGGCCGGGCCATGTGCTCGGCGGCCGGCGGCCGGGGCTGCGCGCGGGCGGCTATAAAGGCGGGGCGGCGCCGGGCCGGGGTGCTGGGCCGGCGTCCCCTCGCGCGCCCGGCCGTGCCGGTGGGCAGGACTCGGAGAGGCTGGCGGCGCCGCCGCGGGAGCGGACGCGGGGGACGGGCGGCGCCGAGATGGCGGCAGGCAGGTAGGTCGGTCGGTCAGGGCGGCCTCGCTCCCGGGCGGGAGGGGCGCTCTGCACGTGCTCAGGGGCGGGCGGGACGACGCTGGCCCGGGAGTCTCCGCTCGGAAGTGCTCGGCGGCGAGGGCGGGGCGTGACCGGGCCTTGCCTCCCCCGCCCTGCCGCCCGCGCTCCCGGGTCAGCTCCGCACCTGCCTCCCGCGCGGGCGAGGCTCGGCCTGGGTGCGGCAGCGCGTTGCGGGGCCACCGAGGCTGCGCCCGGGCCTGCGCCTGTCCTCGCCCGCAGGTCCTGGCGCAGCCCCACCCCGAGGGCGTCCCCCGCAGGCGCCCCTGGGCTGGCCGGCTGCGGCCCTTCGGAGTCGGGGGGGGGCCCTCGCCGCGCCGCGGGGTTCGAGCTCCGGCCCGGGCTGAGCCGGGGCCGGAGGAGGAGGCGCGCCTGCCGCGCCGGGGACTCCCGCGCAAGGTGGAGCGCCCACCTCGGAGCGCGCGCCTTCCTTTTACAGCCCTCCCGTCGCGCCGTAAATGTTGCTGCTGCCGCTGCTGCTGCTGACGTATGGGGGCAAACTGAGGAGTCGCGGACCGGCGCGCGTCGAGGCGCGCTGGCTGCGGGTTCCGATCCTCGCGCTCAGCCTTCGCGGGGGCGGGGAGAAGCCGCGTGCCGGTCATGGAAGTGGCTTGGATCGCAACGCTCCTGCACGCGGAACACAAGAGTGCTTGGAGCGCGCGCTTCAAAACCAGGAATCTAGCCTGCTAATATGCGTTTAATACACATCACAGACGCATCTTGCAACTACCTTGTTTCGTCTTCTGTAAAAGGGAAACGTTAGAAGAAATTTTTCAGTGGATGCTTGGCAATAGAGATGTTAATTGTAAGAAACACATTTAAGTAATCAGCATATTGACAAGATGACAGAAATCAGATATCAAGAGCACCTCCTGCGTGTGTGTGAAATATGCAGCGTGCATACAGTAGCTGCTAGCATTATGTTCATGCATTATCTGTATAATATATATATTAACTGAAGTGTGCAGATCTTTACATGGAAAACCTGCATATGAGAAAGAGCATACCTCTCTCTCTCTCTCTCTCTCTCTCTCTCTCTCTCTCTCTCTCTCTCTGAAATGTAGCCTATGTGTGTATGAGAGAGATGGAGAATAGAAATCAGTCTGCTAAAAAAAAAAATCACCTTTCCTGAGAATGTATGTGGGTAGCTTCAGCTACACATAACACGAATTAAGGAGGAAATAATGGGATTTGGACAGATCCGTTTCTGCTGAAGTCTATGAAACTGCACCTGAAATCCAGGTTCTTCAGCTTAAATGGATTACGGATTAGTTTGAGAGTGTGTACACGTACAGACAGATGTCCCTTTTTTACATGCACAACACAAACATATACACACACTATTCGAAATTACTTTTAATGTTTTGGACAACTATTCACACTTTAGCATCTAATTATGGAACAAGATGCAGATCCTTAGGAAGGCCAACAGTGTTGGTTTGTAGCTGCATCCACCTTCTTCTCATTTCTCTTATTAAACAAACAATAACAACAGGCCCAATTTATTTACCTTTAGGAAACAAGAAGGAAGTGCCTCCTATTGATCTCGGTATCTTTGAAACTTGGCTAAATCCTTAGATTCGATTCCTTCATTGTTGGGGGATATTAATCCTTCTAAAAGGTACAGCGAAGCCCCCTGAGTGCTTGGTGGGGTTGAAGGTTGAGGAAAGACCATTGTGCCCCTCCAGATGAATAGGTCTGTGGCTCTCACCATGACCTTTCTCAATGATTTGAATAAGCTGGAGTTCCCAGAAATCCATCTGCCTTTTGTGACTGTCGATTTTGTCTAATCTTTCCGACCCCTCAGTAGAGTCTCAAAGAAGAGGGAAAGTACCTTCCCCCAACCCACTGCATTCTCCCCGTCTGTCTCCAAGTAAAAGTGTTAAATTGACCTTGTTTCAGGTGATGAACTGACATCTGCCAAAAGTAATTCCGCAACCACATCTGAGGAGTTGTTGGAGGACGGAGAGCCACAAGGATGCTCTCTCCCTCTCCACATTCAAACTTCTTGGTAATCCTATAAAGGGTCTCATCTGAAACTCTAAAGAAGAAACGCTCTTGTTCTGCGTTTGAGGCTTTGGCCAGCAGTCAACAAAGACACGTTTCTAAGCCCTGCTCCTGCAGCCCAAGCGAAGGAGGACAGAGGTAGCCCTGGCAGTTCTCTGCACATGTACTTGGAGGTCAGTTCCATTGAGGCCAAGAAGTTGGCTTTCCAATGGAAGATTTTATTTTTATTTACCAGTAATGAGTTTTACTTTCAAATAAAAAAAGTGCTATGGAAGACGTGATCATGAGTTTTTTTAAACAAGAATCAAAGCAATTCAATTTCCCTTATATTTACTGATGCGTTCACATATATTATTTATTTATGTAAAAGATTTATATCCCACCTTTTCTATACTGGAGCAAAAGCCCAAGGCAGCTTACAATTCCAAACTATAATGCAAGAAATAATATCACAAAGGTAATACATACAGTACACCCAATACATTTATCCACAGAGGCATTTAAATAATTCAGCAAACATATATTGGGCAGCATAAATATTTTCCAAATCAGCTGATCTTTATTGAAAGTTACTGTTAACCCAATCCAAGAATGTGGTCTGAATTTGGATGCTACTTGAAAATAAAGTTCACCGATTTCAATGGAATTCTCCTGGAAACCATGGTTAGATAGTAATTATTAATAACAATGTTCCTATAAATTTTGCACTTTTATAATGTTGGTTTACAAAAAGACGTGATTTAAGAAAAAAATCCTCCTGAGGCCAGATGTATATTAATACAAGTTTATAGTCAAGAATAATTATTTTCTTGTCGTTCCTTTTCTTCTATTCTGGACTTTTCTTCCCTTTTCCTTTTTTTGGCCTCCTTGAATGGCAGATTTGCAAGTACAATTTCATCAGTGCAGAGGAACAATAGCTTTCAGTTGCACAAAGGATTTCTCCCACCCTGAATCTCAACCACAATGCCTCTTGCTCTGATAATAGCTTCTGAAAAGATTTTGTAATGCAGAGAATTAATACATGATTATTTCTGCCTGACTTCTCCCATTTATTAGGTTCTGGAGAGTATTCTAAATTAAAAATAGCATTAAGCATTGCTTTAAAAACTTGGTCACATTTTAAGATAAATCATATGCTAAAGTTTTATACCTTTGCTTACTGTTATTTGTGTTCAAATTAATTGCAATGTATGGGCAACACAGAACTATTTTTTTAAGAACTTGAAAAGTAAACCCCTCTGATTTGTTGCTATATGTGCAACAAAATACTTAACTGTTAAAATATTTTTAATGGAAATGCATTTGTCTTCACAGAAGTAGAAACACTGTGTGCAAAAACTGCCAGCCAAGTGTGTCCTTATCTCAACCAGCCATAGCTTTTGAAATTTGAAGGCCTAAATTCTGTCCTTGGCTGAATAGCATTTCCATTAATGAAGTTTGCTTGCTAAAACTGCAAAATCCATTTTTGAAGAGGGGAAAAGGAGGGAATTGTTGTTTATTGAGGGAATTGATAAGTGTAAGGGAAGGTGGACGTCTTAAGGTAGAATCCATAATATAATCAGTTGCTCCTCCAAAGTTAGTCCGAACACTGATGTATGAATGTCCCTGCATGAATGTGTATTAAATATTTACAAGCAGTTGTTGATTTGGCTCCTTGTGGACCCTCAGGCCTGACTGGCAGTGGAGTCGTCAGTAGCCCTGCTCTTGAAGAAGCCTCCCCTCAGGTTTCCTTTTAAGAAAATGTGTGGAGGGTGACTATATCACCTGTGGAAGGGGAACACAACTGAATGGTTGTGTCTCATGTTGAGGATAGGAGCTCAGCAATTTTTCATTCTTTGCAAAAAAAAAAGCCTTGTAAATTTTGGGGAGTGAAAGTCAAGGGTGGTGACTTGTGAAAGTGAAATTAAATAGGAGTGTTGGGAATAATGCTTTGTACCCCCAGGGATTGTGTGTTTCTATTGTGATTGTATTTCATTGGCAGTGCAACTGAAACCAGGATTTATAGTTCTGTTTTTTATTTGTACTGCACCTGAGAGATACCTGAAGACCCCACTCTAAAATGGGGGAGGGGAGGGGAGAGAGAGATTCTACTAAATAAGCAACCCAGGGGCGACTCCAGTTTCCATGCAATGTGGTTATTCAGTAGGGTCGATTTTGCATCTTTATTGTTTTGGAGAGATATGCTTGGCCTTAAGGTTAGAAGATCATATACCAAGGTTCTGTGCCACAGCCACGAGTCGAAATATGAGCCAGACGCGCCCGCGCTCGCTCGCTCGCTCTGTCTCGCTCTCGCGCTCTCTCGCTCTCTCTGTGTGTGTTGCTTTAAACGGCATCCGACTGTAAATGTCAAATTCATACATATGGAAAGATTCTTTTTTTTCTCCCCGATGTCGAGTCAAGTCTGACAGGGCGCCTCTAATTAACCCTCTATTCTGTTCCGGGCTGAGGCCCGATGGCTGCATGTGAGCGCGGGTGGACAGGAGGGGGCCTCACCTTCGACAGAATAGGGGATTGCGCTGAGCACCCCATTTGAGGCCGTGGCCCCCGCCCCCCTCCCCGTTGGGGTGTGTGCTTTGAGGTGAAGCCCCAGCTGGAGTCAAAACGGGACTGCAGCCGGCCTGGGGCTTGTCATCTTCTGGGCCGAATGACGCCCTCGGGCAAACACGCAGCCTTCCTTCTGGCCGGGGCTCGGAGGGGGGGCGCTGGGAAAGCCAACGGCTCGCCGGCTTAACGCCCACGCCGACCCGGTTTGTTCGCGGATTGCGGGGCGGGGGCAGCTTCCAGGCTCCTGCGCGCGCGCCCCGTCCAGGCGCGTTTGAATCCCGAGGCTCCCTCCGCTTGGTAAAGGCGCGCCGTCGAACCGATTGGCCCCTCGCCAGATCCCGCCCACCCCGAGTCGAAAACCTTCGCGCGACGGGCCGCGTTCGGCGCCGCTTTCCGCTCCCGCACCGGCGGATGGGCCGCCAGCCGCGGGGTCCCCTCCCCGCCCGCCGTCTTCCGCACCGACGCGCGTCGGAGGAACAGCCGCTCCCCACGCGAGCCAGTCCGCGGCCGGGCACGACCTCGACGGCCTGCATCCGTGATCGTGAGCCCGGCCCGCCCGCGGAGTCCAGAGAGCGCACGTCGGGGCCCAGCAGAGCCGGAGCGGCGGGCGCAGTCTTCGCGGGCCGTCCGGGGAGCGCCCCTTCCCTCCGGACTGCAGTGTGACGAGCAGCGCGAGCTCTGGGCCCTGAGCGGCGCTAAAGGGAGGCCGGCAGACCCGAGGCCCCGCGTCTGGCTTGCGCCGAAGAGGGGCTCGGCGAGAGGGAGCCGCGGCGATCTCGCCACACGGGGAGCGACGCCGACCCACTTCCGAGCCGGACCCGACCAGTTCCCGCAGCAGTCCGCCCGCGTTGCTGCCGCCCTCGGGGCGCGTGGATTGCAGCGAGAAGCGGAACTCTCGGCCGCCGGGCGCACAGGGAGCCTGTAGGACAAGGAGCGGCAGCTGGACGGGAAGCGCGCGCCGTCCTGCTCGAGGGTGAGCACCGGAGAGGAGTTCCGGGGAGCGCCGGCTGGGAGGCCGGGTGGCCTGCAGGAGCGTGCCCAGCCGCGCCCTCCTTGAGTGCTCGCCACCGAATGACATGGGCCTTTTCCATGACAAATGCGCGTTAGATTGGCACTCCCGCCCGCGTCCATCAGGAGGGCTAGTCCAGGACGGAACTTTCTCCAGGACGGAAAGGAGGCCAGTCCGTGCTGAGAGTTCCCCGACTCCCGCGTCGCGCCCCGGGGGTGCCGCCCCCCACGCCCTTGACTGCGGGGCGCCGCGGGATTCCCGCAAGGCTGACGGGACCGGCTCCTGTCAGTAGCTGGAAGGCGCGATCCCAGCAGAGCCGCTCGAAAGGAGCACTCAGACGCACACCGGGGCCTGTCTCCTGCCTCTCCCGGGAGGGCGCGTCGGGGTGGCGGGTTCCTTCACGGCCTGCTGAAATGCCCGCCGCCCCTTCGTGTCTCGACGGTCAGCGGCCAAGCCCCCGTTCAGGTCCGGGGGGCGAGTCCTCGCCGTCTGCTTTTCCAGGCCAGAAATGCAAGCGAGAGCCCCGTTTCTTGCGCGCGACAAATCGGTGGCGCCACGTGTGGCAGCTCCGCGGCTGCCTCCGACGGTCATCGCGTCCCCAGGGCGGGCCCGTCCCTTGGCAGAGCGGGAAAGAAAGGGCGCCAGGGCTGGGGTTCGAAGTCCCCCGGACAAGAGCAGGAGTTCGCCGACTTGGTTCCTGGTTAGAAGTTCGTTGTTCAGGTGCCTCCATTGCTGGCAGCGCCATCCGAGTCGCTAAGCGTCAGGACCGGCAGAGCAGCCCTCCTCCTCCCCCCCGTCCCGAAGGCAAGCGCAACCCGAGCCGCCCCTGAGGTGCTTGGCCTGGGCGAGCAGCTTCCGCCCCCTCACCAGGTGCCCGCCCTGCCAGCCAACGCGGTCACCCCGACCCCGCTACTGAATGCCGTGCGAGTTCCTCCTCCCGAGGAAATAGGCGCGCTTGGCGGTGAGCCTCCATTTGCACGCGCAGCCGCATCCTCGGCCAAGTTCCGCGGAAGGCCGTGAAGCTTAGTCAGCGCGACCCTCCGGCTGTGCGCGCCTGGGGCCGAGGGGGAAGACGTGTGACTTCGCCTCTTCAGCCTCCCAATCGCGGCCGGAGCCAAAGGACTGGGGGGCAACCGGGCCTCACCGCCCCTGCCCGGCCCAGGCGCCGAGATCAGGCCTCGCTCGGCTTCAACGGGGCGAGGGGCCCCGATCCTGCGCCTCTCTGGGGCAGTGCCCGACCACGTGGTCCGCCGCGAGGAGGAGGTGGCGGCGCGGCGTGGTCAGCGGCGCCTCCTTCGGCGTGCGCGGGGCGGGCAGCGAGGGGGCGACTGAGGCCGCCGGGCCAGGATCGGGTCTCAGGCGCTGCAGGCGACCGGGGAGGGGGGCGGCGGCCTTTCTGCGCAGGGCGAGCGCGGGAAGGGCCGGTGCCACGTGGCTGCCTCGCCGCGGCCCGGCCCGCTCGTTTCGGCGCGGACCTCGCAGGCACCTTCGCCGGGCAGGGCTTCTGCGTGGCGCGCCTGAGCTGCAGCCGCGGCCCCTCGGAGGGAAGGATGCCGAGAAGCGGCTCTCAGGCACCCGCCCCGCGGCGGCTCTCGGGCACTCGCGGGGGCCTCTGTCGGGGCCTGGCTGGGGCGAGTGACCCGCCCGTCGCGGCCCGAGCCGGGGGCCGCCGCCAGTTCGGCCGCGTTGACAGACGCGGGAGGGTCGGACACGGGGCCGGGCCGTTGAAGAGCGACCGAGGAGGAACCCCGCGGGCCAGGCCAGGCCCGGCCCCCTGCCCAGCTCGCGCCCCTCCCGGCCTTGCGCGCTCCCCGAGTGGGCACCTGGGGGGCCGCCGCGGGCGGCAAGAAGCGGGCCTTGGGCCGGCCAGCCTAGGGCGTGGCGGGGGAGGAGGCCCCACGGGGGTGCGCCGGGGCTGACTGCCAGGCTTGGCGGGACTCGCGGCGCCCCTCGAGCCTCCTTCCCCAGCGAAGCGGGCCTTCCCGGCGGGCAGGTGGACTGGAGGGCGCGGGGGAGGGGCCAAGCCGGCAGTCAAGGATCGGTGGCGCGTTCTGGCGGCGGCGGAGCGTGAGAGGGACGAGGGGGGGCGACTCCTTCCGCCGGCTGAGGAGGCGGGACGGCGGCGGAGCGCGACTCTCGGGGGCCCTCCGGCGCTTCGTGGCGGCGGCATCGCTCTTGGCGGCGCTCTTGGAAGCGCAGACGGCGCGCGCGAGGGCTGGCGGAGGGAGCCCCTCCCCAAGGCGCCCGCGGAGGGGGGAGCGCGCTGCTCCCGCCCGCCCTCCGCCACTCGCTCTGCGCTCGCCAGCCGGCCAGGCGCGCTGCTGGGCTCCTGCGCAGCGAGGAGACGCGCTGGGGGTGGCGCGCCCGGCTCGACGTCGCGCGAGGTCCACGGCGGGAGCCGACCCGACCCAGCGCGGCGAGGCGTTCCTGGTCCCCCGCGCGAAGCGGGCTTGTGCGATGCCGGGGCTGATGCCGGCGGGGCAGGGTCGGGCCGCGCTTTGCGCGCCCGGAGCCAAGCCGCGGAGGCTCCGCCAGGATCGCGCGCACCACTCCGTCTGGGAGCCCGGACTGGACTTCGGCTGCCGCCCAAGACGGAGAGAGCGCGAGGGCCCTGGATCGCCGCCTTGCCAACCTGCGGATCTGGCGCGCAGAAGAACCCCGCGCTCGCTGCGTGATGCCCAAAGCCTCCGTGGAGATACAGGGTCTGGTTTTCCCCAGGCCAGCCATTCCCGCCGCATCCTGAGGACGGTTTAAGGAGCTCTTGAGATAGGTGGTGGAACAGCCGGCCAGGTGTGTGGCTGCGGATTTTTAAGAAACAGACCGTGGAAGCTTTTGGGTTGTTGCGTTGTCTTTGGGTGTGTGTGTGTGTGTGTGTGGTCCAGGTCATTTAAAGCTGCAAGCCTATTTATCATTCAGAAGAAGTCTCCATGACCTGATGGCATTTACTTCTGAGTAAGCATCCGTAATATTGAGCAGTCTGGCTGCAATCTGAAGGGTGCTGTAGGAAGCACGCCCCATTGAATTCAGTGATGTTTCCTTCAGGGTTAATATATCTAGGATCGGGCTGCATGTTAGGTTTCTGTCATGCCGTGTCCTAAAGTGTGGCGAGTGCATTGCAACATGCATAAAAAAGCAGCAACAAAATCTCGCTAAGACAATACAGGGAGTACTTGATTGACGTGTCATAATGTAGTAGTTTTTCTAATGTCTCTGGAAAAATTGGTGATAGTTGCTAGAAGTTTCTCCTCCATCTTCGCTATAAAAATACTTATGCGCTTTTCCCGTCTTTTTTTATATCAACATATATACACGTATACAGAAAAGCAAGCTGAAACTTTTGCCTCACCATGCCCAGGAAGAGGAAGACGCCGCCAAATTCATCATCCTGACGCTCCTCTCCATCACCTGCATTTTTGGGGCCCTTCTGGCTTCTGGGGTCATCTACTGCCTCCGCCACAGTTCCCATCACCAACTAAAGGCGAAGCTCACAAGCCTGGGCTCGGATCCCAGCTCAGATGCAACCGCCGCCTACCAGGTAAGAGAGCGGTTTCTCCACTCCATCAGTTTGCTCTTTTCCTTGGACACTTAAACCATTATTTATTATCCCACACACAAGGGAGTGCTGCATTTATTTATTTATAGCTGAGGCAGGGTGTTTTTTTCTTTAAACAATGCCTTACTTGGAGTCCCTCCATTAATATTCCCCCGATAGAGTGTAACAGCTTTTTATTGCTAGTTATTAATCTTGGCTATTCTTGTAGCATGCTGTAAATGTGGGGACTAATTAGAAACGTTAAAAGAAGTAGTTGCCAATTTCAGTGCATCTGAAAAAAGTAACATTAATATCCAGGCTTTGTCACTGCAATGTAGATATTAAAAAAAATACCTTTACAATTTATGAGGCATGGATCTTCAGTTATCTAAAGGCGTCTTTCTCTTTGAATCATTGACTTCTTGGAGGTCGGATATGAAAGGAACCTTTGACCTGCACTGTTGTCAGTTTCTCCCATTATTCAGATAAATTGGAATGTAATGCTGATAAATTTGCAGGAGCTAGAGAAGTTAAAAGCCATCCTGTTTCTCTGAGAACAATGGCAGCAGATCTGTGCCAGGCAATAGAGAAATATTACAGATGAGTCTTCTGCAGTAAATTTAGAACCAATGTAGGATGAGCATGCTGTGTCAGATATATTGGTTAAGGACTTGGGATTTATTTGTGGAAGACAATCTATATTTTTATTACCTGGGCGGATATTTTATGTGGTATTTATCATACGGAATATTATGTAACCAAACAAATCATGCTGTTTCATGACTGTGTTCTCAAATTTGGGTATCCCTGTACAAACACTCCAGTGTTAAAAGACACTAAGGCATACTTGCCTGCACTCTTGGAACAATGAGTAGTATATTCAGATTATGAATGTGTAGTGAACCTTTTGGGATAAGTCTGTTTGTTTACTCCTGAGTTATCTGATTACCAGATGCACTTGGTTTCATAACCTAGTGTCCAGATGCTGAAATTTAGAAAACCTCAACATTCTCCCTTTTACCTTCCAATTCCCCCCCTCTCTCTGTGTGTGTGTGTGCGCGCGCGTGCATGTGTGCGTGCGTGCTGTGATTTCCTCCTTGGGGGAGGGAAGCATTGCATGCCCCATGGAATTTTCAGTAAGTGTGGTGAATTCAAACATGTGCCAAGTTATTAGCATTTCAGAGGAAGAGCTTTCAACTTGAGTTCTAAGTATGAGGGAAAAAGCAAAGTAGTAATGTAGAGAAAACACCTTATCAAAGGGTGGGGAGGGAAGGGATAATTTTCCATGAAATTCAGGTACATTTGCTGAGACAAAAACAAACTAAAATTAAAAGTTATGTTTTCCTTTAAAATTGAGAATTGCCCTTTGTGTGCATGTGTAAGTATAGTTATACTTATGTGGTAGGTAAAAGAAATCTTCCTTATGACAGTTCTAATTAATAGTATCTGTTATTAAAATCATATCCTTCTACCAGAAAAATTTGTTTGAATTTTTGGAAGTGACCTTTTTGCCATTTCTCTTGGGGCATATTGGTTAGGTTGATATTGATTTTATAATGAGCTCTGGTTTGTTTAATAGGGATCTCTAATCCAGATGCTAACTGAAATTTAAAATTCACTTTTTTCAGTCTAATGTGTAACTTTTCAAAAATGGCTAAAATAAGGTCTAAGGATGACTAGAACATGTTTAATGCTAACATATTTTTAAAGTTAGTTTTAAATTCTAATTTTGAACTCTAGTTTAAACTAAACTTCCTACCTCATCCAAATAATCCCATTGGTTCTTGTAAAGACAACTGTGAATTAAGAACAGGATGGCTTGAATTTAAATAAAAGCTTCCATTGGAGGGTCCGGTTTTTGTGTTTTTGAAATCAACGTAACATATGCCTATGAACTCAGTAGCAGCAAAAGCGCAATACAACATTGTAACCAAACAGAATGGCAAACTATTTAATGGCTGTCTTAGCCTAAACTTAGTAGTTTAGTGACACACATTCTGTAAAATCTGCTCCTAGGTAAAAAATTAATGACAAAATTTCTATTTTGTGCACATTGATGAGCAAGAACACACCCTTAGTCACTAATTTGTATAATTTTACTCTGAACCATGTTCTGTTTTCAGCAATTCTTGAAAATATTAAGGGAATGCCGTTACTTTGTCCTCACTTCATCAAAATAAGTTCTGTACAACTTCACGTGCTCAAATGGCCATGGGAAGATCGGTTCCAAACATTTGCATAATTGGAAGTTTGGCTTAATGGGAGTGCTATTTACTGTGGGTTACGCTGACCTGGGGCTATATGAGTGACATGCAGTGAGCTTCAGAACAAGGAACATAGGAAAGCTTGAGTTTGCATAATGGAATTTCTATAATATTAAAAATAAAAAATGCCAGCACAGGTAATCATTCTCTGTTAGCCTGGGGTTATTGAAGGAGCGCTGATATAGGTGCAGTAGTAAAAGTGCCAAGAAAGTGATACTAAAAATTGGACAAAATGTGCATAAAATCATTTAAAGATTCATTTTAAATCTCTTTTGGTCTATTCACCATTTGACCAGCCTTAATGTGTAAATCTGAAAATGGGAATTGCCATGTCAACAGCTGCAGCATACTGTTGCTTCGCTATCAGTCAATTTTTTTCATATGATTTAGAGAATGGCAACTAAAGTACCTGGCCCTTAATTGGCAGGAATAGTTTTTGTGTCTGTCATTCACATACTGTATCGTCTAAAATTCTAAGCTGTTCATACTTTTGTGTAAATAAGCTTGACCTACTTTCCTCAGTCTTTAAACACAGGAACAACCTCCTCAATATCAATCCAGCATCCTGAAATCCAACCATGAAACTTTGCTTAATACCGCACGGCCCATGAACTATGTGGCAGCTTTGATTCTCATTGATGTACTGTGATAGTGGTGGAGGAAGGAGAGGAAGGAAGCAGAAATCATAGTATAGTCAGAGAAGGCTTGGGTTGCTGTACTTCCAGGGTTTATTTTCAGGTGAAACCTTAGTCCTGGTTGAAGTTGATGGTAAATCTTCAACTGACTTCAGCACGGGCAGGATCTCATCAAAGAGATTTTGTAATAACCAAGCTGTGCATGGAACATAGTTGTTAAAGGCATAGCGCATGTTATGAAGCCTAACCTACTATGCACTAATCAGGGGCTGTAGTGTGTTTTTTTTCCTTTGCAAGAATATTCCTTATACGCACTGTGTGCTTGATCCAGTTTCCTTTGGGGAATGGGGTCCAAGGTACTTAAGTCTTTATTAATAATAAATTAAGCAAACTAAATCTGTCAACCATCAAAGAACCTTTCAAGTTGTCGCCTATTGCAGTTTGAAATGGCAGAGTTACATAATGCTTTGAACACTGAGAATTGTATTCATGCAATGGAGAGCTGATAGGTATAGCTAGTTATGATCTTTGTTTGATTTGAGTTAAAAAATTAGATATTGGATATATTATACTTCTTCTTTTGGAAGAAGAGAAAAATGTGCATTTGCACATTTGATTGCACAAGTCCTTGTTTTTCTTTTATAGTTCATGTGAAATACAGTATAGTGTGAATTATAACATGTGCAGCGCACACAGTATATGCATGGATGCACACCATCTACATTTGTGTCCGCGTTAATACTTTCACATCCTTGCTTAATTGCACGTGTAACAACTGATTTAAATCAGTGTCAGACGATGACAAGCGATTCTTACTCCCCTCCGCCACCACTTTCACATGGTATGGTGATCGTTTTCGTCTTGGCTCTTGATCTTTTTTATTCAGTGGCAGTAGAAAGAGCTACTGCAGGTGAATATTCTGTGACTTCCATCTTCCCTTCTGTGAGTTGTGCTGGAAGCATCTTTAGCAGATACTTCTTATTTTCACAAAGTTGAGCTGGTTTTGCTTACATGCTTGAAGCCTTTGGTATGTAAACCTAAGGGGGGCGCGAACATTCAGGCGTGAAGTGCAGGGGGGCTGTTAACACTGCCAAGTGTTTTTTTTAATTGTCTTGGATGCCCTTGCTGCACAATTTATTAACGGCAGTGTGCACTGGTGACTGTTGTTCTTTCGGGATGCTCTAGTGGTTCTGCTCCAAGATGATGTATCTGTGATTCTGACTCTGGCTGTTGACTCCTACGAGAGGGGCCATTGCACTGGGCAAGGAGATGCGAAGCCACCTTGTCTGTATGATATTTCTGAACTGGAGACCTTCATTGGAGCACAGTCTCATAGGCTACTAGTCATCATCAGTGACATTTTGTTCCAATGTGAGATTAGTTCCCATAGTAAAACAGAATGATTCCGAACTCACTAAATTTCCCCTTATTTTTGTTGATACCTGTATCAGCAAACCTGTATCAATGATACCTGATACCCTTTAGAATATTCGTATGTATTTGACAAAGATGAGCTTATTTGCTCCTGTAAGAAAATAGTATATAGCAGTGTTATTCAAACTGTAGGTCAGGACCCACTTGGTGGGTCGTGACCTGATGTCAGGCGGGTCGAGGAAAGCTGAGAGCAGCCGTCTTGGAAGCTAAAGACCTTACTCTTGCTATATTTCTTTTGTATTAACAGTTTGAATTTTCAAGTGAGGGTTTTTTTTAAAAAAAACAATTGTTTTTGTTCAGTGATTTTTGCATAATATTTTGTCCTCATCTTGCTTTCTGTCAGGGGTGTTTCATGGTTGTACAATGGCTGCAGTCCAAGAATGCTGATTTACATTTCAGGAGTGTCATTTTGTTACGTTACAATGATGGCACTTCCTGCTTGGTGGTGTCCCTACCACCACAACATCTCTTCCAGGTTAATGACATCACTTCTGGTTGTTCCCGAGACTAGTGCCATTCTAAAAAGAGGGTCCCAGTCTAAAAAGTTTGAATACCACCGGAATAATACAGTATATAGATAAAAATGGAAGTGAGGACATTCTCGTCTCTGAGCATTGCATGAAACTGGACACATTTCTTTGTACTTCCAGGGATCTGCATTCATGATTCGTTTGTCCCTTAGGAATTGAAGGAAATAAATGTTTCAGCCAGATGATGGTGGTGATGAAGTGTAAGAATAAGAATATACTGCTTTTTAACAAGAGAAAAAGTTCACAAAGCGGTTTACAGAGAAGATCAAATAACTGTATGGTTCTGTCCCAAACGGGCTTACACTGTAAAAAAGATGCAGAAGGAATACCAGCAGACAGACACTTGGAAAGGTACTGTGCTGGGGTGAAGTTCCTCTTCCTCACTCAATAGAAGAGGAGCACTCCTGGAAAAAGTGCCGCTTCGCCTCGTTCGCAGCGCCCCACCGATGGATCCGGAGTTGGCTCTTAGCTCTGGAGCTGATAGTGTCATGCAGCGTTGGCCGGGGCTGGTCTGTCCGTGAGGCCAACTGAGGCAGCGAGCGGGAGGGGGCATCTCTGCCTGCCTGCTTGCCTCCATTGCTCCACCTCCTGAACTAACTAGAAAAGCAGGACGGGGGCCGAGAGGAAGAGAGTCCTGAGCCAGAACGGAAGGTGCAGAGCCTGACACACCAGCCTTCGGCCTGCCTCCCTGGGCATCAGGAGGTCTTCACAGGCCCTGCCAGTGGCCCTTGTCCTCAGCCCAGGCTGCTCGGACTGGCTGCGTGATACAGGTCTTTGCCTGGTTGGTAAAAACAAGAGGAAGTGAACTCCGAATCCTTGTACAGTTTTACTTTTAAGTACTTTGGCTTGCCTTCAGTCAAAAGCAAAGGAAATCTCTTGTCAGCTTTAATAGCCTGCCCTTGCGTCAATATTTTATCCTGAGCTGTCACTTTTCAGATTGTTTTTGACAAATAATGTGCAGACTGATTCATCCAAGGATCGCAAACGTCTTGCGGGTTCTGTGTCTAACCTTCTCACCAGCCTTGTGTTATCAAATACATTTCTATACGTAGAGTATTTCGTATTTCTGCATGGAACTCACTTAATGTAGTTTGTAAGAGCAAGGCAAATTTTGCATCCCCTTTGAGTGATATTGAACATTGCCTTGCTTTAAAATAGAAGAAAAACAACTTTGGAAAACCAGTGACATCTAAGAAACTGTGTGTGTTTATGGAGAAAATCAGATTGTTTTGTAGTTGTATCAAATCACCAGACAAGCTCAATCAAGTCTTATCTTGGGAAGGGACCAACAGCTTCCAACAAGCTGGGATATTCAAAACAGCACCATGACTACCTGTGACACAGACAGTCGCTCTGGCTTTGAAGCCAGGTACAAGGGTTTAACCTGATGAATGGTGTTCAGGCAGTTGCATCCTTGCTCCAGTGCAGGTCCCCTGTACCTGCTCCTGGGTGTTGCAAATATGCTCGAGAGCCAGCCAGGCCAGCACAAGGATGTAGACAGGGCAGCCAGCATTGGACCCAGGCCCTGCACTTTGGAGCAGGTGGCGCGGGGGTGGGAGGGTTTTCCGGGGTGGAGAGGGGGCATTTCGGGGGGGGGGAATGGTGGAGCGGGGAGGAGTGGGCGGGATTGTTGGTAACAGCACATACTGTATCCTAACCTCCCATATGGGCTCCTTGGATTTGCATCAGCTAAGTAGCTGGTGGAGATCAGAGTAGCCCCACAGGCAGGCCGGCGTGTTACATTGGGTAAGGGGAAAAATATCCCCTTCCCCTGAGCTGACCTTCAGCCTGCTCCTAACCTGCATAGGTTGTGGCCTGGCTGTACTGGTTCAGGTTAGGATTGTGCTTTTAATGTATGGAAAACTCTACAGGGAGATGTATTCCATCAGGAGAATGAAAGTCGAACATTGAGATGTGGGGCTGAAGCTTGCTGCTAGCTTCTAGTTGCTGTTATGTTGTTCTGAACTATACTTTGCTTTGTGTTTCTAATACTTGTAGTAGTCCAAAATGTCAGATGGAAATAAATTAGGGCACAATCCTAAACTGAGTTAGGCCGGCATAAGCTAAGCCAGCACAAGGGCCACCATTAAATATGTTTGGACCACTCTTGGAGTCAGAAAGGCCAGCACACAGGTGTGAGCCATCCTTCCTGACTCTGAGAGTAGTCCAAACATGGTGGCCCTTGCGCTGGCCTAACCGTGCCAGCCTAACTCCAGTTTAGGATTGCATTCTTAGTCTAATAAGTGAATTTATATTATTAGGAGATGTTAAGAATGATCTAAACCACTTGTCCCCAACCTTTACACGAAAGTTGGGACAACTGTAAGTATTTGTGGGAGGGCAGTGATGGCAGCAACAGCACCTCCAGGATTGTGCCTCTGATGTGAAAAGGGGGGTTTCAACATAGCTGGGGGAGCACCAGTCCTCTGGAGGGTGCGGGGGATCACGACCCTCTCTGGGCCTCTGTATTGGAAAAAGCAGGAGATACCCCAAGGAGTTAGGGAGTGGTATCAGCAATGGCCCCTTGTCCAGGTAAACCAGGGATTAGGGGGTTAATCCCAGAACTCCTGCAGCAGGAACACAGCTGCAGGCTGATGAGGGCTCTGGCTCTGAAGGGAGGTTAGCACAGGTGCAGATGGGTGTGGCTGATGAATAAAAGCCTGCCCACTGATTGGCTGGCCTCAGTATAAAGCTGGAGGCAGGAGCTGGAGGAGGGCACCCTGGGAAGGTGCTGGAGGAGAGGAGCTGGATAGGTGCTGGAGGATGGTACCTTGGGTAGGTGCTGGATGTCTGCCTGAAGGACTGAGGAACTGGCTAAGGTAAGGTTGTTTTGGGAGACCATTGGGAACTGTTGTATGGCTGCCACGCCCCTGGAGCCACCAAGTGGAGGAGGCAGTTGTGGCTTGGGCAAGCTGACTGCCTATTGTTTGGTGGTGGAGTTTGTTGGGGCTAGACTTAAGGTAGTTTTCGAGCTAAGCCAGTGATAAGGGGAGTCAGGAGGAGGCTGACCAGCCAGTGATGCCAAGCAAGGCTGCTGGAAGAGAGGAGGCCCAGTGGGTGACTGAACCCCCTCCCTCTTGCCTATCTCTGAGGCTGCTCTGGAGGGGAAACTAGTTAGCCTAGTGTAGGCATTGGGGAGGCCCAGCAAGGAATTTGGCAGAACAGCCTCCCCCCACTTCAGAACACTCCCTGATGTGGTTGTAGCCCACTTCTGGTTTTGCTGCCACTCCTGCTGTTGCCCCTCCCCTGAACGTGGAATGCAGCGGTTCCAGTTGCCCTGGGGGGTGTCACGACTTCCAGTTTGGGAACCACAGATCTAAACTGATGAAGGCTCAAAAATTTTTTTGACTTGTATGCACTTTTGACATGCCCTCGCTTTGGGTTTATAACATATATTTCATATGCGTATGGAATGCGTGATATTAGTTTTCAGTATGCAATCATGCCATTGTTTATAAGTAACATATCATACTTATGTATCAAATGGGGTTTTTATACCTGCCTGAAAGAATGAAACAATGATTAGGTGCCGAGATCTAACTGGATAAAATTAAGACTGCCTGCCTGCAACCAAAAGAAGCATTTACATTGGCTGGTTGGACATAAATATTTTATTAAAGTCAATTAAGCAGCATGTGCCAGAGGCTCGTGTTGAGTCAGATCTAGCGGTGCTCCCGGGTGATGTGGATCAGACCAAAGTAGATAAAAAGCACTAAAACTAATGGAGCACGGTAGATTTTATGATGCGCTTCATCCACGTTGCCTTGTAAAGGGATGTGTCTTGGGAAACCGTTTGATTAACGTCTTTCCAGTCTTGCTTTTGTTTTAACCAAAAACAAAAACCTCCTGTTAATATAGGTTATCAGAGTACAGAGGTGTAGAAAGCCACTATTTCTTTCAAATGTGTGTTGAATAGTAGTTTTTGAAGCGAAATGCAAAGCAGGTTTTATAGCTCTGTCTAGATTAGCACTGTTTTCTACGTTTCAGGACTGTGTTTTGACACACCTTGCATTTTTATTTGGCCTGAGCTCATTGACCAGTTCTTGCATGGAGATTCCCAAACTGCCTGCTAAGGCCAGCCCAGCATCAGAACGTTGTCCTTCCATGTCTGCCTGCCTGCCCTGGGTACAGTACCCTGCGCCGTCCTTTGTGCCGCATTGTTCATTCAAGGCTCCTGCAACATTGTGGTAGATCTTGCAACTTGTAGTTGTAGGATACATAGAAATGCTTACAAAATTTCCACTCAAGTGCAAATGTAGGTTTTGCCTACAGTTGATTCTGCCATCTTTATAACTGTCCTGGCTTTTTTCAGAAGTGTTTCTGAGTTCACAGTAGGAAAGTTTTATGTAAAAGAAAATCGCTGGGAACTTAACTTGAGACATATAAAATTATGCTTGCGACATACAAAATGATGCATGGGAGGGATAGAGTCGATAGAGAGAGGTGGTTTTTCCCCCCCCCTCTCACAATACCAGAACCAGGGGACATCCACTGAAATTGAGTGTTATGAGAGTTAGAACAGATAAAAGGAAATACTTTTTTACCCTGCGGTTAATTAATCTGTGGAACTCCTTGCCACAGAAGGTGGTGATGGCATCTGGCCTGGGTGCCTTTAAAAGGGGATTGGACAGCTTTCTGGAGGAAATGTCTATTGTGGGCTAGAGGCCATGATGGGTGGTGGTTCTCTTCACATCAGAAGTGGGCTACTTCAGAATGCCAGGTGCAAGGGAGTGGCAACAGGATGCAAGCATCTTGTTGTCTACTGAGCTCCCTGAGGCATCTGGTGGGCCACTGTGGACTAGTTGGGCCTCTGGCCTGATCCAGCATAGGGGCTCTTCTTACGTTCTTATGTAAATGTTAGATTGGAAACCATCAAAGGGAACTTTGTCCCTTCTGGTTCTCCTGCCATCCTGTTGTGTACAGGGTACTCACTGTGCAGTTCCTGCTAGAACATGCTAGGGAAACACTTGTGGGTGTAGATTGGAGAGGGCTGCTCTTCCTTGGCTTTTCAAAGGCTAATAACTGAAAGGTACACGTAATTCTAATGGTGTGCTTCAGAGCGACTTGAATTGGCACATTGGTCTGAGTCAGATCTTTGGGCAACAAATTCTTTCAATTAATTCACCCACACTTTGCCTTTTGCATCATTTATTCATTGCAATTAAAAAGGAAATGCAATAATAGTTGAAGCTTTACATACCTACCAGGTGTCATACTAATTTGCAGAAAAAATAATTATTTACGTTGCCACAGAGTGGAAATGGCCTATAGGAAGCAAATGGGAAATTGAATTACCTTGAAGGTTCTCCTGGTGATTTGTGGGTCTGGCATCTGAGAAGCTTGCTGCTGGTCAGTTTGAATTTTTTTTTGTTTTGTTTATGGAAGAATCTTCTGTAATACTGGGATTTGTACTTCGGAGTTTGGCCTCCTTTCACGGCAGGAGGGGAAGCAGCTGGTGCTAGACAGGCTGGCACTCAGTTTTGTTCTCTCCTCCAGGCAAACCAGAGTAGCCAACGCAGAGTTCTGGCTGGAAATGCCTTTGCCAGAAACCGGGCTGGGACTTTGTTCTGCAGTCGTTGGGTTTCTGTGCTTGATGAGAGGGCCGGAACTTGGACAACAGATCTGTGCTGTAGCTCATTCCGCTCAGGGCACAATCCTCACCTACGGTGGATCACACAGGCCAAGAAGCCTGTATCCAGCGCAGGTGAGGAGTGGGCTGGGCGCAGTGTGGAGTAAGGCAGTGGTGTCATCTAAATGATTTAAGAACAGGTACTCACTTTTGATTGGCACGTGTCGGGACCCGCCCACCGGAAGTGACGTCATAAGCCAGAAGTGAGGTCGTGGCAGGAAGGGGCATGAAAAAGCCCTTTTTGAGGCCTCAGATGATTTTAAACTGACCCAACAGTTGCAACAGTATTCCACAGCACCCCCAGAACATGTTAAGGAGGCCTGGCATCATGTTAAAACCCCAGAGCAACTCATTTTTCAGTGGCAAAGAAAGGAAAGGCTCTGCTCGCTGCCTGCCTGGCTGGCTGGCTCTGAGAACATGCAGGCAACTCAAACATGCAGGAAATTCAAAC
Organism: Lerista edwardsae; assembly: GCA_029204185.1. Lineage (NCBI taxonomy): Eukaryota > Metazoa > Chordata > Lepidosauria > Squamata > Scincidae > Lerista > Lerista edwardsae. The sequence goes on along the minus strand of JAJKFI010000057.1, from coordinate 4,847,864 downwards.
GTTGCAGAGGGCGGAGTTGACGAGTAGGCAGGCGAATGGGCGGGGCCAGCTGTAATCCTAGAAACCGGTACTCACATACCCCCTGCATGACATCACTGGAGTAAGGGGGTTTTATTCCCCTTTTCCCATGCCATGCGCCAGCCAGCCAGCCAGATAGGGCTATTTGGATCTGTGCCTGCAATTTTGTGGATGCAAATCTGAGCAGCCTGTGCAAGGGCCGATCGGTCCGGGGCCAGGGATTAGGATCTGACCTACAGTAGATTGCCCAGGCCAGTGCTGGCCCAGGGCTGTTTCAGGATTGCTTGCAAAGCTTCCTGGAAGCCCCTGACCCTGTCATTCTGGCGTAAATAGTGCCTCTCTAACTGGGTTTCCGAAAGTACTAGGACTGTTAGAAAATGGTGGTGGTGTTTTGCAGGTTTTGTGATTTGAAGGGCAGAAAGCGGTGTTACGTATTTTTATTCCAAGTTATCATTCGTATTAATTTTAAATGCTTTAAAAGTGTACTAGGTAGATGATGTAGGTGATACAGTGTCAGCAGACGCAGCCACAGTGTTATTTCTAATTGGAAAGGTAATCTATTCTAATTTCTGGAAAATATAAACACCAAAAGGCAGTGTTCTGTGTGTTTATGTGTTTTTAACACAAATAATCCCCCCACATATTAAGAAACATCAGAGTAAGGATTTTGTGTATGGCGCTGTATTAGAGCATCTCGGTGTCTGTGAACTGGCAGGAGTCATTCATAACGTTTGGCCAGGAGACAGTAGCAACCTCGTGGCAAGGAAAGACGTGGGTCCCGACTAACGTGTGAAGCTGCCTTCCCTGCAGGCATTCCATTCATGGCTGGTGCCAGCGGGTTCCTTCCTTTTGAGCCTCCTTTTTCACTCATACTGGCTGCTCCTGCTTGTCTCGTCACCTGGTCAATCAGGTGGTTCCTCTTGGACAAATCTCTTGGTTCCTGTTTCCCCCCAGCCCTGATCAGTTTGTCCCCAGGACCTTCTGGATGCCGAGGAACTTGCTCCATGCCACCTACTCACCAGCTGGTCCTAGTGGAAGAAAACTTGACAGATAAGCTGGGGAGGAGAACGTGATGATGGGAGAGTCTCTGAGCAAGTGCAGAAGCCGCCCCCCCCTGCTTGACTGAGGTTCCAGAACAACCTGGCACTGCTCCTGATCCGCAAGGTCGGAACAAGGGTCGTATCCATCTTCGCATGTGAGATACAGAGACTCCTCGGTAGCAGTGACGGTTTACTTTTAGGAAACGTTTTTAAGTGAACAGGCATGCTTTTAGACCTGGTACCAAAATGCCCACAGAGGGGAGTACCTCAGACCCTCAGGACACATCCCTGACTGAATGGCAAATGCTTTGCACTCCTGGACTTTATTCTGCTCATTTTGGATTTCTGTTCCGAAAGACTCAGAGTTTGCTTTGAAGGAGTCAAAGGACTCAGCTTTGCTGAGTGTTCTACCCTATCCCTAGTTACCAAAAGCCGGTTTTAACAAAAACACCTTGCACCACTTCCCTAAGATGCTGAGGCTTTGACACTCGGTAGCAGAAGAGAATTCCTAGTCGCTGGGTGTGCTTTTGTGCAGCCTTGCAGTCCTGCCTCGGTTCCGTTATTTCAGAACGTGTACTGGGTTGATTTCAGGGTTGTGGTTGTGGCGCCCTCTGGGCTGGGCTCTGCCAAAGCTGTTTAGGGAAGGCCCAGCAGTAGTGGGGAAGCAGAGAGAGCCGCACGGTGGATGTGACGTGATTGTGTGTGTGTGTGGAGGGGGGTAAGTTGTGAAGGGGAGGAGGTGGAGCTTATAATATAAACAGGTCCTCAAAGGAGGTAGGGAGCCTGCCTAGGCTTTAACATGCTGACTGTGAGCTAGTGTGGGAGCTCAGTTTCATTGTGCCAAGAAGCCTGGCGCACAAGAGGCGGGCCAAGCAGGGTAGGGGGAATGGTCCAGCGCTTCTCACTCTCGGCAGATGACGTGTGAGAACTGAGCCACAGAGGCTGCTGGTGCGCACTGATCTTCAACCCTGGGGTGCGTCACCAGAAGCCCCTGGCCAGTAGTGTCAGCCTACCAGTACGCTGGGCGTGTCTTCCGGGTGAGCGGCAGCGCGATCGCTGCGTTCTGTTGCGTAACAGCGAAAGCCCGCCCGCTGCAATTAAATGGACTTTATTTAAATGACTTATGTGCCGCCTTTCTCAAGGCAGTGCACAGCCTAAAAATAAAAATACAACAGATAAAGCATAGGAATAAAAACCACTAAAAACACACGAGGAGCCTATTAAAATATAAAAGCAGCAAAAATGTAAAAGCAATAACGTAAAAACCGGTGCAGAAGATCCAAAGGGTCCCTGGGAGATTCCTCCTCCTTCTCCTTCCTGGAAAGCCAAGGGAAATAAATAAGTTTTTAATCCCTGCTGGAGACCATATGAAGTTCAAGTAAGCTTTGCACCGAGTATAGAAGATCAAGTTTTTTTTAAATAAAAAGGCTTCTTAGTCTATAGTGTTATGTGTGAATATTGTTAATAAAATACACAGAAAGAAACAGAGCAGTATTTAAATTAAACCTAAATCAAGTTAGCACCTAGACTTTGTGGGCAGAAAGGTGTGGACAGAGTCTACTGTGATTCCGTCTCCCTGACCAGGTGTCCTGTCCCCCAGTCTTTCAGTTCTGCATGCCTAGATTAGCAGCTGGACATCTGGTGTGCTGCCCACAGTTCCCTACGTGAACAGGGGGAAGTCAGAGGTGATCTCAAGTTGAGGACCCCAGGCTCACAGTTCTGGGAGACTTCAACACCCACATTGAAGTCACCTTGTCTGGAGCAGTGCAGGACTTTGTGGTCACCATGTCAATTATGGTTCTATCCCAGCCTGTGTCTGGCCCCAGATGTGCAGCAGGTCATCACCCTCTTGATTTGTAATGGGCAGTATGGAGTCCTCAGTAATAATCAGGTCACTATCTTGTTAGACTTGGACTTCGAAGGGTCCATTGTGGCTGCATTGGGATGGGACTGGGTACTTGATGTGCTAGTAGTCAACTCCGAAGGGGTAGGACACCTGTTAGAACAGTTCCCCCCTTCTGCCACTCAGGGCTGGCATACGTTTCTTCGGCTGGCCCAGTGCAAACATGCGGTGAGGCATGGCTGCACTGAAGAAGAGGGTGCTTGGCCGGTGCAGGGCATTGCCCAACCCAAGGACACCGCAGAGGATGTCTGGTCAGCCATCCGCATGCAAGCTGAGTTTGGGCAGCTTGGGGGCTTGGGGAGGGCAGGGGGCAGGTGGAGCGGAATGGGGTGGAGGGATGGCAGAGACTGGAGGGAGGGGTGGAGTGGGCTGGCCTGGGGAGGGCCATGGAGTATGGATCTGGCCATTGGGCTGGATCCTAACCCCCGTCCCAGGGCTGGTTGGGCCCAACCCAGCTCCTTGAATTTGCACCAACGATTTTGCTGGCGCAGATCCAAGCAGTCCCATAGGGATGACTGGGGGCTTACCCTGGGGTAAGGGGAAAAATACCCCCTTACCTCCCAGCTGGCCTGCCTCCCCCAGCACAGGTTAGGCTTGGACTGCCAGTGTCCAGTATGGGTGCAGGTGGCCTTCTGAAGGCTTCTTGCTTTCGGCTTTGGCCACCCTTCGCTGATCCGCTCTTTGGACAGCATTGTCAGATGGCTGTGTGTTTGTTCTCTTTGGTTTTTGGCACAGCACGTGACCTGGTGTTTTTCAACATTGTTCATCAGATCTTTTTTCATCTAGATTCAGTTGATCAGACCTGTTCTTAATCTTCCTTGGATCAAACATTGTTCCTCATGGCAATTCTACACCTGCAATCAAACACAGGATAACTTTAAGCCGCACTGCAATCAGTAATATCTGGAAAAGCAAAGATATCGCCCTAAATACCACAGTTGGCTGACTAGTTAGAGCAGGAGTCTTCCCTACAACGATGTATGGGTGTGAGAGTTGGACAGTAGGACTGGCTGACCGAATTGACGCTTTTGAACTGTGGTCTGGTGCAAATGGTTGGGCAGTGCCGTGGCCAGCCAGAGGAACCAGCAGAGAAGTCGCAGAAGTATAAAACCAGAGATATCATTAGAAGCCAGAATTCTGAGACTACGGCTGACCCACGTTGGCCATGTCATGTGTGCAGATTCACTCGTGAGTCAGCGATGCTAGGAAGCTCGTGGAAGAAGAAGAACGCGCTGGCTCAGCACTCCCAAAACAGATACAAGGGGGAGCATCCAACAGTTGAAAGGAGCTGTGCTTGACAGGGCAGCGTGGAGAATTCTCACCGAGAAAGTCGCCATGGGTCAGGCTTGACTGATGGATCAAGAAGACGACGTTTGAGACCATAGTGGCATGCCAGCACCAGGTTTCCTAAATGAGACTGATTACCTGGACCTCTTCCATCTGTCTTTCCAATATGTGTTGGAATTGAAACTGGTAGTCTTGGTGGACAAATGGTGCTGATAGTCAGAGGATCACAACCCTGTTGTTTCTCCTAGACCATTCAGTGACCTTTTATACCACTAGCCATGGTACACTTCTGGACTACGTGGGAGGGGCTGACAGGGTGGACCGTATACTGTATAGTTGGTGCTGCTCATTCCTCCAGGACAGGCTCAGAAGGAGAAGATGCTAGGAGACTTCTGCTCTTCCCCCTGAACTTCTGGATTCTGGTTGTGGCCATCTTGCCCCTCTGTGCTACGTAACACCTAAAAGATACCACTGAGTGAAGTCATCTGGAGATGTAGCAGTTGGCACTATCCTGATGATACCCAGCACCATCTCACTTTTTCATTTTGTTCCTGGGGAGGCAGGAGAGTCCATTCACCAGTGCTTGGCAGTTATGTGGAACTGCATGAGGAGACAATGGAAACTCAACCCAGGTGAGGTAGAGGAGTTGTGAGTTGGGTGTTGCGTCAGTCTCAGAGAAGGTGTCCATCCTGCGGGTGTTGCATTGTCCTTAAAGAGCATATTCACAGCCTAGGAAGTACAGGTGTGCTCCGGTACCCACAGATTCAGTATCCACGGTTTCACTAATCCACAGATATAATGGATACCGGGACATCTATTTTAAAAAAGAGGAACATTAAACAAATACCTTTTTTTTTACCTTGTTGCAGCAAAACCACTGATGTTCCCCTATCTTTAAAAAGGCGTCCCAAGTATCCACGGTTTAAGTATCTGCATACGGGATCTTGAACGGAACCCAAATGGATACTGGGGCATGCCTGTACTCCGTGATTCTCTGATTCTCCTGGATGTCCAGGTGACTTTGATGATGAGAAATGCCTTCTATCAGCTTCTGCCAATTTGCCTGCCTTTTCTGGAAAAGATATGGAAAGATATCTGGAAAGATGTGACCTACCTACTTTTGTCTCTGTTGGGGGTTTTTTGGGGGTGGGTGGGTGGGCTTTTGATTTTTTTTGTCTCTCTTTCTCCCTGCTTTGCTTTAGATTGTTTTGATTCTTTCTTGTTCTAATGGTTTTTTAAAACTTATTTTGATTGTAAGCTGCCCTGGCGATTTCCTCATAGAGAGCAAAGGCAGTCTCAAATAGTCTCAAAGGAGATCTTATAATGAATAAGTACAGTACATAAGTTATCCATGCGCTGATAACCTCCAGGTTGGACTGGAGTAATGCACTCTACCTGGGGCTTCCTGTGGAAACTTCAGTTGGTGCAAAATGTAGCAGTCAGGCTTATCGCTAGATATACCAGTTATGATTATGTTGCCCTGATTCTGTGGGAGTTGCAGAAAGTTTGTTTCTGCACTCTATTCAAGGTGCTTGAGTATGACCTGTATAGCCCTAAACAGTCTGGGACCTGGATAACGCAGCCCAGTCATATATAGGGGGCCTGCATTAACCACAGGTTATGGCATTTGTGGGTGCCGAGCCGGCTCCCCATGCTCCAAACCCAGCCGGAAGCTTTCTGAAACCCAGCGAGGCTGCGCACGTCCGCCATGGCCTTGGCGAACTTCAGAATGAGGCCTGGAGCTATTTAAGCGGAACTTCTGCTTTGGGGCAAGACCTTGAAGTCCATTTTCAGTCACCCTGGGTGGCAATCCACTGCCTCTGTGGGCCTCAGAAAGCCGCCCAGAGTATTTTAATGGGAACTTTTGGTTTTCAATGAAAACCGAACGTTTGCTTTAAATTGTCCCGGGATTCTTTGAGAAGCCCACAGAGGCCGTGGGCAGATGCGTGTGGCCGCTTCGGGCTTCAGAAAGGCTCCAGGCTTTTACCAGTTTTGAAATGGGTACCCAGACAGTGTTGGGGAGGGATGTAGGTAAGAATCCAACTCAGTCTGTCACCTCAGTGCTTTAGAGACGCTGGTCAGTCGGGCAAGGAGGCTGTCACCGCTGACGGTTGTCTGTGCTTCTGTGAAGTAAAATGTTAAAATGTTTTGTCTTGGGCAAAAAGCTAACCAGAAGACCAAATTTTTTTCCCTGCTGTTCTCAAAACGGTGGTGAAGCCAAGCCTGCACCTGGGGCAGTGGTGTCATCTAAATGATTTAACAACAGGTACTCACTTTTGATTGGCACGTGTCGAGACCCGCCCACCGGAAGTGACATCATAAGCCGGAAGTGAGGTCGTGGCAGGAAGTGACATGAAAAAAGCCCTTTTTGAGGCCTCAGACAGTTTTAAACTGACCCAACCGTTGCAACAGTATTCCACAGCACCCCCAGAACATGTGAAGGAGGCCTGGCATCATGTTAAAACCCCAGAACAGCTCATTTTTCAGTGGCAAGGCAAGGCAAGGCTCCGCTCGCTGCCTTCCTGGCTCTGAGAACGTGCAGGCAACTCAAACGTGCAGGAAATTCAAACGTTGCAGGGGTGGAGTCGATGAGTGGGCGGGCGAATGGGCGGGGCCAGCTGTAATCCTAGAAACCGGTACTCGCGTACCCCCGCGTACCCCCTGCATGACATCACTGACCTGGGGCCAGGAGGCCCATCAACTGAGTGCTGCTGCTGAGAAGACCGTCCCATGTGTTGGTGCCCTTGGCTGGCCACCAGAGGCGGCCTGCTCAGTTGATCTCAAGAGAGGAACGGTCACTCGCGTCCTCCAGTTGCAAGCCATTCGCAGCTTGTCTCCTGACGACGCGCAATTCTGTCGCTGTCCTGCTGTAACCCTGTCACGAGGGATTAGCCAGGCTGACGTTGTTGTGCCGCTCTCGGGCGACAAGCTTGGACTGTCCTGTTGTCAAGGGCCCACCCTGTGTATTTTGGCATCCTGCTCATGGCCTGATCCGCTTCCGTCCCTTCCTCTCTATCCTGCCTGGCGGGCATCACTTCAGCAGGAGGAGGCACAGCCCGCGGGGCTGCCAGGCTTCCGCACTGTCCTGGAGAGGCGTCGCAGGCTCACGGGCCAGCCCTAAACCCGCCGGGCCAGCGGAGTCCGTGCTGCACGCTCTGGGGCGGTGGACGGTCAGAGGGCGAGCGAGGGCTGACCCACCTCCTTTGCTTCGCACCCCCTGACGCAAATGGGTCTCCTCAGAGTCACGCCAGCTGTGAGGTTGGCGTGAGTCCCAGGAGAGGAACGGGGCAGGTCCAGGCGATGGCCATGGGGCTCTTCTCCCCCCTGCCACCCCTCGCCTGCTTTGGCCCAAGCTGGATCCGTTGGTGGCAGGAGCCTGGAGCTGCCGGCTGCCGGCACCGGTGGCCCTGATGTGGCTGGTGGTGGCGGGGCATTTATGGCGCCGCAGAGGCATTGATGAGAGTGGGACCCAAGTCCCGCGGTCGTAAATGCCCAATAGGATTGGGCCGCTGGTCTCTTCTGCTCTGAACCCTGTTGTGGCTCGTGGGTTCTGAGCGTCCGCCTGTTCTCTCAGGCTCCTCCTAGCCGCCTTTCCGGTGCCAGTGCTGCCACAACGCAGACCCAAGGTATGGGCAGACGTGTTCCCTTGTCTTGAGGAGGCCTCTGTGTCTGCCCCCCAACAGGCTGCAGTGCACGCCCCATTGGCATGGCTGTACCAGTGCTGGAAAGTGGGCTAGTACTGGGCCCTCAGTGTCTTCTAAGTTCATCTGTCCAACTTGACAGAGAAGCTGTCCAAGCCCAAGAAACCTCTGCACTGTAGCTTTTGAGTGCTGACGGGAACTGCCACAAGGTCTTCTGGTAGTGATTGCTCATTAGCGCCGAGGTAAAGCTCTTAGCTCATTTCTGGAGTCTTCTGCAAATCAACACCCTGCACAAGTCGTACAGCCTGGCTCCGCATCTACCTAATGACACACCGGCAAGAACAGAACCTGACTGTTATCCAGTAAACACCTGTTTTTTTTTCAAAAAAAACCTGGCCTGATGCAGCACGGTTCCATCTTTATTCGCTTCACAAAGTGCGTCTCATGCGCTCGTGCAGGCTGGCTGCAGCTTTCATGAACTCAGTGTGCTGAGCTCAGCGCTCCCACGAAGAACAAACACATCCCTGCCAGTTTTCCTAGATGGTTGCCCAACACTTGGGCCATTGCAGGGCCGTTTATGCTTGACAGGTGTCGGGGGGGGGAATGGTTGGTGGTGCAGCTTGGTACAAGAACAGGAACTCCCACCGTCTTCAGCCTTCGGAGGGAGAAAGAGCAGAAGACGCAACAACTTGCTGCCCAATTCCTGATAATGAGATTCTTAACATAAGAACATAAGAAGAGCCCTGCTGGATCAGGCCAAAGGCCCATCTGGTCCAGCTTCCTGGATCTCACAGCAGCCCACCAGGTGCCCCAGGGAGGCATGAGACCACAAGATGCTTGCATCCTGTTGCTACTCCCTTGCACCCGGCACCATTAGCCCACCACCTTTGTAAGGAAGTTGCACAATCCATCATTGCCTATAGCCCACGATGGACCTTTCCTCCACAAATCTGTCCAATCCCCTCTTAAAGGCATCAAGACCAGATGCCATCACCACCTCCTGTGGCAAAGAGTTCCACAGAGTAACCACCCGCTGGGTAAAAAAGTACTTCCTTTTATCTGTTTTAACTCTCCCAACCCTCAGTTTCAGCGGATGCCCCCTGGTTCTGGTGTTTTGAGAGAGGGAAAAGAACGTCCCTCTATCGACTCTATCCCTTCTGTGCATTATTTTGTATGTCTCAATCATGTCCCCCCTCAGGCGCCTTTTTTCTAGACTGAAGAGCCCCAAACGCTGCAGTCTTCCTTCATAAGGGAGGTGCCCCAGCCTTGGTTCCCTGATGCAAAGTCTCCTGAACACGAAACAGAAATTAAAGGCGACACAAAACACCTGCGGAGCAGGCTGCGTGTTGAGCCTGAGTGACACCTGTGAGCCTCAGGCTCTGTGCAGCAACTTCTTCTGTTCCTATTTCCACCGAGAGCTGTTGAGTGAGAGCAAGCTTGGGAATGTCAGTTGCAACCCGGGAGGTTTCCTTTCTTCCCCGGCTGCACCACGCACCCTTCCACTGTTTCTGCTTGGTCCGCGTTGTGTGTATGGGCAATGAGGGCAGCCAAGGCTTTCAGCAGAGAACCGTTCCTTGTAAGCCTAGCCATGCTGAGCGTGTAGTCCAGTCCTGCTAAGCTGTTCCCTTCGTGTTGGTCTGTCCTGTGTCTCTGTAGAGGGTGTTGTTGAACCTCACGTTTGCTGTTATCAAACTCTTGCCTAGGGACGAAATCCTAATCATTTCAAAAACATGTTTCAAAACCCCCTGCTAACTGGGCAAGAGGCACTTTTCCAAGTGGTGTTGCTCTTATGTTTAGCAGGGGAAGAGTAATTGACCCTCTTCACCCCAGCTCAGTGTCTTTTCTAATGGCTGTTGCTGGTGGTGTTCTGCATTTTTTAGATTGTGAGCCCTTTTGGGACAGGGAGCCATTTAACTTTATTATTTGCCTGTAAACCGCTTTGGGAACTTCATGTTGAAAAGAAGTATATAAATACTTTTTGATTGATTGATTGATTGATTGATTGATTGATTGATGTTGCTGTAGTTAGCTTTGTGGCAGTGGTGGGTCTGGAGAACTGAAGATAGTTTGACAGAGCTGTTGTTGCCTGTGATTGGTTACTCAGTTAATTTTATCTACTGTGATCTGTGCTTTAAACAAGGTTTTTAGGTTTCTGAAGAGCTGCAGAAACCTGCAAACCCATCTTAACAGAGACAGTAGCAAGAAAATGTGCCATGATGAGAACAGCGTTGTTTCAGTTGTCATCCCTGCCGTGTCTACCTGACAACATGTTTGCTTGTTAATCCAAAGTCGAGAAAAAATCTACTGGAGCCTCCTTAAACGTGTCTAAGGCAAAATAGAGAAGTCGCCAATTTCATGCAGAGGGCATAGGACGCAGGCTCTCTAAAATCTCTCTGAATCAAAACAACTGGAAAACTGATGGATGTGCAGGGAGTACTCTTCAGGCACCATGAAACCCCCCTGTAGCCCACCTGGCAGTTTCTAAATGCTCAGACAAGGCTGGGCTTGGAGAGGAGAGCCTGTTGCCAACAGCAGCTCTCCTGCCATTGGGCAGCTGCATTCCAGGGAAGCTCTCTTCCTGGTCTGGAGAGCAAAAATAAAGGAGCTTGCTTCTTTTTAAAAATAGTTGGCTACCTAAAGATAAGAAATGGTTCTGACAATCCTCACTTCAATCTTCTCTTGTTCCCAGGGACATGGACCAAAGCCCAAGTATTTGAAAAACCAGAAGGCAAATAAACTGTTTTGGCTTACATTTGTGGTGGAAGAATATCACCGAGATTGGAACAGCAGTCCCAAGTTGACCTTTGTAAAATTCCAGGACCTTTGCTGGGACCTGTTTTTGATGCTAGGATGCAGTCCTGGAATTTTTGAAGTACTGTAATAGAGTGCTTTTGACCATGTGCAGAATTCCTAGCTGTTGATCAAGTATTATCATTCTCACCCTCCAGCCCATGCATGTGCTTGAGAGTTGTTTTCCAGAGAGGCAAACTTAAGTTTTGGTATTTCAGCACAATCCTATGCATGTCTACTCAGAAGTAAGTTCCACTGAGTTCCATTGCACTTACTCCAGGAATGTGTGCCTAAGAAAACCTAGAGCCCAATCCTGTGTGTGTCTCCTCAGAAGTAAGTCCCATTATCGTAAATGGGGCTTACTTCCAGGTAAAAGTGAATAAGATCACAGCCTTACTTCAGTGTGCAACCAAGTTCACACTACTGTGTGTACAGTGAAGTCCTCATGGGGAGACTGTGTCGAGGAGCCTTTATGTGAAAGATGTTTCTGTGTTGGAGACGAGAGGCCACCAGTCCATGCTCACAAAGGATGTCGTCACCCTTTTCCCAAAGGGAGAATCGGGAAGCAGAGTAGGATGTGTTTGGGCATCTTTCTAAGGGAAGCGAGCAGCAGAGAGATTATCCTGAAGGCTCTCCGTTTCTTAGGTGCGCAAGGCTGCTTGTGAGGAACGCAAGTCTCTTGGTGTCCTGTGTGCTTCTGAGGCATCTGTTGGGCCACTGTGAGATACCAGAGGCATGCAGCAGGGTGGTTCTTAGGTGCTTAACGTTGCACCTTTTTTGGGCTGGGGGAGGAGTAGCCGTGGATTTTAAACGTTGAAATATTGCTAAATATGCCCATCAATATATGCAGTACCAATAGGAGGGAATGAATTGCTGCTCTGTGCGTTTTATGAGGAACTGGGGATTTGAATGGGATTAATTAAAACCACAGGAGTCCTCCGTGATGGATTGTAGCCTCTGCTCCTGGCTTTGGGCTTTGCATTTCTGCAAAGAGGCCGTCATTTCTGTTGTCTCAAAAGTAGTGTGAGTTACATGTCCCTTGCTCAAAACAGGTAAATTATAAAAAAATGATTCAGAGAAAAGGGTAGTCAAGGACTGTGCATGGATGAGCAAGGTCAACGCTCTTACTGCTTGTACTACGTCTGGTGGTTTCAGGATCTGGTCGAGGCCCGTCTTGGATGGAGTTGAGTGAGAAATATGATGAGCCTTAAAAGGGTGGTTGCCACCCAAAGGTTGTGCGTCCCCCACCCTCTCCCAGCACTCCTTCCTTTTGGTTCCTGAATTGATTGTAAGTGGCTGCTCATCAAGGCATTGATTGTAAGTGGCCACCATTTTGTAAAATTACACACCCCAAACCACCAAATGGATAAAACATTTTGCTCTACTGTTGCAAGCACCTGCACTGCAATTAAGGCTGTATCCTTTTCATTAATGTGGGGGCAGGTGTAGTGTGGTGGGTGTGGAAAACCTTCCGTCTAGTAGAACTAGCCACCCAGGAACGCTGCAAATCCGAATTCTGAATGTAGTTCAGCCCTGGATGTTCAAAAGATAAGGTGTGAAGGTTAAAAAAAAAAATCAGAGTACCTGACATGTTCTTTTGCTGCCCCCTAGTGATGAGTTACTATGCTCTTATGTCTCTGCGCATGATGGTTGCAGTACAACTTACACAGAGATTGAATAAAATAGCCGTTTCTTACTGGCTTATATCTGATCTTCTGGATAACCCTCCAATGCTTAGACGCCAACCCCACTTTTTGTTACTGGCTGGGAAGTTGCCCATAACTTGTATAACTGAAAGGAAGAAGACAGTTATGTTAGTTGGATAGGACTGTAATTGGTGGGGGGGGGGGTTAAGGGGTTTTGGTTTCTGTGTATGCACATGCTAGGAACTCCTGGGTCTGCCTTGCATAGCCTGAGCACCCCAGGATCCCGGGCTGTGGTCTTGCTGTGGTCCAGTTTGGGGAGAGTGCTCTGGTTGATGAGATCAGGCTTGTAGCTGGACGGTGGGGGACACGGTGTCTGAGCCTCCAGTTTGGTGTTTCTGCTGATACACAGTTCCTTTCACACAAGGGGCTATTTTGCACAGGTTCCTTGTACATGTTCCTCTGATAATGATGGGCTGTGCCAAAGCCATGACTACGGCTTGGGGAGCAAAATATTTTTCCCAAGTCTCTGCTTCTTAACTGTGGTGGTACTTTTTCCTAGTTTGTAGGCTCTGTGATGCAGGAGTTTTATCCACTTTATTTGCTAAAGATTGAAAAAGTGTTGAGGTTTGTGAACTTATTTCCTCAACAGTACTGCATTGTCTACTGTTAGATCAAGGAATATTTTTAAAGAGTGTGGCACTATAAATTGTGCTAAAAAAGGATGATTATTTGTAATTTTTTAGGCATGGTGCATCCATCTTCAATGGAGTGTCTATTTCATTCTGCACTTGATGCTTGAGCATCTGGTTCAGCTGAGAAGGGACTGACGGTAGTTGAGTTTAAAGATACATGTGTAGGTTTTTCATGCCTTTGGCTCCTGATAGAGATGCTGAGTAACGTCGCACATGTAGTGCATAGTTGTGTTGGTATAAATGGGTATAAGTTCCCACTCAGTCATGAAGCTCACTGCATGACCTTGGGCCAAATTGAGGGTGACTGTGACCATCCTCTCTCACACTAACCTGCTTCTTAGGGTTGCTATGACAATAAGATGGGTTTGTGTGGCACACTGAGCTCCTTGGAGAAAGGATGGGATTAAACCATGGAGATAGAATCACTGGAGATGGCATCCCTGTTGATTCAATAGGAGCCCAGTGAAGCCGCCTCGAGTAGACAAAAATGGCTGACTCAGATCATCGCCGTGAGGGAGGATTGCCGTGAATTAGTATACTCAAAACAATCCTGATTCCAAGCATTTCAGATTGCTTTGCTCGTACTGTTTAGGACTGAATAAAAATAAAAACTTACGAAAATAAAAACATAATTTTAACATGGAATACATGAATCTTTCCGTGGAAATTAAATCCCATTTTTTGTTCAGTGATTCGCACACCCGTATGCAGAACACGCAGGCATGCTTAAAGAGGTTGAGATTAACTTTTACACACGTGCAGGGAGATTTTTATTTGTGAATTCGCGGCAATCCTCCCTCACGGCGATGATCTGAGTCAGCCATTTTTGTCTACTCGATGTGGCTTCAAGAAAATGATGTCATGCCGTCTCTAGTGAATTCTATCTCTATGGATTAAACTCTCCAAAACACTGTGTGGAACTGGAAGATTAGCATGATCACCAGGAATGTGTCCTGTGCAAATACAGTTGATTTTTAGTTATTTACAGTTATTTACAGTTATTATTACAGTTATTTACAGAAATAAATGCCATCCTATACTTTTACAATTAAGTGCACACAATAAGTAAACCAAGTGGTGTTAGTGGATTTTTCTGGACAAGAGACATTTAGGACACAATCCTAACCAGCTTTCCAGCACTGGGCTAAGGACAGTGTGGCTCCAGGATAAGAGAACCAACATTCCCTTATCCTGAGGTGGCATCTGTGACTTCCCTGCACATGTGCTGCACAGGATGCAGCGCATGCCCCGTTGGCACAGCTGTGTCAGTGCTGGAAGCGACATGGCACCTTTTTGGCCCTTTCCTGCAGATGCTTTGCTGTCTCCTTCGTTCCCTCCTATTTCCCCTCTCATTTTCTCCACACTTTTGTGTTAACTTGATGGCTGTCATCCACTGTGAAAGCATAAGGCAGAAAAGCACATGGCTGTCATGGAGCAGGGAACTCCTGAAAGAGAGAGCACTGCTGGCGTCACTCAAGCTACACAGGCAAACCGGTCTGAGCTTGAAAACTTGGCTGAGGCTGAAAGGAGGAGATTCATTCTCAAGGAGGTGCATGCATGCATGCGCGTGCGCGCACACACAAACGCACACACACACCTGACATAGGCCATGGATACAGACCGTTTTGGCTGTGCACAGAGGAGCACCTGGCCTATGCTGTACAGGCCATTCTCTGCTTAAAATCAAAGTGCTTTTGCTAATCCATCTTTTCTCTGGTAGCTTAACGGAACCTTAATTCTGTTTTGAAAAGGAAGAGTATTTTGGAAAGGGTGGCTTATGGAGTCCTTACCCAGCACGGTCCAACCCCTTCTAAGCAGTGAATTTTTGGGGCCTTCTGCTCCAATGAACTTCCTGTTTATAGTTGGAGAAGTAGCCTGTGCAAATCGTGGGCTATAGGCAATGATGGATTGTGCAACCTCCTTACAAAGGTGGTGGGCTACTGGTACCGGGTGCAAGGGAGTGGCAACAGGATGCAAGCATCTTGTGTCTCGTCCTTCCCTGGGGCACCTGGTGGGCCGCTGTGAGATGCAGGAAGCTGGACTAGATGGGCTTCTGGCCTGATCCAGTGGGGCTCTTCTTATGTTCTTATGTTAAATAACTGCACAGTCTCATTGCTTAATTGTACCTGTCATGGGTCAGGGGAAGTTATCATATTTAAAGAGAGATTCTTGAATGAAAGCTTGGACTGCTTTCCCGTTAAGCATTGCATGAAAATGCATGAAGCTGCTCATGTAGTCAGCACCCCGTCTTGCTGAAACATTCTTCAAATTGCTCTGTTTTTGTGGAGGGGAGGGGAAAGAGTTAGGCCCTTATAAAAAATTGCTTTTGGTTTCTTTATGATCACCCCTCATCACCTTCCACATTTCGATAGACAGCACCCTGTAGATTGGCAGAGCAGGCTGCTCGTTTCATTGGGCATTTTGTTTCCAGACTGCTTATGTTGGTTGTGGTAGTTGTTGCTCACAGAATGAATTTAATTTTCCATTATTTAGTATACTTCTGATAGTAAATGTCAAGATGAAATAAAAAGAAGTTCCTCTATTGGAGAGCAATTCCCATGTAATGTGAAATAATGTCATAAACCTTGAATTACATTTTAAACAAGTGTTTGTGTCCAAACTTTCATTGGGTGATTGCATATAAGGGCAAGGAATCAATCTTCCATATTTTATGCTCTAAGATATGACTTAAATTTCTTTCACAAATGATGCCTGTTACTGATGAACTACACACAAGGAGTGTGTGTGTGTGTGTGTGTGTGTGTGTGTGTGTGAGAGAGAGAGAGAGAGAGAGAGAGAGAGAGAGAGAGAGAGAGAGAGAATGCACGCAGGTGCAAGCAATTGGATTGTTCTGTATTTGATGGCAAGCAAAGTCAGACTTCCTGTATGATGGAAATCCTCACATGTTGATCAGCCGGATTCTGATAGTAGAGTTTTCATAGTTCACCACCCCTGCATTACGAGTGGGGACAACTAGTACTACTGCTTCATCTGGGGCATTGTTTTTCATAACCCAAGTGCAGTGGTGTGCACTTGGACTCTCCTGCCGCTTACAGACCAAGTGGCTCTTCGTGTGAACTGAGCTTTCATCCCAGAATTGCCTTTGGCATGGTAGAAGGTTCTGGATGCCCAGGGTGCTGATGTGGAGGTGCTTGAGCAGGGAATCGTCGAGATGATTTCTGACAAACCAGCCGCCGGGATGACGAGAGCTGGCTCGTGCTGTCTGAAGTCAGTCCCAACGAAGAATGCTGGGCCTTCTTGCAGCGCTGAAATTTGGGCCCTCCGCCTGCCGTGCTGGTTCTGTCTCAAGACAGATTTTTTGGGACTCTTAACTTCTTGGCAACATAAGCTGAAAACAGAATTAAAATGGAACTGATATTGCCCATCTGAGATGTTAAAATGGATTCACACTACAGAAATGAAGGCAGAGAAATGATAGCCAAGATGGTGAAGCGATTCTGGTGTTGGACTTAGACCTGGGAAGGTCTCCGCCACAAAACACCCTGTGTGGTCTTGTGCCAGGAACACTCTCAGCCTTTATTGTGAGGACATAAGGGAGGGAAGGAACCACCTACCCTGCCCGGAGTGAGGAAGGGCAGTGTAAAAATGTGAACAATAACTAATTAAGCCAAGGAGCTGGGCGAGCCCAAATGCCCTGTGGTGCCCTCTCAGCCGTTCCTCTCAGCACTTCTGCTTCTGCAGAGACATCGCTTTGCAGGGCACCTCGGAGCTGAAAGTGAAACAGGAAAGAGTGGCACTGCTGAACGAGCCGCCCACAAGACAGGAGGACCCTCCCGTGTCTGGGAAATCCGATCATGATTTGCATATTTCTCATGTCATTTGCAGCTGGTGAGTTTCTAGGGGAGAACAAAGTGCTTATTTCTGATCAGAATCTGCTCAGTGATGTCACTTCTGGCCCTCAGCGGGCACCATGAGTGCTATTTGGCCCACTGTATGAGGCTGTGCAGGATTTTATTAAGAACTCAGTTTTGATAAGGTTGTGTCAGTATTGAATTGGGTCTTGCACAGGGTTTGAAAGGTTGCCACAAATGAGGCTTTCGTGACCCCATTGGGGGCCCAATCCACAGGTTGAAGAACGCTGGAAGAGACAATTCGTTCTGAAGGAAATACGAGTTGACGTGGCATTTAATTTTAAAAGGAAGAAAAGGCTGTTAAAATCAGCAAGAAGCAGAAATAGTTGGAATAATTTTCCATGGGCAAATGCCTTTCTGACGCAAGGTATTCTTCCCAGCAGGGTCCCTTAAATTATAAGTGGCCGTGAGTCTTTTGTTCAGGCAGTGTCAGAATGGAGCCTGGCTTCATTGCTTGGATTTTGGCGGCCCCGGCAGCCACCCATTGCCCCTAAGCAGCAGAGGAAAGGCACCCTCCTGGGTCTGCCAAGAGGCTCCTTTGCAGACTTGTTTTTAATACACTTCCAGTTGAGTTTTCAGAAAAGGCAGAAAGTTGGCATCACCCATTGTGACTTTGTCAGCTATCGAGAGAGCTGATGTGTTGAAAGATGGCATATAAATCTATAAAATAAAAATGGCAGAAGCACAGCCAACGGGGCTCTCAGAATCCAAGCAGAGGAAGGGGAATCCTTGCTTGTCTGAGCAGCAGAGAATCAGCACCTGGCAGAATCCTGACATAGGGAGCCCAGCATTCATGCATCCAGTGATGGGATCTGGTAATGAGGAAGCGGAACGCTGGGTGGGACTTACGCATGATTGGCAGCCCGTCCGTTCCGTTCCATTCCGCCGCCTGCCCTGGCGTCGGGGGGGCTGCCCCCAGTTGGCACACCCCACCGCTGCTCGCCCAGGCACCCGGTACGCTCCCCACCCATCCTCCCCAGCGAGCAGGCGCCCCGCACTGAGGCCAGGGCAGCCGCGGAACGGAACGGACGGGCAGCCAATCACGCGTAAGTCCCGCCCAGCGTTCCACTTCCTCATTCCCAGATCCCGTCACTGCATGCATCTCAGCACACAGAAATACATTTTTAGAATGGAGGGGGAGAAGTCATGTATTTAAAAACATGTATGACCCTCCTTTTCTCCCTTTCGGGAGCACCCACAAAACAACTCACAATATATACTAAAATAAAATATATATACTGTATAAAGTACAGTCCAAAGCAGTCACTTGGTTATCACACTTGCCATGAAAGGGTTTATACTTGTTAGGTCAGAGCAAGCAACTACCAAGCCTCACAGGCTTGCCACACACAAATAGGCCACCAAGTCATTGCCACAATGTGAGCCTGCCTACGAACACGTTTGCCAAGTACTGTAGCATGTGTACATTGAAATCAGTCCTTGACATCATTCTAGAGCATAAACCTCTAGCATAAAATTGGTATAGTGGGGATCTATTTAATCTGTAGCTGGTGCAGGGACAGTTTGTGTTGGAGTTGTTGTTGTTTGTTGTTGCTGCTAAAACATCTTACTGTGTTGGAGGTCTATTCTCTGCTGATAGTTAATGACACAGCCTTTGCCAAACATTGAAATGCAATCATGTTATTTTAGTGGGGGGGGGGAATTCAGATAGAATCAAAGTTTGAGAAACTGTCTGTTCAGTTGCTTTCTTGCCTGCGTCCCACAAGTTAAATCTTGCTTTTTGCCCCTGTAACTGCCCTATTTGGATAATAGTGAAACTGCTGGGACTCATTTTTACTAGTGAAAGGTGAACGAACACCATCTAATCACCTAACCCTCAGACAAACATTCTAAGTGGGGGTGCGTGGGTGGGGATTAGCACATGATGGTGCTTCAGTGCACACATCTGTGGATGCTGTTCAGAGTACTGTACATTACTGTTCAAACAGGGCTCTTGTTAACATCAATATCTCAAAGTATGGAATAAATCTTCAACCCAGAATATTTGCATTAAGCTAAATTAAAAAGGAGCAGCAAACCTCTTTTGATCACACTTAGAATGGGAAACTTGTCCCTTGCAAGCACCACTCCCCAACCATTTACTCCAGAGTAGTCTAATTGGAATCAGTGTTCTGAGGTGTAAGTTGATTGTGACTGTGAGCAATGCGTACATTTTGGAATCTGGGGTAGGCAGAAAAGCAAATTATAGAAAAATGATTTTAAAATAATTGTACATACCAGTGACAGTCCAGGATCTAGGCTTGCCAGCTCCAAACAGGCGCAGAGTGCCTCTGCCATTAACCTTTGCCTAGAAGAGGGAATTTGGCAGGTGCAGCCTTTGAAATCCTACCCGGATGAGCTGCCCCTGCCCACATTCCCTCTCTATTCAGTGGTTAAAGGCATAGGGACTCTGCCCCCGTTTGTAGCTGGTACCCTGAGCATACAAAATGCTCACTCTCCTTCCACCTGCTGTGCAGTTGTGCGCGTAGACTTCAGAGGCAGAGATAGGAGTTCGTCTGTGTGTAGGATTGAACCTGCGTGTGCTCAGTGCCTATACTGGAAGATGCATTCCTCGGCTGCCGGGTTTTAATCCCACGCTTGTTCTCTCCGTCTCCTAGGAGCTGTGCCGTCAGCGTATGGCAGGAAAACCGTCAGATCACCCCGAGCCTCTGCACACTTCTCGCATCAACAGCATCTCTTCACAGTTCAGTGATGGACCCGTTCCAAGTCCTTCTGCTCGAAGCAGCACTTCGTCGTGGTGTGAAGAACCGGTCCAGTCCAACATGGACATCTCCACCGGTCACATGATCCTGGTAAGGCCAAGTATCTTAATTGCACATTGAATCGGTGTTGAATTAATCTCTTTAGCGGCGCCTTGTATGATTGGTAGACAGTACAATAGTTGCATGAAAGAAGCAGCACACTTCCTACTCTGTCTAGGAATAAAAAAAGTCCAACACTTTGAAGACCTAAGTGAGATTTCACCTATCACTAGCATTATAAAATGGTAAAATAATTACAGTTAATTTTGCTCCTTATATGTAAGGTTTGCACATGCTCCTTATATGTAAATTGGTGGTAGTGGTGTGGTTGTGAGTGAAAGTGTGGGTGTGTGAGTAACAGTTTACTAATTCCTGTTTAAGTCCATTTCTATGATGCATAGGGAATTTGGGTTTTTTTTTTATGGCAATAGATAGGAATTGATAAACATCTATGTAGGTTTTGTGGGCCACTTTTTCATTTTTTAAAAACTGTATCTAAAACTGGCATCTTCTCATATTATTTGTCTGGAAGGCTAGTCCCATTGTTTCAATGAAACTTACTTAAAAGTAAGAAAGTTTAGACTTGCAAGCCAGTGACTTGGGGCCTAACCGCATCCGACTCTCTGGTGCTGATGCAATGCAGCCCTGAGGTAAATGAACAAATGTCCCCTTACCTTGAGGAGGCCTCCATGACTGCCCCCCTCCAGAATGCAGCACCACCACCACCCCATTGGGATGGCTACATCAGGGCTGGAGAACCGAATAGGACTTGGCCCTACATCTGTTAACCAAGAAGACTGCAAACTGTTAACCTTTGGACTGCAATTCCTTCCTTCTGGTCGTGGGCGTCCTGGGCTGGGGGCCAGCTAGAATTCCTCCGATGGAAATTCCTCTAGACCTGATTGGGATCTGAACAGTTTTGGAGCGTGAGGTGTACCTGTCCCATCCAGGGACAGGGAATAAACGTTCATGTTCGTAGGCAGCCGAACCAAGAGGCCCCTGGCTTGGGGAACGAAACGTTCAGGGCTTGAGTTTCTTGACAGTCTAAACAACTTGGCTGAATGCTAGAAAATGGCAGTGCTTTGGGATGCGTTGAAATGGGTGGGAAGCTGTGGCTTGGTCGTCGGGTTTTTTGCAGGTTACGTAAAATGCTGTTTTGACAGTCGCAGCCCAGTCCCATACATGTTTACTCAGAAGTAAATTTCCTTCTGCTCAGTGAGGCTTCCTCTGAGGTAGCTGTGTAGAACTGCAGCCTTCTTCTTCTTCCGTTTAACTTTCGGAATGTGTAACTGTACTTTGTATCGGTTAACTGCTGGATGAGACTCCTGGTAGGCAGCTGGGTCTGTGCACGTTCTTTTGAAGAGTCTTTCTTATCTCCTTACAATATCTCAGCTGCTTTAAAAAATATTTTCTGTCTACATCCTCTGCCACCAGTAAACACTGCTGTTGGCAAAAGTTACTTTAAAAAAAGCAACAAAACACCAGCCATCTGTCAGAATTGGAACACGCCCGATTTGGAAAAGCCAAGTAACTTCACAGACTTCAATCAGTTATCTGGCTATAAGATTCAATGTTCAGGAATGTGTTCAAGCACAGCTTTACTGCTAACATCTGTCCCTAAAGTTTGTTATACCTTAAACCAGTGGCACTCAAACTTTTTAGCACTGGGACCCACTTTTTAGAATGGAATTCTGTCTGGGACCCACCGGAAGTGATGTCATGGCCGGAAGTGCCGTCATTGTGACGCCAGAGTCTACTACTTACCTGAGAGTGCAGCAATAAGTTGGGCTATTTCTCAGCCATTCTCTAATAGTAAAGTGAATCAGAAAGAAAAAAGCCTGTTTACAATCTTGACACAAGCAAAATAACCACAAAGCGCTCCTCTTTCCAGCATCCCATCTACCCATATTTTCAAGCTCTAGCTGCTTTGTGACCCACCTGAAATTGGCTCGCAACTCACCGGTGGGTCCTGACCCATTGTTTGGGAACCACTGCCTTAAACCTTAACAAAAATTGTGCATCCAAAAATATAGAGTGGTTCATGGCAAAAAGTACTAATGATGCTTTCAAGACAGGAAGGATCTTTTTATCACACGTGGTGGACATGTAATAAAGCAAAAAAAAAAAAGTATTGGATGCAGATATATATACCGATTTTAAAAACAAATTTTCAAATGCAATCTGAAACCTTTTCGTTAGAAATGAAAGATGAACATTTGGACAAACAATTTAAACTTTATTTTTATATATGACCAGTGCAGTGAGAATAAGCACAATACTGGAAAAATTCAGAAACGCCTTCTGTTGAAGAATGGTGGGTAGAAGTTTTGGTCTGAAGAATTTAGTCTGCAGAAATGGATTTTACTTAAAGAGAAGTCAGTAA